>CM055897.1:37335565-37735500 GCA_029582155.1 Panopea generosa | reverse complement strand
CATCCAAATATTTTAAAAATTATTATATGTTAACACTTTAATTTATATAAGCACTTGTTGCAATAGAATCTGTCTAATTTATAACAACTCTCCTCGGAAGAACTTTTATTTTAACTGAAAAGTTATGATTCAAACAGTCGATCGCTTTTAGAAATGACGCTCCCGGTGACACAAACAAATGATGCGTCACCTGGAAAGAATGTGTTTCCTTATTATGCAGCAGCTGTTGCCATAGTGTTTTATGCAAATTACTTTTTATTTCCAGGTAAGTGATGAGAAGCTATCAGCTAACAATGATTGGAATGTATTGATCTTCTATAACGCTTCTATTTCAAATGACAATATCACAACTGTCCAATTTCCATCTATGCTACCAATATCACTGGCAGCAAAATATTGGGTGCATATGCATAAAACAATCCAAACAGTGGTTGTTATTTTTTTAATTGCATTTAATATCACTTTTAACCGGTTAAATGTTTTATATACAGTCAAACCTGTATAAGCAGTCACCTCTATTAAGCAGCCACTTGTCTTAAGCAGCCACATTAGCTATTTCGCATTTCTATGCTTTCAGAGCAACTTCACCTGTATTAAGCAACAACCTGTCTTAAAAGGTCACTTTTGCTCATTCTCTTGACTGGTTGCTTAAAACAGGTTTGACTGTATATAGTATTATTGGTGGAGGAAAGACATTGGGTGCATATAATAAAATAGAACCAAGGGTCTAGTAAAAGTAACTGGCGAACTTTCACACAAAGTGTTCAGACTGAGTACTAACCGAACCTGAAATCTCAGCAGTGAAAAGTATGTTATCTTGAGATATAATCCACTCACCACAGAGGAGATCCAAAATAATATCAATATTGCTGTTTTCATACAATTATTTTATGTTTATTAAGATGATACCCCGGCAGTGGGAGTTACACAATACTCTGTAGCAGTTAATATAGGTGCAAGCCCACCACTGATTTTATTTTATCATAAAGTAAATAAAAAAAAGTTTGCATGCTTGTCATTAACGGAAAGACCCAAATGAAAGAAATGAAGTTTTCATTTAAATGTTTGTCAACCTCTGCACTACCAAAATAATGATGGCAAAAGTAGGGTTCATGTTTCATCCAAGAGATTTTTTTCTTCTGTTCAGTGTGTACACTGTTGACAAAGTGAAAGTAGACTTTATGTTTTCATACCCCATTTTTTTTCTAAATTTAAATGACAATGCATTCAAAATGTTCAAAACAATTAAATGATACCATTCAATGAGCATTAAAATAAGGAAAATGCATTTTTAAATAAGAAGAAACAAGGATTATTTATAATCGCCATTATGCGACAACGACATGGAAGCATTTCCTTTTACCAATGGTGGTGGTATACCTATAGCGAGTGGAGCCCACGGATCAGATCAATACGCCTGCAATGGGAGATACACAAGGGTCTGTAGCAGTAATTATATAAAATAATTATGAACACTATAGTATAAGAAATATGTGGAAGAAGTGGCTAAATGTCAGGCTCACAAAATAATTTTTTGTTCAAAGGGAACATAACTAAAGAAAGAGTTACCATGCACCTTATGGTATAAGTATTTCTTATGCTTGAAGATAACTATCTACAGTAACAATGCGCATGTAATGACATGCGAAAATGCAATTTCGTAAAAGTGTGATAGCTCAAAAAATATTGAGAGATAAAACTGAAAATAAACAACAAAGTCCTTTGATGCCTATTAAAGCAACTGACAGAGCGAATATTGGTGTTTGTCATGAATATGTCATAAAGCAATGGCCCAGATAGCGGGGGAAGATCATTATAGGAATAATTCTCTTCTTTCAGTGATGTGATCATTATATAATGATCCAGGTGTATGCAATGACATTGCTCCTGTTCAGGCTCCCACATCCCACCAATACCAGAATCTGTTTTGCATACCAGACAAGGATTTCTGCAAATTTTTACTCGGTTTTCATTCAACACCCCCTGCACGCACTTGTTCTACCCTCCTCACACTTTTACATAATGCCATTCATAAAATCCTCACACTATGAAAAATTCCTCACGCTATGACGTAACACCATTCATAAAATCCTCGCTCTATGACAAATTCCTTGCATATTCATTTAGAAATACTTTGGTATCCTTACGCTACTATAAAAATTAAAAAAAAATAAAATTTATAAAAATCTTACAAAATGACGCAGGGTTCTATATAAGAAAAAGTTTCTTTCATGGGTTTTCGGTGTAAATTTAAAATTCTGTCCCTCAGGATAACTGGTTATTTAGTGTTAACGTTAATAGATATCCCTCAGGAAGGAATTTTCCTTCCGCACCTCAAACCCATGAAAGATACTTACAAGACTGCACTGCACCATCATTAGTTTACTCACAACAAGCATGACAAAACAGGAGTGTTGCTGATACCATCTCATTTTTCTTAAGAACCAGGATGTATAAGGTTTCTTCATACACTGCTTTAAATTGCCTATTTATGTAGAGAGTACCAAACTAACTTGTATGTTCTGATAATGCAGGAGTCAAACAGCCAATATCAAACTTGAGTGTGCTTACTATCAGTGTACCCAGTTGTGTGGATAATCTGCGAGACTGCAGGAAATACATACTATTGATTTTAAAAGCATCACATGCACTAAGTATATACTGATTTAGAGGCATTCTCAATATTTGTTAAAAAAAATAAAGCAAGCGTAGCATTAGTGCAGTGTATAAAGTGTTGGCTACTCATGCCAGACACCACAGGTATGATCCCACTGACCTAATGGCTGCTCATGCCAGAGACAGCAGATATGATCCCACTGACCTAATGGCTGCTCATGCCAGAGACCGCAGGTATGATCCCACTGACCTAATGGTGTCTCAGGCCAGAGACTGCAGGTATGATCCAACTGACCTAATGGCTGCTCATGCCAGAGACCGCAGGTATAATCCCACTGAACTTATGGTGTCTCAGGCCAGAGACTGCAGGTATGATCCCACTGACCTAATGGCTGCTCATGCCAGAGACCGCAGGTATGATCTCACTGACCTAATGGCTGCTCATGCCAGAGACTGCAGGTATGATCCCACTGACCTAATGGCTACTCATGCCAGAGACTGCAGGTATGATCCCACTGACCTAATGACTGCTCATGCCAGAGACTGCAGGTATGATCTCACTGACCTAATGGCTGCTCATGCCAGAGACTGCAGGTATGATCCCACTGATCTAATGGCTACTCATGCCAGAGACCGCAGGTATGATCCCACTGACCTAATGGCTGCTCATGCCAGAGACCGCAGGTATGATCCCACTGACCTTATGGCTACTTATGCCAGAGACCACAGGTATGATCCCACTGACCTAATGGCTGCTCATGCCAGAGACTGCAGGTATGATCCCACTGACCTAATGGCTACTCATGCCAGAGACCGCAGGTATGATCCCACTGATCTAATGGTGTCTCAGGCCAGAGACTGCAGGTATGATCCAACTGACCTAATGGTGTCTCAGGCCAGAGACTGCAGGTATGATACCACTGACCAAATGACTGCTCATGCCAGAGAACGCAGGTAGGATACCACTGACCAAATGGTTGCTCATGCCAGAGACCGCAGGTATGATACCACTGACCTAATGGCTGCTCATGCCAGAGACCGCAGGTATTATCCCACTGACCTAATGGGTGCTCATGCCAGAGACTGCAGGTACGATCCCACTGACCTAATGGCTGCTCATGCCAGAGACCGCAGGTACGATCCCACTGCCCTAATGACTGCTCATGCCAGAGACCACAGGTATGATCCCACTGACCTAATGGCTGCTCATGCCAGAGACTGCAGGTATGATCCCACTGACCTAATGACTGCTCATGCCAGAGACTGCAGGTATGATCTCACTGACCTAATGGCTGCTCATGCCAGAGACTGCAGGTATGATCCCACTGATCTAATGGCTACTCATGCCAGAGACCGCAGGTATGATCCCACTGACCTAATGGCTGCTCATGCCAGAGACCGCAGGTATGATCCCACTGACCTTATGGCTACTTATGCCAGAGACCACAGGTATGATCCCACTGACCTAATGGCTGCTCATGCCAGAGACTGCAGGTATGATCCCACTAACCTAATGGCTACTCATGCCAGAGACCGCAGGTATGATCCCACTGATCTAATGGTGTCTCAGGCCAGAGACTGCAGGTATGATCCAACTGACCTAATGGTGTCTCAGGCCAGAGACTGCAGGTATGATACCACTGACCAAATGACTGCTCATGCCAGAGAACGCAGGTAGGATACCACTGACCAAATGGTTGCTCATGCCAGAGACCGCAGGTATGATACCACTGACCTAATGGCTGCTCATGCCAGAGACCGCAGGTATTATCCCACTGACCTAATGGGTGCTCATGCCAGAGACTGCAGGTACGATCCCACTGACCTAATGGCTGCTCATGCCAGAGACCGCAGGTACGATCCCACTGCCCTAATGACTGCTCATGCCAGAGACCACAGGTATGATCCCACTGACCTAATGGCTGCTCATGCCAGAGACCGCAGGTATGATCCCACTGACCTAATGGCTGTTCATGCCAGAGACCGCAGGTATTATCCCACTGACCTAATGGCTGCTCATGCCAGACACCGCAGGTATTATCCCACTGACCTAATGGCTGCTCATGCCAGAGACTGCAGGTATGATCCCACTGACCTAATGGCATCTCAAAAACAACACTTAATACTGAAATGTGTTTCATATAAACTCACTTCACAATCAATCTAAAATAAATAGGTATAAAGTCTTATTTATAAAACAAATTTGAATTGAGCAAGATGGCAATGATTATCCTTAATCGATTAAAGACAACACAATTAAAACGAAACATAATTATACATGTTATCATAAGTATATACCAGCTAGCAACTAATCCCAAAAACTGGCTACACTTTGCTTAATTACCTTATAACCATAAAGCATATTTCACCCAGAACAATCCACAAGATACCAATGAGCTCAGATCGCAGTGTGATCTAGAGGTAGAGCGTCTGCCTCGCATACGGAAGGTTGTGGGTTCAATCCCCAGGCGGGTCATACAAAAGACTTGAAAAATGGTACTAGAAGCTTCTTCGTTTGGTGCTCAGCATTTAGAAGATGTCTGGTCGACCCAGTGTCAGTATAATGTGACTGGGTGGGGTATCATATCATGTGTTTGTGGCAAGATACTCCAGTGTGGCAGCACTAAGAATACTGTCTCAAGTAGACACTGTCACAATATGAGTGAAAATTGCTGAAAGCAACAGTAAACACCATACAACAACATTCAATGAGCTCTTATTGTGACGACAAAACAAAATCTTCAGGTTGTAAAAACTGTACAAGCAAAGGCAAACTTAAAAGTGTCCTTAAAGAGACATATGCCAATGTTGAAATGGAATTTTACTTGTGTTCAAATTAATCTTTTCACCATAAATGTATTCATTACCATATGACAAATAATCTCTAAATATTACTGCATAAGCTTCATGTTCAAGAAATTATTCACATTTTTTACAAACTCGAGGTGTCACTCTAGTTTTGATAACAAGATAATAACCACAATGTCGTATATCAATCATTACGGAGACTGTTGCCCAGCGGGGATTCAAACTCACGACCCCTGGATTGATAGTCAGACGCGTTACCGACTGAACTAATCGGGCCCAGCCCATACTAGTACAATAAACAGGAACACAATAATCACATCAAGCATAAAAAATGTTTTAAGGAATTCAAAACAGCCAACTGTTGTTCTTTTCCCATTTAACTTAGAGCAACCACAAACATTCTGCCATGTCCAATTTGTTGCATAAATAAATAGATAAAATGCTGTTTAACTAAAATAAAAACATTATCTTTTATAATGAAACACAAATCAATCTGAAAGTACAGCCATCCTCCATCTTGACATTAACATGCACAAGCAGTTGTTTGAGATTGTCCAAGATAAAAACCAATATGCTGGCAATATTCCACATGTGGGGCCCATATCGCACCATGTGCAATAAAGATGACAAGAAATGTCACTCAACCATGAATATACATCAAAAAATCTTACAAATAAAGACATCTGAAATATTTTACATGACAATTAAAAGCCTAAACCACATGTAAATCTTATTAAAAATACCATAATACCCCTTACCATAATTCCAAACCTAACAGAATCCAAACAGAATAACCATTTTATAGTACTGCTAGACTAAGTTCGATAATCATTTCCATAGAGCATTTAGAGAGAGAATGAGTCATCACAACATTGTGTTCTGTTCAATACTGATCAATGCATCTGCTCCACAAACCCAGCGAAATTATAACATGCTGATGTTGATATTGTTTATGAGGCAGCTATAAGATGTGCATGTGACATGGATGTAAACAGTCCGGCCAGCAGGAGACTGCTGAATATAGTACTGGTCACACAGATGGTAGGATGGGCACATCAATTGTCAAATAATGGACACAAACATTGATGAAAAGACACCAAAATGGAAGATTGAGAATGCATTATAAATGGGCATAAAAGATTGATGAAAAGACAAATAAATAGTAAAAAAAAGTTGTTACATAAATTAACAAATCAACAAAACGGATGGATGGAAAAATATATTAATGGCAGAATAGACATATACATGTACATTGATAAATAGACATAATAACTGGATGAAAAGACACATAGATGGCAGAATAGTCACATACACTGATAAATGGACATAACAGATGAACGAAAAGACACATAGATGGCAGAATAGTCACATATATTTATACTGATAAATGGAAATAACTGATGAATGAAAAGACAAATAGATGGCAGAATAGACATATACATTGATAAATGGACATAACAGATGGAGGAAAATACACATAGATGGTAGAAAGACACATACATTGATCAATGGAAATAACTGGTGAATGAAAAGACAAATAGATGGCAAAATAGACATATACATTGATAAATGGACATAACAGATGGACAAAAAGGCACATAGATGGCAGAATAAACATATACATTGATAAATGGACATAACAGATGGACAAAAATACACAAAGATGGCAGAATAGATACATACATTGATAAATGGAAATAACAGATGGATGAAAAGACACAGAAATGGAATAATAGATACAAACATTGATAAATGGAAATAACAGACAGACAAAAAGACACATAGATGGCAGAATAGACATAAACATTGATAAATGGAAATAACATATGGATGAAAAGACACATAGATGGCAGAATAGACATATAAATTGATAAATGGAAATAACAGATGGATGAAAAGACACATATATGACACAATATATTACATACATTGATAAATTCAAATAACAGATGGATGAAGACACATAAATGGCAGAATAGACACATATATTGACAAATGGAAATAGCAGATAGATGAAAGACACACAGATGGCAGAATAGATACATACATTGATAAATGGAAATGACAGCTGTATGAAAAGACACATAGATGGCAGAATAGACACATACCTTGATATATGAATATTACAGAAGGATGAAGACACATAGATGGTAAAATAGACACATATATTGATAAATGGACATAACAGATGGACGATAAGACACACAGATGGCAGAATAGACACATACATTGATAATGGATAAAACAGAAGGACAAAAAGGCACATAGATGGCAGAATAAAATATACATTGATAAATGGACATAACAGATGTCCGAAAATACATATAAATGGCAGAATAGACACATACATTGATAAAAGTTGGATGAAAAGACAAACAGATGGCAGAATAGACATATACATTGACAAATGAAAATAACAGATGGACAAAAAGACACAAAGATGGCAGAAACAACACATACATGGATAAATGGAAATAATAGATGGACAAAAAGACATATAGATGGCAGAATAGACACATACATGGACAAATGGTAATAACAGATGGATGAAAAGACACATAGATGGCAGAATAGACACATACATTGATAAATGGAAATAACAGATGGACAAAAAGACACAAAGATGGCAGAATAGACACACACATGGATAAATGGAAATAAGTGATGGACAAAAAGACATATAGATGGCAGAATAGACACATACATGGATGAATGGAAATAACAGATGGATGAAAAGACAAATAGATGGCAGCATATACACATACATTGATAAATGGAAATAACTGATGGACAAAAAGACATATAGATGGCAGAATAGACACATACATGGACAAATGGAAATAACAGATGGATGAAAAGACACATAAATGACAGAATAGACATATACATTGACAAATGGAAATAACCGATGGACAAAAAGACACATAGATGGCAGAAAAGACATAAACATTGACAAATGGAAATAACAGACGGACAAAAAGACACATAGATGGCAGAAAAGACATATACATTGACAAATGGAAATAACAGATGGATGAGAAGACACATAGATAGCAGAATTGATACAAACATTGATAAATGGAAATAACAGATGGATGAAAAGACACTTAGATGACAGAATAAATACAAACACTGATAAATGGAAATTACAGATGAACAAAAAGACACATAGATGGCAGAATAGATACATACATTGATAAATGGAAATAACAGATGGATGAAAAGACACAGAAATGACAGAATAGATACAAACATTGATAAATGGAAATAACAGATGGTTGAAAAGACAAAAACATGGCAGAATAGACATATACATTGATAAATGGAAATAACATATGGACGAAGAGACACATATATGGCAGAATAGATACATACATTGATAAATGGCAATAATAGATGGATGAAAAAGACACCGAAATAGCAAAATAGATACAAACATTGACAAATGGAAATAACAGATGGATGAAAAGACACATAGATGGCAGAATAGACATATATATTGATAAATTGAAATAACAGATGGACAAAAAAACACAAAGATGGCAGAATAGATACATACATTGATAAATGGAAATAACAGATGGATGAAAAGACACAGAAATGGCAGAATAGATACAAACATTGATTAATGGTAATAACAGACAGACAAAAAGACACATAGATGGCAGAATAGACATAAACATTGATAAATGGAAATAACATATGGATGAAAAGACACATAGATGGCAGAATAGACATATAAATTGATTAATGGAAATAACAGACAGACAAAAAGACACATAGATGGCAGAATAGACATAAACATTGATAAATGGAAATAACATATGGATGAAAAGACACATAGATGGCAGAATAGACATATAAATTGATAAATGGAAATAACAGATGGATGAAAAGACACATATATGACACAATATATTACATACATTGATAAATTCAAATAACAGATGGATGAAGACACATAAATGGCAGAATAGACACATATATTGACAAATGGAAATAGCAGATAGATGAAAGACACACAGATGGCAGAATAGATACATACATTGATAAATGGAAATGACAGCTGTATGAAAAGACACATAGATGGCAAAATAGACACATACCTTGATATATGAATATTACAGAAGGATGAAGACACATAGATGGTAAAATAGACACATATATTGATAAATGGACATAACAGATGGACGATAAGACACACAGATGGCAGAATAGACACATACATTGATAATGGATAAAACAGATGGATGAATGTACACATGTATTGATGTATGGACATATGAATAGATGAGTGGACACATGTATTGATGAATGGTCATATGAATAGAAGAGTGGACACATGTACTGATGCTTGGACATGTGGATAGAAAAGTGGACATATGTATTGATGCATGGACACGTGGGGGGGAGAAGAGGACACATGTATTGATGCATGGACATGTTGATAGAAAAGTGGACATATGTATTGATGCATGGACATGTGGATAGAAAAGTGGACACATGTATTGATGCATGGACATATGGATAGAAAAGTGGACATATGTTTTGGTGCATGGACATGTGAATAGAAAAGTGGACATATGTATTGATGCATGGACATGTGGATACAAGAGTGGACACATATATTGATGCATGGCATGTGGATAGAAAAGTGAACAGAACACATGTATTGGCACATGGACATGTGGATAGAAGAGTGTGCACATGTACTGGTGCATGGACATGTGGTAGAAGAGTGGACACATATATTGATGCATGGACATGTGGATAGAAGAGTGGGCACATACATTGATGCATGGACATGTGGATAGAAGAGTGGACACATGCATTGGTGCATGGACATGTGGATACAAGAGTGGACACATATATTGATGCATGGATATGTGGATAGAAGAATGTACACATGTATGGATGCATGGACATTTGGATAGAAGAAGAGACATGGATGGAAGAATGAACACATGGATAGAAGAGCGGACATATTAATGCATAGTTATATGTCTAATATTATGTACTATGAGAATAAAGTCATACTGGTGGAATGGTGCAAAGATAAAACAAATAAGATGCAACAATACAAACCTCCTCCTCCTCCTCCTCGTCTAGCACCTCTTCTATAATAGTAGGTAACTCCTCTTTGTTGGGGGATACCTCCGGGAGGATGGTATAAAATTTGGGCTTAAATCCATACTTCTGTTGTAATTTACCAATCAAGTTCAAGGCCTTATTCACGACATCATTCGAGCTGATCATACTCATCACAAACTCATTTATAGAACACTTCCAGGTTATTTCTTCCTTCATTTAGTTATGATTTAATGTTTTTAATCTCACGAAATCTGCTGTTATTAAGCTCATTAATCCATTTGTTTTGAGCTTGTTTTTCATGCTGTTTATAGCCAATAAATAAAGTTTCACTTTGAATTACATGTTTTTTTGTTTTTTTTTTATATTAAAACATTAGAAGGAAAAGTAATCCAGTTCTAGCATAATTTCCTTTTCTGCTAAAATGCAAATGAACCTTTCATTTTTTTGTTCACAACTTTTTTTTTATAATCAATAATTTCATGAGACTGATTTTAATTAATGACTATGTAGCCCAAGGGTCGTTTAAAAATCTGACAAAGCAGTTTTCTTGTCATATTTAAATCACTCTATTATTGCACCTTTGTTAAATCCATAAAATCCATATTAAGAATATGCACACAAAACATTTCTTTAAAACATAACAGCTCCAATAAAGCACATACAGTCTAGAATTATTTCAAACCTGTATAAATTATGACACCTTAAGCTTTGTCTTTGAGGGAATTTAAAAATGTGAATAAATTATTATTATTATTTTATTTTAATATGATTAATTACAAACTGGCGTACTTGTTAAATCTAATTAGAAATTGTTGAATGCGTGGTCCAGAGCGTCAGACCCAAGATTGATGGGTCATGGATTAGATCCCCGCAACAGTTATTTGTGGTGTCCTAGAGCACCGAATACATTTGAATGCTTTAAGTACTGATTACAATGAGAATGAGCTGTCTAAGTTGTAAGAGCTTGTTTCACACTTGATATAATTCACAAGTAAGTTTAAAACTTAGAACAAAAAAATAAAATTGATAAAATCTTTACAACTCCATTTTTGATTGAATGAGTATATATAAAATAATCCATAATTGTGTTTATATTATATATATAATTCTATTACTAAATTCCAAATTATTTGCAAATTTGATTGATCCAATGAATTAGAAAACTTAAACAAAAAATAAATCAATATCTTTAAGCTTAATTAATCAATTAATTATCAATTAAATACATATAAAAATCATGTTATATAATATTCCATAATTCATAAATCCTCTATTCTTAACATTATAACTATGTAGCTGTGCGCCAGGCAGACTTCAATGTTCACTGTTCATGCAGTAATATTTAAAACAAACAAAAAAAACACCTTGGAAATTGTTCGGCATTCATAAAGAAGTCATGCCTAATCTTTTCAACACATTTAAATCAACAATCTTGTATTGTCTTAAACTCTTTACTAGAATTTCATGGAGATTTTAATCAGTGCCTCCGGTAACATTAACGTGAAACTCAATCTTCTTGCACCTACAACCATTTAACTTAATGCTCTAATTTTTCTTCCTTAAGTACACCTGCAATAACCACGTTTGTGAAAATACACTTAAATCAGATTAAAATCGGGGCTGATTTTAACAAATTTTGACTGTTACAACAACGGTATGAGTTACAAATAACGCTTTATCCATTATCCAAGTATTACCAAAAGTCGAGTATTTCACATTTATCCGTTTAATATCATTTTTATCACACATGCCCAATGAAATTCTCTATATACATTTAAACGACTTGACTTTATGACCAATTTTTACTATCAAAGTATTGCGCTGTCAAATATCATAAGTAAAGTTATTCTTGTAGCTTTGCGAAAACTTTAAACAAATTTTGATAAAATAGTAGAAACTGTATTTGCTCAACTTTTCATATCTTTTGTCACTGCAAAGAAGCAAGGTAAGAAAATCTTTAAAACAAATTCTTCCAAGTGTAACATACACACAAGAAGATATGATATGACATATGAATTGCCTGAATTTATAATTATCACTCCCATCCACAGTAGGGATAAAATATATATACAAAATCACATCCCAAGAAATCCGAATACAGACTTTATAAAGTAGACTTATAGAGTCTTAATGATAGCAGAAATGATCTAATTCCATTCACTCAAAGAATTGCTTTATATCAAAAAAGTGAAATCCACTTATCAAAAACCAATCTAAAGTTGTCATGGATTGTGTAATGTTGGGCTCAACCTTTGTTAGCCAATATTTAACAATATAATATATTAATTGGTCCTTGTAACAACATTAATCTGTTACATAACTGGTACATACAGACAAATAATTATGTAATTAATAATCCCACCTCCTCATAATGATTTAGTTATCCAACTAATGTAGTTTGGTGGTTAATATACTTCATGGAAAACATCAATATGTTGAAATATTGTACACCTTTTCAAGTTTCAAAGATTTGAAAGATAAATAAAAAAAAATACAGATGAAAAGAATGTGTAATGAAGTCATTAATTTAACAAGAGTTGTCAGAAGACAACAAAGCTCGCCCCTGGGTGTCTATGTCCAAAAAGTGGTTGCAAAGATATCTTAAACTTAAACGCAAAAGTTTAACCTGGGTGTCTACAGACGACGATGCCAACGACAACACCAGGGTCATGGCAATAGCTCTCCTTGGACTTCCTCCTGGCGAGCTAAAAAGAAGTTCAACCCACTCATCTGCACAGAAAAAAAAAGGTCTTAACTTTTTTATGTAACCTTGTGCAAGCTCTTACAGCATAGTCATAAATCACGCTTAAAACCTTCTTCGGTAGAATCAGTACTTAGAATGAAGCGTCTTGCTCAAGGACACATGGCTGTGATCGGGAATCAAACCCCCAACCCTCCAATCCTGGGCCTGATGCTCTACCACTAGACCAATTATCATGCACTCCACACTAACCTGATTTCATATAAAATATTACAATAAAATTTTGTTTTATCACAAAAATCTAAAATTCTCAAGTAAACCAAATCCTACTCAGCTTTATGTATAATTATTCCTGTATTTTCATCCGCCATTAAACTTGAACACATCAACTATAAACAGTTTTATTATGATGCAGTTAAGCCTGATTTAGTGGTTACCTCTTCTTAGCAACCAACTCAAGCATTTGATGCAAAACTGATTAATCTACATACAAAAAACCCCAAAGATATGAAAGTTTTACATTCACTCATCAAACTGTCTTAAAAGCAGCCTTCAATTGTCCATGCTCACCTTAGTTTTCTTTGTAATGGTATCAATGCAGAGCAATCACCTGTCTTTAAAAACAATTAAACTTTTATATGGCTTATTTAAGATGGATTTCTCTCTCAAAATTATCCGTTTAGTTTTAACTTGCACTTTGAGACTGTTTTATTAAAAGTATTGTCCATCTATCTCACAAACTATCCTCATTTACTGAAACTTATTCTATAATTGATTATGTTGTCTCATATCTATCGTAGTTGTCACTTTTAATTTTCATCGATCACTTCAAAACATCAAAATCATCCAACCATCAATTAACTTAATTCATATTTATGTTATATTTCAAATTTAACACTTTCATGTTTGTTGTTATCAAATGTTGCACACTGTGTGACTAAAAAAGCAGTATTTTCTATAATAAACATTTTCCGGGCTATTTTCCACAATAATTCAATAGCACATGTTGCCAAATCAAATTACAGCAACACGAGGTACAAAAGCCAAAGTTTCATTTTACCATATGTACACAGATAGCAAATAAAACCATTTATAAAGAGTAGTATTATAGATTGCAGCATCTATTTGGCTAAAAAATTGAAATGTGACCATTATTTTTTTAACATTTGAAAAAAAAAAAAAAAAAAAAAAAAATGTGTTAAAAAATCTTAAATTAGACATTTACTCTGTAAGCTAAAATACAATCTTCAGACAATCGATCTGTCTCTATCTCAAAAACTAATCTTACATATAAACCATACATGAACCAAAGAAAACTACAGTATCATCCACCTTTTCACAAACCATGAAAAGTTTGTCCGAAAGTGACATGAAACCAGATAAAGGTTATCTCACATTCAAGACCTGGTGGAAATATTCCAGAATAAGTTTCCCTTGAAATGTTTACAATACAAGCATACCATGCTCCTGATAGCGTTTATTACTTTTGATAACCTACTGACAGGCAAACTTTTATTTTATTTACCCTCATACAATTTTGGCACAAAAGCATTGTAGGATTCAATAGGGAATATAAACTTCTGTTAATTTAAATCATTCTATTACATTCTAACATGCACGGATCAAGAAAGATGCATACCCATTACCCAACCATATCCTGCACAGAACAAGTTATGAAATATGCCCATTCTAAACAAACTAGATTTATGGAGCAGATGCTTGTCCCATCTTTCACATTTGGACATGAATTCAGTAATTGCTTTTCCGTTCTTTGCCTGTATTGCCTATCCCATCTTTCACATTTAGATTTGCCTTTATACATTGTAGAAATTGCCTATCCCATCTTTCACATTTAGATTTGCCTGTATACAGTGTAGAAATTGCCTATCCCATCTTTCACATTTAGATTTGCCTGTATAAATTGTAGAAATTGCCTATCCCATCTTTCACATCTAGATTTGCCTGTATGCATTGCAGAAATTGCCTATCCCATCTTTTACATTTAGATATGCCTGAAATTGCCTATCCCATGTTTCACATTTAGATTTGCCTGTATACATTGTAGAAATTGCCTATCCCATCTTTCACATTTATGTTTGCCTGTATACAATTGCCTATCCCATCTTTCACATTTAGATTTGCCTGTATACATTGTAGAAATTGCCTATCCCATCTTTCACATTTAGATTTGCCTGTATACATTGTAGAAATTGCCTATCCCATCTTTCACATTTAGATTTGCCTGTATACATTGTAGAAATTGCCTATCCCATCTTTCACATTTATGTTTGCCTGTATACATTGTAGAAATTGCCTATCCCATCTTTCACATTTATGTTTGCCTGTATACATTGCCGGTATATATTATAGAAATTGCTTTCCTTTTTTAAATTTGCCCAATATAATTGATGTATCTATTGTCATTTAATGTTACTCTTGCTTGTGTAAGAGACTGCAGTTAGTGATGGTCTAGAGAAAAATAGATCTGTCTGGCAAGCATGAAGTGGTGGACTTCATCTGCATCATTAAGAGGATAGCGACAGTTCTCAGGTCACTGGCAAGTCCTGAACAGTTGTTTGGTGTATCACTTACATTGTCTGCAGCATGATACTTCATTGCTGCCCTTATAAAAGTCTCTAAAGCAGATTTGAATGAATGAGGTTTTACACCTTTCCAACACATTACATTTTATATGCAGCGTCCATTTTTATCAGTGGGAAAAGACCACTGATGCATAATTATACATGCACAAAAAACCTTCTGAAGGTAACTGGCAAACTTTCCCACATCAAGACTTTGTGTTTTGACCATTCTAGACTTAAACCCCAAACCTCATTGTTTAGATGTAAGCAATCTTGAGACAGTGCTTTAGACCATTCTGCCTGGTGACGATGCTAAACACCACACTATGAAACATATTAATATACTCCTACAAGACTGTACTTTCTGCAAATATAACACTTCATATACTTAGTAAATATTAAATCATTCTTCAAACATTCCTTAATTCAACACTAAAACCTTAATGACCATAGTGTTATATAAGCTCACTAATTTATTTAATTGATTCTCAGGTACACGCTATTAATTTTTGACAACAATTCTTCAATTTTTTTAATTCATTGAAAACCAAACATGAGGTATTAATATAGGCCAATATTGACCAGTTAAATACCAAATGGAACAAGCTACTGGTCATTTCTGTGGACAAAGTCCTCCAAAATAAATATGCTCAGACGAGTATCAAGATGGTCAAACAGTGTTGACCAAACAGGAAACCTTAACCCCTGTTTACTTTTTGGTGATTTCAATAACATCCAAAATCCAATTATATTTGTACTGTTTGTACAACCATATAAGGGAAATTGGTCAGTCTATTTAATGTTAAAAAGCCAAAAATGGTGAACAACTTTTGGTAGTATAATTGTATAGTACCAAATAGATATGAAGGCGGTGGAGAGAGAAATTTTAGAAATAACTGACAGCAGGACAAATTAATCAGGAGTAAGGTCACTTTTTTTAGCATAATAACAATTTGACAAATTTTACAGCAGACTATTAATGCTTAAGATCTCAAACTAAAAATTGATATTGAACAATGGACATATCAGAATCATCTTTTGTTGAATCTAATATTATTTGGGGTTTTTTAATCTTAAAATCAACTAAAAACCTTTTTTCCTCTCAATATACCATGCCTATATATACTCATTGACCTCATTTTGCCAAAAAAATATCTATTTAAACATGTCAAAATAATATATTGAAAGCACTTTCCTAACTTGGGCTATGCTTCTAGGTTAGACTGAAATAGATTCCCTGCTTAAAATGACAACATACTTTGTGACTATTAAATGAGTCACATGATTTCATTTTGATTTCAGTTTGATCTGTTATACTGGTTTGCAAGTAGTAAAAATTGTTTCATCTTAGAGTGAGAATGATGATGCAAAGGTCATCAAACAGTATTAAGTACTGTCTATTTTTTGTTTCAAGTTAACCACTACAATTTATGTATCAATTTTGTCACATTTTGGTGTATTTGACATACCGAACAATTTTGTTTATAAATTATTTATTAATGATAATGAGATGCCTTTTATTTATTTTGATAATTATTTTATTTTTTAAGACATTTATAGTTGTTCTCATTTAACTGGAGAAGGTTCAAATACATGTATACAGAAGTAAACTTTAATTTTTTTATGCACACTGGATATTCTCCAAAATGTAAATATTGACACTACATTTTTCGATATCCATTACATCATAAATATTATCCAAAACTTAAAAATCCAAAATAACCACTTAATAGATCCAGTTTTAGTCTGTCCCACTGCAATCATGATTTACATATTCCATGGTACTGATGTATGCACAATTATGTCACAACCAAAAGCAAATTTGAACATCATAGTATTAGACTGATATCAAATAAATACATAAATACCTCATTATGTATTTATCAACACTTCACAGTGGTTTGGAGGTTAACATATTCATAACATTTTAAATAATTTTCTCAAAATTTTATAGATCAACTACTGAAGAAAAACAATGAAAACTAGATATCAAATATTCACAATTTTAACTTCTATTAAATGCAATGACTTTATATAACCAAAATCCCCACTTCACTGAAAGCACACTGGACACTGGTCATTACATCAATACAAATGAACACATTATCACAGGGGTTGCCCTTCTTCTACACGCATTACTCAATAGTGGACAAAAAAACGAGATTAGTTTTCCAAAATCTCCGCTGTTCTGTTCACACATTAAAACTACTTTTGCAAAGCAAGCATGGCATAGATTTTAGATAATATTGTTTCCATACATTTTCAATCAGCAATTTTCAAAAGCAAATATCTCTTCTTTTTTTTTTAATGAAAACAAGGATTCACCAATTACATTTTCGAGTGAATAAATTATCAGTCTAGTGCGAGACAAGTGAATGACTGTTAGAATGAACCTGTAATCTCAAACAGACAAAAATAAAGTTGGGACAGTGTAACATAACATGACACAAGACACTAAACTGGAGTGTCAAACTCCACTGTTACTCAGACACTACACATACCCCATCCATGATTTATATTGCAGAAGCACCATGATGTAATTCCTATGTCATTTATATTCCTTACTGTCTTATGTATTAGGTACCTACTAATCCGTGAAGACAATTTTACAGAGAAAGGCTGCCCCAGCTGGCTTTGATTTAGTTTTTTTCTTCTTTTCTTTCAGAAGTATACATAGAGTTCAATTATCAGCTACTGAAACGTTTACAATTGCTTGATAACACTGCCGCAGTGGTCTAGTGGTGGACTGTCCACCTCTCATGTGGAAGGTTGTGGGTTCATTCTAAAGACTTGAAAAATGGTTCTAGAAGCTTCCTTGCCCAGTGCTCAGCATTAAAAGGATAGTTCTGGGACTAGTCAGCCAGATGTCGGTATAGTGTGACAGGTAGGGGTATCATACCATGTGTCAGCAGTGTGATCTCCAGTGCAGAAGCACTCAGAATACATTAAAATACACACTGTCACGATTTGATTGTTGAAAGCGATGTTAACACCATACAACAACATGCACATGCTTTATAATGAGCAGTGCCTCACTTCCTTGCCAGTACAATAGCAGCTAGCTCTTTGTCCAGATCATCAGCCGGGCCCATTATCATTAGTCTCTCACTGCTGATTCAAGTGGGAAAGTTATCAGTTATTTGCGGAGATGGGGTGTGCTCAATTATTGGTTAACCTTCCAGGATCCCAGGAAACAGTGGTTAACTGATCATCTGTTAGCCCTTGATGGCATAAAAATGATGCTAAATATTAAATCAATCAATCAATCAACTGTCCATATCTATGACTTCACTCATCAATTGATTTTCCCATAAATAACTTTTCAGTTGACTGATTGACCAATAGATTAATTGATTGGTGCTGAACTGATTTATTGATTCACTTATACCTTTGTATATCCTGAGATGATTGATTGACAGGTTAATTGAAGTTGATCAGTATTGTAGTGGATAGTGTTGGCCACTTATGACAGAGGTTGCAGGTATGACCCCCAGCTCAACCTGATGCCTTTTAAAGAATACAACACTCAGTACCCATGGTTCTACCCAGGAAGCAGACTCATGACTGGTTCAGATAATTAACCTTTTAGCTTTCTTCACATTCAAACTAAAATGAAATAGTATAAACTAATGGTTATTTAATTTTATTAATAATCTGTTTGATATTTTTTAATGAATGATTAATTGATAACTGACTGATGTATATTCTGAGGTCTTCGTCAGGTAAAAAAATCTGGATATATTTGCTGTATATAACTCGTTATGTGTTGAAAAATAGAATTTAACAGCATTAAAAAAAGAAAGAATGAGCACTTTAAGAACCAATTCTTTGTTTCAAATCCAACAAATAATTTTTTTTATTCCTTCCTGAAGCCACTTTAAAATGATAATTTCACTCCATTAATAACATTTATTTTAACTTTCTAATCCACACATCCATTATGTATCAGCCCAGAAAATCCAACCTCAAGGGATCATTGCACCTCCCAGATTGATTAAACACACTAATTTACATATATTGTCCTCATTAGCACCTTCATGGATATTCCAGTCACAAAGTTGTCATTTAATTTCACCCAAATCACACTTAACCTTATTCACTTGAGACAGTATGTTTATTTAATGTGCATTCTTCCACTGTCAGTTGCTAGCCTTAGCTGTTAGGAGGAGGGTGTAGCATCATTTTCAACACTTTACAGGTTATGTAATAGATGAAATCAAGTTTTAATGATGAAGGAAGATTCAAAATACATATAATCTGAATAGAACCTGAAAAGTGTCCTTCAACTTTCATGCATACGGTCTTTATACCAAAATGGGCTTGAACCCACAACCTCAGCAAGGAGGGATAAATGACCTTAAAACAGCCAGTTAGACCTGATTCAGCCATAGATGATTCCCACCACCATTGGCAATCTGGGCAGTCCTGTATGTAGAAGCTTACTTTTTGAGTATGTTAAAGAATTAAGGCCTTTTTCCATGGCGCGTATCATTCTAATGGTTTCGGCGCTTAAATTGCAGGGGTCTGTATGCGCAGAACAGGCCCTGCTTTTGTAAATATCGCTTCGCACTATCTAGCATACTTTAATTTTCATCGGAGCAGATTTCTGCACTGACTAATAACCGCACAGACAAAAGTCGCCAGTGTAGGCAATTTTTCTTCACTTATCTGCATGTACAATGCGTGGAAATTCACTTTGGATGGGCGCTACACAATTAATACATGTGTACTTCCATGCACGTCCTCTATAAACTCTGCTCAGACAATCTGCATCATGGAAATTGATTTTCTGTGCACCTGTTAATACTGCGCGACAAAAAGTAGCTTAGGGAAAAAACAGCACAGCAAAAATACACGCCATGGAAAACGGGCGTTATAGGAAACAAAAATCGAACAACATTTCCAAATTCATTTATGTTTCCCCACCCACTGAGGTGACTCTAAATCAGCAAAAAAAAATATTCTTCTATCAATCCAGTGTTTATTATATGACCCTCATTCATTATCTGATGCTGTTTAAATAATTTGCCTGAAAACTTGGAAAATCTATCACTGAAGATTTGATGTTTTGGAACTTTAAGATATGTTTTAGATTATAAAGTCATTAAATATAAATACAAGGGAGAAAGCATCTTGATCACCCTGATTAGAGAAGAAGGTTTCCACTTTTACTTTTATCAACAAGAAGATATTGCTGAATTGGCAATAAATTGATGTCGAACAGGTGAAATGATACTATCATGTTTTTTTCATCTTTGTTCTTACTTGAATGAAATTACATGCTAGTTTTCACATTCAATAAAAATTAAGCTTTTCAGATTTTCACATGTTAGAAGAAAAAAAAAAATGAGACTCATCTCATGTTTTTAATGCGTTTTAAATGTGTTATATATAAGTAATGTATATCATTTGATTTCACTTTTTTCTTTCAGTACATCAAAAAATTGTTTCTTATTATTTTTTTTATAAATATAGATCTAATATTATAATAAAATATCATAACAGTTGTTAAAAACTAAACACTTTAAGGCATTAAGATTGAGTGTTTAAGATATATCTTAAATGAAATCTCAAGTCTCCCATAATTCTTTTCTTGATTGACATAGATGTGTTTTATATGTGTGTAATGTACACTGTATTAAATATAGTATGCAGTACAAATGATGAAACTATTATAAACAACATATTAAAGCAAAGGTATTATTCAAAGACTATACGTACATACTGAAATGTTTTTTGTTTATTGGAATATTAAGCATAATTTTTGTGCCATCGAGGTGTGACAGGCAATCAGTTAACCAAACCACTCATTAACTGGATTCTGAAAGGTTAACCTGCACCTGGAAGATTAACAAGTACATCTATCTCTACAAGTAACTGATAACTTTCCCACTTGAATCAGCGGTGAGAGACGAATGACTATCAGACGCCATGTTGTATATCAATCATCATGAAGACTATAACCAGGCTGGGATTCAAACTCACAACCCTATTGTCAAGCTGCGCTACAGAGAGAGCTAACCATGCAGACCTGGTACTCTAAATGAATGATATATAAAAACTGCAAATGAAAAATGTCCACTCAACACTTCAATTCATTGTACACAACTAGATAATTAAAATTAAAATCTTACAGCCATCTCATTATCCCCCGAATATTGTTGAGACAACATCACAGCAATTAGCTTATTTTCTTAATTAACTCTTTATTAATTCACAAATATAAATCTCATAACAATCCATATAGCTTCAGAAAAGAATTTAAACTTTAATCCATGTTAAATGAAATCTTTCACAAATAAGTAATTCAAATCCAAACAATTTAAATTCTTCATTCTAATAATAAATGTATTCATCAGAACTTAATTGAGCAATAATTAACCCCATTAAATTTCATCTTAATTGCAAAATGTCATCAATCATCAAGAAAAAAAAATACTTGCTATGTCATTTCACCGTATTAAAATTGCCGAAATGCACAAAAATAATAAACAATCCAACAAAGATCACAATTCCTTTGAGCACATCTTAATAAGAGTTGAACATTCGCAATTTATCGTTAAATTTCGTAATTTATCACCAGAGTATATTACATGGGCTATCTCCTGGATAAGAGCTATCCTTTGCTACCTATACCTATAGCATAATATTGTCAATTAGGGTATTAAAATTCTTGACAACAGCGACAATATCCATGCTTAAATCTCTGCAAACTTTCACTGGTTACGATGTAAAGTCTATATGCCATTCCGCGATAATGGCAACAGGCAACACTATCAACTGTGCCATCACTTTAGTTTGCCATTTTTCGCTCGAAAGACGAAAGAATTTTAAACTTTTACTGTACTAGATAATTCGCAGATAAAAAGTGCAGGAATATCTAATACATGGTGCGTATGCCCTCATTCTATTAATGACTTTAACAATCATCTTCTTAATCATATATCAGCACAGATTTACAATTTTGATTTTCCATTTTTAAATTTCTAAACGACCCTGCTATTAATTATGCCAATAGATCAGCAAGCTGCATTCCATATTTCACAAAATATGTTCATATCACTCTCGGATTCATAATCAGTCAGTAAGATCAATATTAAGTTAGATTTGATTTGATTATTATTATCAATATTATCATTAATAACTTCCCAATTTCACTCAAACAAAAATCCTGCCAATTTAATCTGAGACTCGTGATAAAATACACAGTTAACAGCAAGCACTCTGGTTATTTTTCTAAAAAAAACAAAAAACTGCTCATACGTATCATTCAAGATCCACATACAAAACATATTACTTATATCTCTTTTATCATGATATAAAGAAGCAGTAAATTTATTCATATCACACCCATGTACCCCGTGTTCCTTTACAAGAACTAGTTTTTCATTTTTTAGTGATCGGGCTGTAAAGCGTTAGGGATCAGTTACATACCCTGTATACATAATCATGTTACACAATATTTTAAGGTAAATACAGTCGTGTAGGTGTATTTGCTCAGTCAACACGCTTATATAATATAAATCCATTTAAAATTCATGATTTAATATTCTGGTGAGGTAAGTATAAAGAAGTATCAACCAGCGTTTTAAATACAGTTTGATGTAACTGTTTGTTCACATCAAAATTATTTAATCGGCAAGTGAGCATGCAGTTACTGTAAAATTTAGTGAAAGCCATGGTGTTTTCAAATGGGGTCTACATTCATCAATAATTTCAGTCGGAGAATCAGACTCGGACTCAAAATCCAGCATTTTTGAAAAACCCTGTAAACATACAATTATGGGAAAGAAATGTAATCCTTGACATTTCCTGTTAAATATTCATTAAAACTGCTTGTTTCTAAAAATATATAGTAATGTTCTTTTTTAATAGATGATATTTGAATATTAAATTTTTGACATTTTGTGTCCAAGGGTGGTATTCGCCAACCATTCTCAAGAATATTCTTAGAATTTAACTCAAGAATGAATTTTGAAAAACACATTTAGAGACCATTTTTTGAGACCAAAAATTGTAAGCATGCAGGGACACTTAATATATAGTCAGATAAACTCTTATAATTATTCTATATGTCATGGTAAACTAGATATCTAAGGTAGAAATTTGGATTTTCAAGCTCAAGTCTAAGAATATTCTCAAGAATGGTTGGTGAATATGACAGCGAGACTCAGAATCACATTATTGATGAATTTAGGTCCTGGTTGTTAGCCACCTCATATCATAGCAAGATTATCAATTAATCAATAAAAATCTATGTCACTTATTGAAATTATATTTGAAATGATCATTTAATGTCATCCACCAAATAGAGTAATCATCATCTCATGATGTCATTTGCTTACAGTGAAATCATCATTCAATAATGCCTAACGCATGGTGAAATCAACAGTGATCTATGAGATGTCATATAGCAAAATCATTATTTTATGGTTGCATTACCACCAATACACACACATACATATTAAGTAGTAAATTTCTCATAAATGGTCTCCATCACATAGTGAAATCATCATTTAATTAGAAAAATTATTAATTAATGGTCTCCTTCACATAATGAAATGATTATTCAAGGATATTCTAAACACATATATGTAATGAATTTATCATTTTATGATCCCAGTCACATATTGACGTCAACATAGTTAAGCTCCTTCACAAAGTATCCATTATCAAATACAAGTTTATTTAATAACCTCTATCACATATTAAAATCTTCATTTAATGATCTTTATCACATAATGAAATCATCATTTAATGATAGAGAAATCACTATTTAATGATCTCCATCACATGGTAGTAAAATCATCATCTAATGATCTCCAACACATGGTAGTAAAATCATCATTAATTATGGATAAATCACCATTTAATTCATTATTTACATGCAGTAAAGGCAACAACTTTCATAGACTATTAATTTTGTGGTAGAAATGATTCAATGAAAATTATTGCTACCACATTTGCCAATACCGCTGCCGCCAGAACAGTAATACCTCATTTCTTTTATATCTCAAAAAGGTGAGACAAAAAGTATTCTTACATACAGTAACTGTTATCCTGCTTGGTTTGGGCAAGAGGTGTCATGTGTTACGGTGGATTGTGAGCAAGGCACTTTTTCAGCCAAACTATGTCATTTGGCACTCAGCATTTAAAGGATTGTCTGGTCAGCCAAGTGTCAGTATAATGTGACTGGCTGGGGTATCTGCATACCATGTGCCTGCAGCACGATTCTCCAGTGTGGCAGCACTTACAATATTGTCAAGTTGATACCTTCGCGATTTAAGTGAAAAATTGTTGAGAGCGACACTAAACACCATACAACATCATCACAGTTCCTTAATGATAATAGATATAGTTACAATTCTGCCATGTTTAACAAAACTTAGATGATATAGCTCATTACTGAGGTACAATGATAAAACTTTTGTTAGTAACCTTAACAAGTCAGTTAATAAGCGGGGACGGTATTGTAATGAATAGTGTTGGCTGCTCACGCCAGAAGTTGGGGGTTCGGTCCCCAGCTCATCCCCATACTTCTCATAAAACAACGCGCACTGGTTCTACCCTGGAAGCGGGGTCGAGAGCGGTTCATATAAGCACTGAGCTTTCATCGCAAGCAAGCTTAAATAAATTAGCATAAACTCAGTTAATACATCACAAAATGTTATCAAAGCAACGCGATACAAATAAAAAAAAGACTGACCATTACTAAAGACAAAAATAAATCTAATCACACTCACCAACTCCTTGCTTCGTTTTTGTCCCATATTTAGAAGATTAGAAGCCTGTTGTTTTCACCAAGAAGTTCAATTATAATGTACACACACACAAACAGAGAAATTGACCCAGATATCAGTGAAATTTTGGGCACCACTCTTCACATACCTATCGCACGCTATCAGTACCTTCATCTGAACCTGCATATATTACAGCCGGTGGATGTGACACTGAGACTATCAAGGTTATAGATGTAAATACAAATAAAAGTCATTTTACATTATATTATATTACTGTCTGCATAGCTGGTTATGAATTGCATTTCAAACAGTGGGAAAAACCTGTTTGTTATCAAATGGAAGATTAATTGCACCATTTGTGACATGAATCCTCTAGGCTAGGTCAAATCAACAGAAAACTCAGCCATGTGTAAAAAAACATTTTTTATGGTAATGGATTTATCAATGATAGCATAAATTATAATTTGAACTTGTTTATTTCACATAGATTGTAAAAAATGTTCTAACACCATAGACAAAATTACTTGTGCTTGATTTATTTTTCCGGGGTAGAACCAGTACTTATCATAACCAAAATAAAGTGTCTTAATGTTCAAGGACATCACACATGAACATGCCGGTGACCTTTCATCTTGGATGCAATGCTTTACTAGCAGATGACAGTTTCACATGAGGAACATGAATTAAAATATTGTTTCAAAATAATCCCCTGTTTGTAAACTTTGAAGAAACATTCAAATATAAGGTAATAATTTCAGCTGAGAGATATAACTGACAGATGATTTTACAACATTTACATTTCAGAATTGCCTGTTACCTTATCGGGTTTCATATAATATCATACCATATACCAAAACATTAAATTAATGCTTCCATCAAAATAATATTTCATCTCTTCTAGGCTAATTCGTTGACAGATCATGGGTCCAGAACCACCCTTCGATTACTGAAATAATGCTTTTTTAGCCAATCTAGCAATCTAGTTCCTGGTCTTGCTGGTTCTTCCTAGGAAATCTTTGGGCATTATTTGTTTCACAATCAATGTAAAATAAATCAGTTTAAAATATAAAATTGCACACACACACATTGAAATTGGTGAACCTCATACAGATCTTTGATTGATTGATTGACTGTTCAGTGTCATTTTTTTGCCATTGAAGGCTAACAGACGATAAGTTAACCTAACCACTGTTTCCTGGGATCCTGAAAGATTAACAGTACTCGAGCACACCCCATATCCACAAGTAATGAATAACTTTCCCACTTGAATCAGCAGCGAGAGACAAATGACAATGAGACACAATGCTGTATATCAATCATCACGGAGACTGTTGCCGGGCGGGGATTGGAACTTACGACCCCTTGATTGATAGTCAGATGCGTAATTGACTGAGCTAATCGGGTCCGGCTCATACAGATCTGCCAATGCTGCTGTCACTTGTCACAATTAATACAAAAGACAAAGATTAATGTTTTGAATGACTTATAAATTTATGGCAATCTTTATGCATAATAGATAATATTGCAAAAAAAAAATGTTACAAGTAAAAATCTATATTTCACATATAAAAGGAACATTATTTACCATATTATCTCACCGGAAGAAGGAATATTCACCATATGGACTATTTCCTCTCACAGAAGGTCTGAAGGAGCATTCTGAAGAACTCCCATGCCATGTCCTCTCACAGAGGGTCTGAAGGAGCATTCGGAAGAACTCCCATATCATGAGCAATCTGAAGAACTCCCATGCCATGTCCTCTCAAAGAAGGTCTGAAGGAGCATTCTGAAGATCTCCCATATCATGTCCTCTCCCAGAGAATGAATATTCACCCATATGTACTATTTCCTCTCACAGAGGGTCTGAAGGAGCAATCTGAAGAACTCCCATGCCATGTCCTCTCACAGAACACCTAAAGTTTTGCCAAAAACTTTAGAATAATACTCAAAAAAGCTTCTTCAGTATTCAACATGTCAGTGCAACATATTCAACATCTTTATGGAATATTCTGATGATTTCTATAATGCATCAAGACAGCACATAAGCTATCCAAATATTAAAAAAGCTGTCCATCCATGCCATAATAATCAGGCTAAAAATAGTATCACTATTTGCAGATGGGTAGCAATGCTTCAAATGGATGTCATGTCCATTAGTTTTTATAATTTTTTTGTCATGTTCGTTTTAATACTGTGGTTAAATACCAACCCAAGTGTGGTTCTAGCCAATTGAGTGATGGCAAAGATGTGACAACTGTTAGCTCACTTAAGTCATTAGAGGTGACTAATTGAATATTGATAAGAATATGCTGAAAATCGCATTTTGCAGGTATAATCAGAAGCAATCAGGTTAACCTGGGGATCAAACCTTTTTTTGTTTTTTTTTGTTTAGTGTTCTTTTACATACTGAAGAAATGTTCAACAATTTGAAGTTTGCCTGCTGTTAATATAATGAAGTGCCTGTGACTGATAAGTAGTGGTAACACATCTAGAGCACTTATTAATTTTGAGCTTCCCTCCATAAATTATTTAAATTGTAGTTAAGTGCAGTGCCATCTGATAAAACTTATTTGAAGAACACCTCACAAACAATTTTTTCTACAAAGTTTGTTATTTTGTTACTTTAACAATTTGAAAACAATGTTTAAAAAAAAATGACAAAATTTTAAAATGCCAGTGCCTCTTATAAAATATATAACTATCATTTTGACTGGTCTCAAGTCCCAGTTAACATTTTGTTGGTTATTAGCATTAAATTTTGTCTGCTACATTTTTATCTATGACACTCAGCCAGGCCTGATTAGCTCAGTAAGTAATGCGTCTGACTACTGATCCAGGGGTCGCGAGTTTAAATCCCCGCCCTGCAACAGTCTCCTGATGATCGATATACAACATTGTGGGAAAGTTATCAGTTACTTGCAGAGATGGGATGTGCTCGAGTACTGGTTAAACTTCCAGGATACCAGGAAAGAGTGGTTAGGTCAACTGATTATCTGTTAGCCCTCGATGGCATAAAAATGACTCTAAATATTCAATCAATCAATCTACGCCACAATATTTCAACTCACTTGACCTCAGTTTAAAGGCTCTTATTATCTGTTGTTAAATACTTGTATTATCGTTAACAAGGTTTAAGAGATAAATTAATGTATCTTTGAGATCAAATATATATCTGTCAATCTATAACAAAAGATCAATGAAACAAATACCTGTATGTGGCGTTTAGCAAAATGCTAACTCATACTTCAATGTAGGTAGGAGCGAATACATTTTTGGATGTACATGTATGTCGCAATACTTGAGGTATTATTTTTAACTCAGTATTAATCAATTACATATGATATTACTGTACACAGATGTGATAACATCATAATTAGAGTTACATGATTAATGTTTTGGCAAAAGGTGTATTATACTGAATTGATTGTTTGGTATAATTAAATGCTGCAATGATCGTTTAGTATAATTAAATGTTGCAATGATCATTTGCTAGATGGGAAAGCATACTGAAGTGGTCATAATATGATGAAATGAAAACTAGAATAGTAATTTGAAATGGTAAGAAAATGTTTGCATTATATTGTTAAACAGGGGCAAAAACCAGTTTTATCATAACAAAAAAAAGACAACCAGTTACTTCCCTTGCAAAAAAGAAAGAAAGAAAAATGATAAATTGTAAATATATCTTTTATATCACTTACTACATTAATGGCGTGCATGTGTGTGAGAGTAAGTGATACTTCTAACACCATGTCACATACTCAGTTTGTAGATTTATAGTTGGAGAAAAAACAGCAACACATCGAGTCAATGAAGCAATTTGTAGCCAGACATTTTTTCCTTATGATTATTCAAATTAGATATATATAATATTGTGTTGCTGACCCAGATTGTTGCTGTCTAGATTTCTTTATTTTAACTACAGTTTATGGTATGCAAAGTAGGGATGGGATCAGTTAAGGGAAGATAAAACTTTAAGTGGCACTCAGTAATTTTAAGTTTTCACTGGAGTCTTTTTTTCTGAAACTTATATACCGGTAAATATAAAATTAAAACTCCCTGACTATTAATATTTTGTTTCTATTTCAGAAAAGGGGCATAATACTTGTATACGTATGACAGGCATCGTATTTTGCATTCACATATTAACTTTGTCTCAGATAATGATTGGTTGTGAGTTTAACCTCCCGCCAGAAAAACTGTGATGTCCTCAAGAAATTTTACTGACCTATGATGTAGAGTGCTGTTCTACCCAGGAAGACTTGATTATTATAGTTGTAGAGTGCTGTTCTACCCAGGAAGACTTGATTATAATTGTTGTAGAGAGCTGTTATACCAATAAAGACTTGATTATAATAGTTGTAGAGAGCTGTTATATCAATAAAGACTTGATTATAATAGTTGTAGAGTGCTGTTCTACCAATGAACACTTGAGCATTATTGGTATAAATTTTAAGAGCTTGTTTAACAATTAATGTAAAAAATATTCAAATTTAAGAATTACCCACTTGCTCTGTTCTCAAGGTAGCCCTGGCCTGGTACAATCAAAAGCTTTCGTATGAACTTGCTTTTAATATTAGAAAGATTGATTTACCATTCAATTTCCAAATTCAATATCTGAAACTGTACATTATAATTCTGATTTATTATTATCATTATTATAAATAATTCAATATTTAAAGTGGACTAACACACAAGGAATTGGCATTTTGATAACCCCGAGTCTTTTATCTCAGATCCTTGAGATAATTTGTTATTGCAGAGTGTGATTTATTATTGCGTAATACAAACACTCCTGCTTTCTCAGCTGCAAAACATTTGCTTGCATTTTGCCCTTAAAAATAATATATATATAATATAGATTTTTTCCCACAAGAAATTCTAATGTGTTTTTTCTCTCTCTTTGTATTGTAAGTGCTCTTCTTAAATAATACTTAAATTGTGCCCGAACAATACAAAAAAAAGTTTTTATTGTACTATATTTAACAAAAAAAACCTGCTACCTGTCCTATTACAGTTTTTTTTATCTAAATCACAAAACACAAAGGCCTCATTATTGTATTGTCAGTTGTAAATTTTTATGACACCACAGTCACCAGATCTCTAATTACAACCTGTGTGTGACACCACAACCCCCTGTACAACACCATCACTTATCCACAAGGCCTGGCTAGTGGTGCTATCCAATTGCAAACTACGATTGTGTCATCTGCACATAATATGGTAACTGATATCAAATCATGGTGGAGATGGGGTAATATAACTTATATAAATGATATATGGATATCAGTAAATAGTTTCCTATGCCGAAGATTGAAATCAACTAGGCATATAATATGTATGTTAGAAAGTATTCAAATTGTAGGCTCGTTATCATACCATCACGGTTATGATACACTACAAACTTTAAATAGTAATAATATGCAAGAGCAGATCTGATACTTATCCTAAGAGTAATAAAAAATATAAATGTGTCAAGAAGACGGTGACACACACATCGGTATTGAATGTTGCTCTTGGAGTTGAAAAGACTCATTAATTACTTTTTCTTGAATTTTAAATATCTATACAAAAGTTATATAAAATTAAAAATCTTTTTTATATCAGGATTTTTTATTGATTGATTTATTTAAGTTTGATTGCCAAGTAAATTCAGAGCTTATGTGAATTACTGTTGAATCTTTCTGGTAGAACAAGTACATGTACTAAGTAGATTGTTTCCTTGGTAGAATTTAGTAGATTGTTTCCTGGGTAGAACAAGTACTTAGTAGATTGTTTCCTTAGTAGAATTTAGTAAATTGTTTCCTGGGTAGAACAAGTACTAAGTAGATTGTTTCCTTGGTAGAATTTAGTAGATTGTTTCCTGGGTAGAACAAGTACTAAGTAGATTGTTTCCTTGGTAGAATTTAGTAGATTGTTTCCTGGATAAAACAAGTACTTAGTAGATTGTTTCCTGGATAAAACAAGTACTTAGTAGATTGTTTCCTGGGTAGAACAAGTACTTAGTAGATTGTATCCTTGGTAGAATTTAGTAAATTGTTTCCTGGGTAGAACAAGTACTTAGTAAATTGTTTCCTGGGTAGAACAAATACTTAGTAGATTGTTTCCTTGGTAGAATTTAGTAGATTGTTTCCTGGATAAAACAAGTACTTAGGAGATTATTTCCTAGGTAGAGCAAGTACTTAGTAGATTGTATCCTTGGTAGAATTTAGTAAATTGTTTCCTGGATAGAACAAGTACTTAGTAGATTGTTTCCTGGGTTGAACAAGTACTTAGTAGATTGTTTCCTGGGTAGAACAAGTACTTAGTAGATTGTTTCCTGAGTAGAGCAAGTACTTAGTAGATTGTTCTTAGGTAGAACTAAGTAGGTTGTTTCCTGGGTGGAATAAGTATTTAGTAGATTGTTTCCTGGGTAGAACAAGTACTTAGTAGATTGTATCCTTGGTAGAATTTAGTAAATTGTTTCCTGGGTAGAACAAGTACTTAGTAGATTGTTTCCTTGGTAGAATCTAGTAGATTGTTTCCTGGATAAAACAAGTACTTAATAGATTGTTTCCTAGGTAGAGCAAGTACTTAGTAGATTGTTTCCTGGGTAGAACAAGTACTTAGTAGATTGTATCCTGGGTAGAATTTAGTAAATTGTTACCTGGGTAGAACAAGTACTTAGTAGATTGTTTCCTGGGTAGAACAAGTACTTAGTAGATTGTTTCCTGGGTAGAACAAGTACTTAGTAGATTGTTTCCTGGGCAGAGCAAGTACTTAGTAGATTGTTTCTTAGGTAGAACTTAGTAGGTTGTTTCTTGGGTGGAATAAGTATTTTGGTAGATTGTTTCCTGGGTAGAGCAAGTACTTAGTAGATTGTTTCCTAGGTAGAACTTAGTAGATTGTTTCCTGGATAGAACAAGTACTTAGTAGATTATTTCCTGGGTAGAACAAGTACTAAGTAGATTGTTTCCTGGGTAGAGCAAGTACTAAGTATAGTAGATTGTTTCCTAGGTAGAATTTAGTAGATTGTTTTCTGTGTAGAACACATACTTAGAAGATTGTTTCCTTTGTAGAGCAAGTACTTAGTAGATTGTTTCCTAGGTAGAAATTAGTAGATTGTTTTCTGGGTAGAACAAGTACTTAGTATATTGTTTCCATGGTAGAACAAGTATTTTGTAGATTGTTTCCTGGGTAGAACAAGTACTTAGTATATTGTTCCTGGGTAGAACACATACTTAGTAGATTGTTTCCTGGGTAGAGCAAGTACTTAGTAGATTGTTTCCTAGGTAGAACTTAGTAGATTGTTTCCTGGGTAGAACAAGTACTTAGTAGATTTTTTCCATGGTAGAGTAAACTTGTACTAAGTAGATAGTTTTCTGGGTAGAACAAGTACTTAGTAGATTGTTTGTCTGGGTGGAACAAGTATTTAGTAGATTGTTTCCTGGGTAGAACTTAGTAGATTGTTTCCTAGGTAGAACAAGTACTTAGTAGATCGATTAACAGAAGCCATTGGTTGATCCTGTGTTTTTATTAAATATAGAATTTTATTGATATCAATCGAGGTGTTCCATTGAAAAAGGCTGGGCCCAATTAGCTCAATCAGTAGCAAGTTTACTATCAATCCAGGGGGCCGAGTTCTGATGGGCGTAATGATTGATATAAGATATGGGGTCATTTGTCTCTAATTCAAGAGGGAAAGTTATCAGTTACTTGTGGAGATGGGTGTGCTAGAGCAGTGGTTAACCTTCCTGGAAAGAGTGGTTATGTTGACTCATCTTTTGTTAGCCCTCAATAGCATAAAAGTGACACTAAAATATTCAATCAATTAATCAATCATTATTTTGTTTTCCTGGAACTTGTCTTCTTGTTTGCTTTTATATTTAATCTTTTTGCATCGGTGGTAACCCCATTAATCTCAAATGTATTTATTCTTCATGAGGTTATCGGTTCGAGTCCAGTCAGTTATAAAACTAAAGTGAGAAAGTTTGAAAGTTACTTGTGGACAGACTGTGGCTCCACTAAGATTCATTCTGTGTGTGTTCTTCCAGCAACAAAACTGGATGCAATATATACAATTGCATATAAACCTGTAATGTGATACAAAGGCAGTATGTTTGTCAAGAGATGTCTCTGTAGATGGCTAAAATAATAAAATTGATTTCAAAATATATAAACAGCATCTACTTATCATTTATAACTTAAAATCAATTGAATGATTGATTGAATATTTAGTGTCATTTTTATGCCATCGAGGGCTAACAGAAGATCAGTTAACCTCACCACTGTTTCCTGGGCTCCTGAAAGGTTAACCAGTGCTCGAGCACACCCCATCTCCGCAAGTAACTGATAACTTTTCCACTTGAATCAGCGGTGAGAGACGAATGATATTGAGACACAATGTCGTAAAACACAAATGATTTGGAATTCAAAAACATGACACAAAACAATAATTTAATCAGAGTGTGAAATTGAAACGTAATCCCCATTCTAAAAATAAATACCATGCACATATTGCTTGCTGACCTTGACCTCAACATTCGGACTCTTTCTCACATGAATTAAATTCAGTAATGGGACCAATATAACAGATCAAATCCAAATTAAAGTGAAGTCCCGTTACCTGATTCATCATAAAATGCATCGCAATTTTAACTGTGAAATTTATTTTAGTCTAATCTGGGTTTATCTAAGCCAAATTAGGAAATCCCTTTTTTCCTAATTATCATTTTTGCTACGTTTTAATTGCTTTTCTTATTTTAATAAACATGCTTTACTTTACCAAATTAATCATCATATAAGCAGTGATCGCATGGAACTGAACCCCAAAATATAAACAAAGAAAGGTCTACAGGGACCTGGAAGGGACATTTCTGTGTAATAAAACAAACAAAAAATCACTCCAACAGGTTACACCATGAAGATTTGGTCTTTATTTAGACTTGATGTTTACACATATTCATTTGCATTTAAAATGCATTTCAAACACATTAAACATGCATTTTAAATGCATTTAGAACACAATATAGGTATTTGATTACTTTCCTGTGCAAGCGCTTGTTTATTACACTATTAAAAACTAGTCGTTTGAGAACACGTTAGACAAAATTTTAATGTTGATATGGGTTTGATCTTGGATAACAACAAAGCTGAAGGACTCCTGATGAGACCGGCATCTCAATTTGATCTTAGCATGTGCTTTATATATTGTTTGTATAGACAAGAAATCCTCTTCATGTCTTTGTAGCATGCTTTCTTAGCATGTAAGAGTTTGTGAGACCCAGGTGTGAGTCACTGTATGATTAATTAAACTGGTTTACCTTCCTACAATCCCCCCCACCATCAGCTGTCATATTCAGAAGTAATGTCTCAAGTCCCCATTAATATTATTTCAATAATATATAAAAGAGGGGGCACCCAAACAGACCTAGACAGCTTATGCAATGATTAAACAGGCGCAGAAAATCAATTTGCCAAGCTTATTGTTTAGCATGTGAGATTAGAAACTGAAAGGTAAACATGATAAAGTAACGCCAAAACAAAGCCAGGTTTGCAGGAGATAAAAGGAAATAAATGACAACTTCACTGACTACAAATCTACCTATTCAAACACAATCCCGCTCATCCGGGCTTCTGAAGCATCCTTGTGACTGCCTGTGCTAATAAACATCTTAAATACTGACACGAAATGACCCCTGGCTCTCATGTACAATACAAACTATGCAGGGTGGATTTAGACACACTTTCTCTAAAAATAGAGAAATTTGTATAATGCTTGCCATTGTCACCAACACTACCACTGGACAGTCAGAGATTGAACCCACAACCTCCTGTATAACAGTGTTACTGAGACTACCATTTGATAGCCTCAGATCAGACCCACAACTTGTATATGAGATGTCACTGAGACTACCATTTGATAGCCTCAGATCAGACCCACAACTTGTATATGAGGGTCACTGAGACTACCATTTGATAGCCTCAGATCAGACCCACAACTTGTATATGAGGGTCACTGAGACTACGATTTGTCCATCTCAGACCAACCACACAGACTAACATAGTACAGTCCAAGACAGAGTCAACAACCTCTTTTAAATGTCAGGGTCTGAACCCACTACAACTTGTATATGAGGGTCACCAAGACTACCTTTTGACTGTCTCGGACCGAACACACAGACTATCTTTGTACAGACTAAGACAGAGCCAATAACCCTCTCTAAGACTTCTGCTGTACATACTAGACCCCTCATCTTCATGCATATAAAATTGAGCTATGGGACTTCCACTAGCCAACTTTGGACTTAAACATCCCTAGATGTATAGTAAGAATGTTCAATAAGCCTAACAAAGTGCCACTGTCATAGTATAATAATACTTGCAAAATATCAGACATTTTATATTTTGTTTACCTATCTGACCCTGTCCATTGAGCTTCACTCTCAAAGTTTCAAACATTTAAACATTCATTCTACATAATCTTTATTGTCAAGTTATTCTGCTTTAACAGCTTCTAGAACATATTAGTAGAATTCAAAGAACATAAAACGATTACTAAAACCCGATTACTAACTGATCTGACAGCATGTTTGGTTTTAATATCTTAAATTGCATAGAAATAAAATGTACGCCTAACTAATCCTTCTTTCTGAGTGGTCGAGTCGAGGGCATCTCCAACCATGGAGAAAAGGGAATGCACGATCACAATTACCTTCTTTGTTGACGAATAACCAAAAACCATACTCAGTCGACTTATGATAACAAACCCCAGCGTGACTCAGTCCCCACATTAAACAAAAATCCATGAGCAACCTGGGTGTTAAGATTTGCCTTTTTGATTTATGGACCTTTACTTACAACCCTGCACCTGTAATTCTGGTTTATCGAAGTTAAATGATAACGATATGGGTAAAGAAATAAAGATTTTTGGTAAAGGAAATCAAGAAAAATGTTATCTTTCAAAGTTCTTCAGAGTCAACTATTTGTTTAAAATAAAAGCAGGCTGGTTACGGTATGTATTGAGAATAACTTACATACTGCTGGTAGCAATATATTATAATTATAATTATGTAAGTTTAGATATAACAGGGATGTACATGCAGCCTGAAATGAAATCTTTCTGAGGCAAAACCATTTTGTAACGGGCAGGACAATGCATGTAGCTTGCTCTATGCATGAGCCATGCAGTGAGGGGGGTACAGAAATTTTGATTTTCTAAGTGCCAAATCGCACTCTTCTGCATTGTACCATCCATTTTAAGGTTCTGTCAGCCCTACATTTCTATATATTTAGTACTGGTTCTACCCAGGAAGACATGATTTATATATTAATTTAAGAACTTTAAGCTCACAATTAATGTAAAATTTGGGTAAATTGGTTTAGAAAAAAAGGCTTTAACAAGGATCTAATAAGAAGGAGAAAATTATCAATTTAAAGATTGAACTCCCAGAAAGAACAGTTATGTATAGATGTGGGTAGGTTGATCAAACAACAAACAATTTTAACTACCAGTATGGAAATAAGAAGACAGAAAATAGAACAAACATCAGAAAAATCCATGGAAAAATGGATACAGACAGACAATAATAATACTGGTACTAATATAATTTATTATATATATGTACACAAATATAGAGAAACCAGAGTCTGACCTAAAGACAATATACGCTAACACAAATACCCAGACAGTTTACCACCCTAAAGCAAACAAAGCACAATCAAGAGAAAGACAACTTTCAGACAAAGTCATGACCCCATTCAAACTGATTTGTAAAGTACATATTAATACATTATCAAGCAAACAAATTTTCATTTCACCAGACATGATTCAGACAAACCAATTGAAAATTATTCAAAAATAAATATATTTTTGTCGAAATATTCATATAAAGCAAACATTATATGTTATACCACGTTTTCAAGTGCCCTTCTTAACCTGTGGCTACAAACAAGGTGTGTCACCTAAACATGCATGGGGAAATGCAAATGAAACACTCCTTACACGAGGCAGTACACAATAAAGGTGTACTTAAAATAGGTAAAATCCATTTCCGTATGTCAAACAACTGCACTATTGCGATATTACATGGTTCGTGGGCATTAATGTCTGACTGCTGTTTTTTTTTTACATTCAAGGTTCTTACAGTTATATATATATAATGCTTAATATTAAATTCAAATCATGCATATTCGTGACCTGACAGAGCATTCTGCATACACACAATGAAATTATGTAAATATGATTTTTTTGTTTTAAAATTTATTTCCCATGCAAAACAAAAACAAAAATATAATAATTTACATGAACAATGTGTTAATGTCAAATATTAAGTGAAAATTTCAATAAGCATAAATGAATGATTTTTTTTTTTATGAGTGTACGAGACAGATGGACTACATGATATACATGGAGAGTTCAAAAGGTATGTATAATTGAACATGAAGTATATATAACTGACCATAACATGGAGTTAAAAAGGTATGTATAACTGACCACAAGGTATATATAACTGCCCATAACATGGAGTTCAAAAGGTATATATAACTGACCATAACATGGAGTTAAAAAGGTATGTATAACTGACCATAGGGTACATATAACTGACCATAACATGGAGTTAAAAAGGTATGTATAACTGACCACAAGGTACATATAACTGCCCATAACATGGAGTTAAAAAGGTATGTATAACTGACCACAAGGTACATATAACTGACCATAACATGGAGTTCAAAAGGTATGTATAACTGACCATAAGGTACATATAACTGAACATAACATGGAGTTCGAAAGGTATGTATAACTGACCATAAGGTATATATAACTGAACATAACATGCAGTTCAAAAGGTATGTATAACTGACCACAAGGTATATATAACTGAACATAACATGAAGTTCAAAAGGTATGTATAACTGACCACAAGGTATATATAACTGACCATAACATGCAGTTAAAAAGGTATGTATAACTGACCATAAGGTATATATAACTGAACATGAAATGGAGTTCAAAAGGTATGTATAACTGACCATAAGGTATATATATAACTGAACATAACATGGAGTTCAAAAGGTATGTATAACTGACCACAAGGTATATATAACTGACCATAACATGCAGTTCCAAAGGTAAGTATAACTGACCACAGTACATATCACTGACAATAACATGCAGTTCAAAGGGTATGTATAACTGACAATAAGGTATATATAACTGACCATAACATGCAGTTCAAAAGGTATGTATAACTGACGACAAGGTATATAGAACTGACCATAACATGCAGTTCAAAAAGTATGTATAACTGGCCATAAGGTATATATAACTGACAATAATATGCAGTTCAAAAGGTATGTATAACTGACCATAAAGTATATATAATTGACCATAACATGGGGTTCAAAAGGTATGTATAACTGACCACAAGGTATATATAACTGACCATAACATGGGGTTCAAAAGGTATGTATAACTGACCATAAGGTATATATAACTGACCATAACATACAGTTCAAAAGGTATGTATAACTCTGACCACAAGGTATATATAACTGACCATAACATGGGGTTCAAAAGGTATGTATAACTGACCACAAGGTATATATAACTGACCATAACATGCAGTTCAAAAGGTATGTATAACTGACCACAAGGTATATATAACTGACCATAACATGGAGTTCAAAAGGATGTATTACTGACCACAAGATATATAACTGACCATAACATGGGAGGGGGAGGGTGGAGGGGGGAGGGGTTAAAAAGATATATATACCGCCAACTGACCATCACTGATGGGTTTTATGACATATATAACTGACCATCACCACATGTTCATGGTTTGGGTGGGGGTATATTTAGAACAGTCAGATTTCAATGTTACAGCTGGTAGACTTTTTTTTTTTAAATTTAATATAATTTTTATATAACTAGTATATATGTATAAAATTTACTTTTTTTGCTTTAATAAGATAATTCTCCAAAAATGTTTGTTTGTCCCCATAACTCTATAACCCTGTTTTCTTCCTGTGCACCATATATATTTCTTTGTGTCAGAAATTGATAGGTTAAGATACTGTCAGCCTCATAGATATAATTCATATATCATATAAATATTCACAATTATGAAAAAACAAATCAAATGACTTTTGCAATATGTTTTAAATGTTTGTTGCATTTTGTCGAATTTTTTCTCTCCCAATTTACAGAAACTGTTATCCTTCATATATCTATGTCGATTTCAAAAACATTTCAGCATTGTCTCTTTAATTGAACAAGCCAAATAAATATTTTTAATGATTTCCAATTACATTCCAGAATTCTTTCTTTTACTAACATGAATAAAAATCAAACAAATATTTTCGGTGATTTTTAATAATATTTTACCAATCTCCTTTAATCAATGAATAAATCAAATAAATATTTTTAAAAAAATTGCACAACTGACAAATACTGCAATAACATTTATAGTGGACACCCGTCAAAACTGACATTTCTTTGCAAGGATTATCCCCGACTTACACGATTAAATCAACATATCAGAAAGCGACAAACTAATCAGGTACCGGTACTTGTCCTCTGGATTAGCACCTATTGTTGTAATGTTACCATTAAAGCCGTTAATATTGCCTAAATTATTGCCTTTCTTCCTTAACACCGATCAATACAATAATAAAACATTTTTGTGACACATTTCAACTATTCATAATGACACAGCTGTTTAAGTACATATGAAAAATAAGTCACATTTATTACAAAAAAAATTTTAAAATCATTTATGATTTTATAAAAATATGATTATGAATTCCTTTCAATTCCCCCAATTAAAATGAATTTAATTTTGGAATAGTAAATCACTTTACATGCCAACATTATCATTTTCAAAAAGTTATTAATCCAATACCATATCATATTAACTTCATTATATTATTATCACTACTATTACAACTATTTATTACATTAACTATTTTTGAGATTAATTATATTTCCATTACTCAGAATAAAACACTTGACTTACCGTATATTTCAACCATACTAGCACAAAGCTGATGAAAACTGTGATAAGCTTGAAATACTGCAAGTTTTGTAATGGAATATAATTCATCTAAGATGTTAAATCCAGAACAAGAGAACAACCTATATTGTAGTATTGTAACTATTGTTATAATATTATTAGTACATGTATTAATAATTTATCATTTATCATTACTATAACTATTATCATCATCACCATCAGTATTGTCATCATCATCAGCAGTAACAACAGCAGTAATATTTAAAAAAAAATCATTATTTTATTATCATTATCTTAATTATAATTATTATTACTATTATCATTATTAATATTATTATTACTATCATTATTATTATTATTATTATTATTATATAATCTGCTGCAAAAACAAAATATTTATCATTGTCCTTTTCACAAGAAACAATTATTGAAAGAAGTGATGTGTTGAGAAAATCTTGACAAGAGTTATGTGTTACCAAAGTTATATGTTGACAAAGTTATATGTTGACAAAGTTTTGTGTTACCAAATTTATATATTGACAAAGTAATGTGTTACCAAAGTTATATGTTGACAATGATGTGTTCGCAAAGTTATGTGTAACCAAAGGTATATGTTGACAATTATGTGTTGACAAAGTTATACATTGACAATTATGTGATGACAAAGTTATGTGTAGACAATTATGTGTAGATAAAGTTATATGTTGACGAAGTTATGTGTTGACAAAATTATGTGTAGATAAAGCTATATGTTGACAAAGTTATGTGTTGACAAAATTATTTGTAGACAAAGTTATATGTTGACAATTATGTGTAGACAAAATTATGTGTAGCCAAAGGGTATTGGGAAAAATATATTGAAAAAGTTTATGTCAAGAAAGGATATATTTAAAAAGAGGTTGATAGATAAGCATGTTGTTATACAGACTGATTGAAGGTTTATGGTAACTGACAGAGGCAGAATTGTCTGTAGTTTACAAAATTACAGCAAGGAAGTTACATAAAATATGTTTTGGCAGTGACATCAGTTGATAAAAGGTAGGTGACAAGAACACTGTAGGGATTGAAACTGGATGAAAATGAAATCAACAACCCCTTCAGTTAGAATTAAAACAACATAGTTTATTACAGCTATATAGTCATAGTGTATCATTTAGCATCATGTGTCTTGAAGGTCCACCATAGATCGGTTTTGTATGAGGGAAAGTCACATTCTACTGGTTTCATGGTGTATTCACTTTACAAGACAATGCCATTTCTAGCAATTTAACATTTTCATATCATATAAAATGTGTATGAACTAGGAATTATATAGAGAAGGAAAGGCAAACGATTGAGATTTTGTGAATGCTCGCGTATCCACACAAAGTCTCAATATACAACCACTTGTACAACATGTCCGGAACCACAACTAGTACTTCCTGTAAACCCATTGTACAAAATGTCCAGTACCACAACTAGTACTTCCTGTAAACTATCCCGAGGTGTCAAAATATTTGGAACTCATCGCTCCTTGTTTAGTCTATAGCAAAAAAACATTTTTACAAATCAATTACCTTTCTATATTTTCCGGATGGGTACGACTTGGTCCGGTACAGCCGCTGCAGTCGACTCCTCCTTACCGGCATTCTAGTTAATCCAGAAACACAAATTTTCACACAGCACACAATATTATTACATCACTTGCCATAAGTCCACCACATCTTCATGAAGGGCATATCACCCCCATTATCATGGCATTGCTTCATGAGGTCTTGTTGTAAAGAAACTATCACAGTAGTACAAGGATAATTTCTATCCTTTAAATGTCTAATCCTCCTTTAAATAAGAAACAGAAGACGGCTAAACGAAAATAAATAATATAAGTAAACAAATAAACATAAGAAATTCCCCTTGTTCTTCAATTTTTTATAGTATCTCTATGTATGTAAACTGTGTCTAAAGTAGATGCTAATCCAAACTTAATGAAATCTTTTGAATAGATAGTTACCCAAACTTGCAATATTCCTGTAAATAAGTAAGCACGGTAATCCTAATTTATTCTATAAAATTCATGTCGTCCGAGCGATCATCAACTTGGAAAGGTTCAAACCATTCATCATTCAAGTGACTCCGACCAAGTAGTTATTATAAATCAAGGACGTTTATAGTTGAAATCATTGAACCCTTTTCTGAATATACCACATAATACATCAATACATACACTATACCAGGATACTCCTCGTTAGAAGGACATCTCTCGAGTCATCAACGAGTCATCGAATTAAAAAGTCAACAAACTTACACAGAAATTACAAATGTTCATTATAGTTAAGTATGCTACTGTGGTCGATCACTGATCCAAGTTGTAATTCACTGTTTCAAAAATCATATGAAATTGTATGTCACTAAATTTTCCTTTCTGCTCAATTCACACAAATGTGCTAACCGTGGTTTGCAATTAATTGACAACTCAGTCAATATTAAAATCTCTGTTAATAAAGAGAAAATTCCCAGGAAGCTCTCAAATAAAAATAAAAAGAGATTTATACATCCTTCGACTGGGCTTTGAACTATAATCCAGAAAGTGTTATAAAATGAAATAGCACATGGTTGTAAATCCTTTCCCTTCACTAAAAACGACACCTTGAATCAAGCCGGCTCCTATCACGACACATTAAAAACAGGACTTTAAATCCATTTTTACCAGTAAACCACACTGGCCACTCTACTATCATGTATCAAATATAAACAATTTCAAACCAGTATGACGTTTTAGCTAAGAGTATTAAATTGCTATCATTTACCAGTCCAATTGTCATAATATCTCGCTGATAAGATAGAGACACCGACTGAATACCTATGCATTATTTTCTACCCATTTTATTTAAATGCCCTGTTGGAATGTAACCTTTACAATGGGCCATTTTTTTTTTCTTTCTCCAAACAATTACCTCCTTAGTATTTTTGATTACTACCCAACATTCAGCATGTGTAAATGTATATATACATTATATTTATGAAAAGTCCATGATTTTTTTTTTTTAACAAAAGCCGTCTGCTTAACTGCCGGTAAATTCATTCACATGTAAAGATTTAACTATTAGCATATGAACACTAAATAGTAATCTTTTCAACCATTTCTCAGCCGATAAATTAAATTTTAACTGTGCTTTCAGATTATTACCCGTTCCCGGTGATAGATCAATTAGCTTTTTCGGGGAACTCCTGACCCAGAAATATTAAGCAACATGATAATTTAACGCACCACAGAGCGAGAAATATACAATTTAACTTAATACAGTAAATCTTATATTGCCCAAAATTAAATTAATTAGCCAAATATATCATTTATAATATGAAACATACTAAAGTTTAAACCAATCATATACATTTATGTATTTAATAATTGGCGCATGCCACTTGTCTCTATGACAGTTTGTAAATCACCATACATTAACTATCAGATTTAAACTCTCTTTCTTGTCCCAAAGCTGTATAGCAGTGCAGTTTATTTTGACCTCCGTTGACCCGTAAATCTTTGCACCCCATCAGACTGCTCAAATCACAATAAACGAATATTCAATTGCTTGAAATTGAGAAATTCAATACAACTTTACACAAATTTCACATATTGTTTAACAGTGCTAACTCCTGATACTAGTATGATTTATCATCGAAGCAAATAATACTTCTTTTGTATAGCTTAATTGATATTAGTGGTTGACAATTTATTATGTATGTAACAAATACTAATCACATATGCTGGGAGATTACACTTGTTCAACTGCATAAAAAACACACAACTTAGAAATGAAAAACAGATATAGCTGGTATACACAAAGGACAGACATAGCTGGTATACCCGAAGGACAGACTTAGTTGGTATACTCAAAGGTAAGACATAGCTGGTATACCCAAAGGACAGACAGAGTTGGTATACCCAAAGGACAGGCATAGCTGGTATACCCAAAGGTAAGACATAGCTGGTATGCCCAATGGACAGACAGAGTTGGTATACCCAAAGGACAGGCATAGCTGGTATACCCAAAGGACAGACATAGCTGGTATACCCAAAGGACAGACATAGCTGGTATACCCAAAGGACAAACATAGCTAGAATACCCAAAAGACAGACATAGCTGGTATACCCAAAGGACAGACATAGCTGGAATACCCAAAAGACAGACATAGCTGGTATACCCAAAGGACAGACATAGCTGGTATACCCAAAAGACAGGCATAGCTGGTATACCCAAAAGACAGACATGGCTTGTATACCCAAAGGACAGACATGGCTAGTATACCCGAAGGACAGACATGGCTGGTATACCCAGGGGACAGACATAGCTGGTATACCCAAAGGACAGACATAGCTGGTATACCCAAAAGACAGACATAGCTGGTATACCCAAAAGACAGACATAGCTGGTATACCCAAAGGACAGACATAGCTGGTATACCCGAAGGACAGACATAGCTGGTATACCCAGGGGACAGACATAGCTGGTTTACCAGGACAGACATAGCTGGTATACCCAAAGGACAAACATAGCTAATATACCCAAAGGACAGACATAGCTGGTATACCCAGAGGATGTAGCATGACTGGCCAGCTCAAGTGTTATCTCACCAGTGCAACCCCAGGTTTGAATCCTTGAATCCAAAATCGGTCCATAAATAAAGACTTTAGAGGTTGGAAACTATCAGCCAATTAGAGCCCAGAACACCTAATTAATATGCAGGGATTTTGACAGAAATCGAACTTGAGCTTTAGTTTATCATCCTACATCTTTCTACTAAATATGAATCAAATTCATCAAATCCTTCAAGAGATATCGAGCGGAAACCAATTTCTTGACATTTGTCAATAATCTAAGTCCAAAAAGGGGCATAACTCCATCAAAAATCATCAGACCGGAACAAAATACGAAGTTGACCTGTATTACATGAATGTGAAGTCACATACCAAATTTGGTTTGAATCTGTTCATTAAAACTAAAGATATAAGCTGGAAATCATTTTCATACATATATACGTACATACGTTGTACATACGCACAGCCTTGATACTATATGCACCCCCATTGAAAATGGCGGGGGCATAAATATGACACTAAATATTCAAACCATGTGCCTCTTTAATGACCTCTATAATAGACAACACTGACAACAATCAAACCTGCACACACCAATGGAAATGATAGTGAAACAACATCAGCAACAAAGGATATAGATAACAGAATATCACATGTAAACGACTGCCAGCAAGAACTAAAAATTATAGATTAAGGCAAATTTTTATTTCAAAATTTGTGCATAACTGACCTTAAAAGGAGTATATCAGGAAAAAATGCTATGAATGTCTTAAATTTTTTTGTAAAATCTCATTATCATTAATGAATAACATTTGAATGTAAATTCCCCAAAAAGTGACAAAATCGATATTTATAATGTAGTGGTAAACTTAAAACAAAATCCCCATTCTAACAAGAAAATATCGGCGGAACCGATGGATGCTCCCCCAAGTGAGTGTTTGACTCTGTACCATATGGTAATGATATTGAACGGGGGAAGTAACTATGAGAATTCTAAAGAGAAGTCAATACATTATTTTTTATTTCGTGATATAATACATTGTACAACATACTTTGAAATAGGTCATTATGATCCATTATCAAACATTTCAGCAAACTGTTATTACAAATATACATTCAATGATGGATATAATTACTGATTTCATTATAAAGATTCAGTTGTTACATATGGCACATTAATACATGTGCTAGTTTAACAAACACTGCACCACTTTAGTTTCTATGTGCTAACATATTTATATTAAAAACAAATGTATGATCAAGTACTAGTGTTGATGGCTACTAGGTTGAAAAATACCAAACTGCATAGCTGGAACAATATGTGGCTCTACACTTAACAGAATTCATTTACAAATCATTGAACTGGAACAAAATGACAATATGCGCATATCCTAGCTAGTTTTACAAAATTAAAACCAGAGGTTGTAGCGAAATAGCGTCATGAAGACAATATGCACATCTCCACTTGGTAATGATGCATCCTAGCAAGTTTCATAAAATTCCAACCAGAGGCTGTAGAGAAATAGAGCAGAGAAGAATTTGGTCACAGACAGAATAAAAGGGCCATAACTCCGTGAAAAAACATCGAACTGGAACACAAACATAGCAAATTTCATCAAATTCCAACCAGAGGTTGGAGAGAAATAGCGCAGACAATAATTTGGTCATATACTCAATTAAAGGGCCATAACTGCATGAAAATCATCGAACTGAAACACAAAGACAATATGCGCATCTCCACTTGCTAGTGATGCATCTTAGCAAGTTTCATAAAATTTCAACATTGGGTTGTAGAGAAATAGTGCGGACAAGAATTTGGTCACAGACAGAATCAAAGGGCCTTAACTCCGTGAAAAATCATTGAACCGGAACACAAAGACAATATAAGCATCTGCACTTGGTAATGATGCATCCTAACAAGCTTCATGAAATTCCAACCAGAGGTTGTAGAGAAATAGCCTGGACAAGAACTTAGGGACGGACAGACGCACTCATGGACTAAGCGGTGGCTATATGCTTCCCCCCTTTCGGGGAGCATAAAAATAGGCAGCACTTAAATACTGCTTGATGGCCTTTACGTCATCATTTAGACTCTTTCTAAGATAAAATAAATTTTATTACGTGTAAACCTGTATAACGGATCAAAATTTTTTCGGTCTGTTGGTACAAAAAGGTACCAAGTGCTTTCTAATTTTATATACACTTGGTACATTATTGCACCAATGGAACAAAATGGAAATCAAAATGAAATCACATGACTCATAATATGTTAAGCGGGAAATCTATTTTAATCTCACAGAGACACGTAGCCCAAGTTAGGAAATCACTTTTCAATATACTATTTTGGAATGTTTAAATAGATATCCTTTTGGCAATTCGGGGTCAGTGAGTATATATAGGCATGATATATTGAAAAATATGTTTTTAGCCAATTATAAAATTTATAAAATAATGCTACATTCCCTTTAATTCCCATAGTCAAGTGGTATTAGACTTATAATGTTGTTATGTCATATACACCAACTTTTATGGCTAACGAACACCAGTGTACATCACAACAATAGACAAAACATGTTATAATTAACATTCTTTGTTTCAAAAAAATGAGTTTGGGGGTCATGGAGATGCATAATTATATATGCACTCTTGTGAGAAAATAAACCAGCAATTAAGCAAAACAAAGAAATCTCAATTAATTAACACAAGGGACTTTACTGTCCTAAAATTGGTAACACTGGTTTTACAGCTTGTATACGGTTTAAGTATAATCACCAGCATGATATTATGAATAATTACAACTACGGTACTAGTATATACCTTGTGTTTTGTGAGGGCATCGCCTATTTCTAATTGGTTAAACCCCTCCCCCCTCACACGAAGCAACATTCCCACTTCATCCTCTAAAAATTTGGTGAATCTGGGAATGGAGTAGGAACCAATAAGGTCATTGAGTGGTCTGATAAGGACATGGAGTGGTTAAAAAAATGTAGTAACGACCGCATTGACGTAGTATCAACGTAACTAAAACCTAGTAGGGACTTCATTAACACAGTACAAGTCTGGCTTTGCCGGGAAAGATTGCTTGGCGTTCTCATGTTGTTGTCACTAGGTATTGTGTGGGTCTTACTCGCTACACGTCGTCATGTTATGTTGATCATTTGTAGCAAGTATCAACAAAATCCATCTATGCATGACAAAGTTACAGGCCGGAAACGAAATCTCACACAAACTCAAAGTGTTGTCAAACAAACTTAAATTGTGACCTTGACCTTTGAGGTATGGGTCTTACTCGCGACACGTCGTCATGTTATGTTGATCATTTGTAGCAAGTATCAACAAAATCCATCTATGCATGACAAAGTTACAGGCCGGAAACGAAATCTCACACAAACTCTGCTGTCAAATAAACTCAAATTGTGACTTTGACCTTTGAGGTATGGGTGTGGGTCTTACTCGCGACACATTGTTATACTATGTTGATCATTTGTAGAAAGTATCAACAAAATCCATCTATGCATGACAAAGTTACAGGCCGGAAACGAAATACCTGACGGAAGGACGGAAGTTCTCACAAATGGGTATTTAAGTGGCTTCTTTGCATCAATCGTATTACTTGTGTGGCTAAATTTTAGCCACGTAAGAGAAAAAAAGCCACCTAAGAGCTGTTTTTTAAGTGTCTAGAACAGCCACGTAATGTTTTTTCAACAGCTTTTCAACTGTCCATAAAAATTACTAACCCTAAACCCTAGACACTTAAATACCCATTTGTCCGAACGGACGGACGGACAGACGCTGCGATTACTATATGCCACCAAAAATTTTTTTTTGGGAGGGGGGATAAAAAATGCAAATTAATACAATAACAATAATCTAGCTGTTTAACAAAAACAATGCAGTAAAAGCAACTTATGATATCTGACTTTATAACAGGAAATAGAGAAGCACTGTATTTCAAAGCTGAAGACAAGCATGGGTTCAATAGTCAATATTGCCTATGGCATGTCCTTGCTTTCCTTCTAGTATGACAAAATAAAGAAAAGCCATAACGAAATCACCATTAATGCAGCACCAAGTGGTAAGATGGGGCTTGAAACATTCACATTCAATTTCCACTGAGCAATGACAGTTACAGGTAGTTGCATGAAGCTGATAGATGGGCAAATCTGATGGATCCCATAAGCTTGTTAAGAGTTGTTACCACGGAGCACGCACATAACAAAGTACAATACATTTGTTCTTGATACAGTCAATTTAATGCAGTCAGCAGTGCTCTTGATTATAGACTCCATTACAGTGCAATTCCTAACAAAGCGATGAATTTGTTTTTTCAACATTCACATTCAATTTCCACTGAGCAATGACAGTTACAGGTAGTTGCATGAAGCTGATAGATGGGCAAATCTGATGGATCCCATAAGCTTGTTAAGAGTTGTTACCACGGAGCACGCACATAACAAAGTACAATACATTTGTTCTTGATACAGTCAATTTAATGCAGATAGCAGTGCTCTTGATTATAGACTCCATTACAGTGCAATTCCTAACAAAGCGATGAATTGGTTTTTTCATTTGAGTGTTAAGTGTCATTTTTATGCCATTAAGGGCTAACAGATGATCAGTCAACCTAAGCATTCTTTTCTGGGATCCTGAAAGGTTAACAAGTACTTGAGCACACCCATCTATGTAAGTAACTGATGATTTTCCCAAGAGAGATGAACGACAATGAGGCAGTGTTGTATATCAATCATCACGGACACTGTTAATGGGCATGGATTCAAACTCACAACCTCTGAATTGATAGTCAGATGCGCTACCGACCGAGTTAACTGGGTCCAGCCTAAGCAATGAAAAGAAGCCGGCAAGTTAGATCCAAATCATTGGATCAGTTCTTCACTGGATTCTCAATTTACTTCATACACTCAGGTCTTATTATAACACGGTAGCTGGGATCCACAAAATAAAACTGCGATAAACGCAGAACCGCATTAGAAATATCCTAAGGTGCAATGGTTATATTATTTGGCAATACTGTTTTCTGTCGAAATACCGTAAACAAACGCGATAATGTTTAATAAATATGATAGACCATTGTTTGTCAGCATAAATCAATTAAAAGCGATATTTTTTATAACAATACAAACTTCAGTCTGAGTTATCATGGTATAATTGATGCACAAATACATGGTCACAGTTTGAAAAACGTAACAAGCTCACAAACACTAAGCGATTTAGTTGAGATTTTCGATCAATTCATCAATTATTATACTGTGAGTTTTTAATGAATCTGGTTGAAAATATCAATTTTAAATTTGAGAGCCATAGAAAAAACAGGTTATAACGAGTTTCACGTTATATCGGACTGCGTTATAACGGGACCCAAGTGTACATCAAAACAACAATCACATGTAAGCAATCATTTCAATTACCATGTGTGAATTGCACATTAGCTGTACTACTCAACCCGTGTGGTTCCAACTAACAATAAAATCACTGTTGATCTCTGCAGAGGGGTATGAATCCATCGAATGGGTGTTGTGTTCGATTTATCATTTTTTGTCATGTTCAAAATTGTGGTTAAAAAAACAAAAAAACCTGTGTCTGGTTCCAGGGAGCCATATTTGTGATGGCAAGAATAGGATTGAAATACCAACGACCTTCCAATCACGGGTTTGGTGCTTTACCACTAGACCATGTGTTTTCTAAATCATGGAAACACACATCCTCCAGTCTCAAACAACACATTTTTGTGATTATGGTATCAAAAGAAAGGGCTTGATTTGGGAGATTAATTTTTTCTTTTTTAAATTTAAGGAAATAAAGAATTTTACGCTTAAAGTTTTTTTGTGTGACCATTTTCTCTTTTTTAGCCCATTTTTTGAAATAAGAACGTCTTCAATAAATATCAATATGAAAGTTTCGCAACCGATGGAAAACTTACTGCTTCATATTTCTATCTAATATTAATATTTTTATTGTGTTTTGTTTAAACGTGCATGGTGTTTGTTAAATCAAGACTACCGTTTTTTGTTTAAATTTTTTTTTTCGTGAAATCTTAACATATTTTGATTTCAATCCGTAAAACTTTAAATTCAGAAGAAAAATAATAAATAATTGATAATTGGAGTTGGTCATCAATTTTATCAGCTTTACTTTGGCACCTAACTTGTTAAATTGAAGAGTTATTATCCCGAAATAAATTTTGGATGGTAATTCTGAACAAAGATATATTTACAGTACTGATGCTGAAATGCAGAATAGTGCAGTGGTTAATATCGTTGATATCGGGTCATAAGGACTGGTGTTCAATCCCGACCGGCATCTAATTTTTTTTTTGATTAGATTATGTTTACACAATAAAGTCAATTACTTATGTGTATTTATTGCCTTTTGTAAATTAACCGTTCAGCTGTTCAATTGTTTTTGTCTCTTCTATTCTTCAGGGCTTACAAGCACATTTAAACGAAACTTAAAAAATACCTTTTCTCTGAAAGTTCAAGCCATATACCATAGTACATGGATTTTGCTTATTATGATGATGTGTAAATAATAATAATAGAGAAAATTATAGTAGACGTTTTACTTAAGGAAACGCTATTTGGTACTTTCACGGAACTATATTTAAAACTTTTAAAGATCTAGGGAACAGTGGAAATACTTAAAGAGATCTGGGGAACATGAACAAAATACTTTTTGGGGAACTTTGGCAAATACTTTTGGAGATCTGGGGAACAATAAGCATTACTTTAAGAGATCCAAAGAACAGGGACCCCCCTGGGAGGGCCTCTGTGTTGGTATGCCATAAAACCTCATTCACTCTACATGTTCTTTTTTTTACACATAATAAAATTATATACTGAAGCCAATAAAGGCAAACAAATAGCTGTTTAGTACAGTTCCCATAAAAGTCACATGAGAACAAATAAAATGAATAACCCAACAACAGAGTATGTGACATTCAAGATATCTGTCATGCTGTAAGTGATAAACTGAAAAGGCTTAAAAAGTTAGATAAGAACAAGACCTTCAAACTGCTGGCAACAGTTGACATATTAACTTGACAGTCCAAGGGAGATAATATACTATCACACACACAATACAGGCCAAACACATTTAAAAAAAAAAGGTCCTTTTTTACTCAATATGTATGATTGCATTATATTCAGTATATCAGGGGAAAATCACTATAAATGTCTAAAAAAAAAATTAATGGATACTAAGCATCATTAATATATCAAATACAAATTACTTGTTATTTTAAATTTGCCAAAACATGACAATTGAATAAGTGAAATTAAAATGAAATGCACATTTTTAAAAATAGATAACAAATGAATTTATACTGTTTGATGACCTAAAGATTCCAATATATTCCCTTGAAGCTATTTTATTTTCTTGATATTAGCGAAACGCTATCAAGTAAATGCAAAACTGATGTCACAATTACCATACAAAATGCAGTATTAGGCCGTACTTACAAAAATGCATAATTCAAGCCTTCAGCTTCATAGTTTTTCTCAGTATGTATAATGTGTACAGTTGGTCAGCTAACATATTATAGATATATAACTAATAGTAAGTTTATGTGTATAGTTGGTCAGCTAACATATTATAGATATATAACTAATAGTAAGTTTATTAATGTACAATTGAAAACTATGAGTGCTTCAGCGAACACATTTGTCAAATAACTCCTTTTTCTGATGATTCAAAGGCCATAACTATGTATTGTAAGATATTATAGTTATATAAATAGTGTGTAAGTATGGTGAAGATAAAATAAAAACTAAGATTACTAGAGTGCACACAATGTTAAACTACACATTTTTGATGATTCAAGGGCCATAACTCTGATATTAATTTGGCCAGTTCAATAACTTTTCTGAAATATGGTTATATACATACTGTGTAAATTTGACATGGATCCAAAGAAAACTGCTATTGCTACAGTGCACATGTTATCAATTAACTAGCTTTTTAACATTTCAAGAGCTGTTACTCCCATATTAACTCTCCGATATAGCCAGTTCAAACATGCCTGAGATATTATGGTTATATATAACTACACTGTCTGTGTGTTTATTTAGGGTGTAGTCTATAAGTTTCTTTAGGGCCGATTAAAAACTGTGGGTGCTAGTGGGTACAGAACTTTAAATAACTAGATTTTTGACAATTTATACTGCCACAGAATGTCATTTATAATATGAGTTGGCCAGTTCAAAATCATGTCTGAGATATAATGGTTATACATGTATGTAATACTATACCTACACTGTAAATTTAATGAGAATTTATTGAAAACTGTGGGTGCCAGAGTGCACAAAACATCAAATTATGGAATTTTTGATAATTCAAGGGCCATAACTCTGACACTAATCATCTATTTTGGCCAGTTCAAAAACTTGTTCCAGATATTGGATATATATATAACTTCTGCTCAAGTTTGTAAAGATCAAATGCTGGAATGCACACAAGGTCAAAAAGTGCAAATTTTGAATGTTTCATGGCCCATAACTCTGACATTGATTATTCGATTTGGCCAGTTCAAGAACTTGTCTGAGATATTTTGGTTATATAATTACTGTGCAAGTTTGGTGAGGATCAAATGAAAAATGTTTATCCAAGAGTGCACACAAGGTCAGATAGTGAAAACTGTCATGTTTCAATGGCTAACTGTATCCAATTTGGCTAGTTCAATGAACAAATATATATATCAATCTATTGCCCCAGTTAATATGATTATACAACTACTATGTAAGTTTGGTGAAGATCTACTGAAAATGTGGCTGCTAGATTGTACACAAAAAAAAGTTTACAGATAACCGACACAGGGCAATCAGAAAAGCTCCCTGGTCTTCAGCTTTGCTAAAAATATAAGTTCATTTATTTTTACTGTAGAATGTATATATGACTGGTTTTATCAATATAACAAACACATTTTATCTTTTCTGTTATAATCAAAAGGTATGCCTTTGAGAAGTTTGCTGGGGCTAAATGCTTCATGAATACTGTATAGGTCCTGGAGACTAAATTTGTCTACTGTTTGTCTTCTGGGGAAACTTTTTGAGCTCTTATAGCTTATTCTTCTTATTTACATTCACTGATCTGGTCTGTGTTCTATTATTCTTAGTTGATATAAATATAATAATAATAGTCTCCAAACGGTAAATATCAATAAATTTCGGATAAATCGTAATGGCAAAAGGTATTTTAAAATGACATTTCTTACGCTTGAACTTACGCAATCCATGGTTATTTTAACCAACTACCGTTCATGCACATCGTTCGTCTGCTAGAAGAGCATCATTTTTTTCTTTTTTTTTCTTTTTAATACTTTTAAATAGCACATTATCAATTCAAACGACTGCTTCAGCATCCACAGACAGGCTGTTTTGATCAAAGCAAGAATCCAGTCTGAAGGCCCGTGCACTTGTTCTGAATGAATCATACGTGGCCGATTCCGTCATCTTTCGCTACTTGTGGAAATTTCTCGGGGCACATGTGGCATTATCTTGATTTTCAATAAGAAAATAATATATTTTATCAAAAGAAATCCATGCAATTACGTCATTGCTGATAGTAACGGAAGAAGTAGTTTCTGCTTAAAAAGACAATGAGACATGTTTGAAAAAATAGGCTACTTTACTAGAGACATAGTGTCTATGTCTCTGACTGTACTTAGATATGTTGTTATGTATACACACTGCATTCAACAGCTATTTAATTACATATATTTAAATGTATATGTCACGACATTAAACATTGGTTTAAACTAAGAGAAGCACGTGTTATTTTATAAGCAAAGTATATAATTATATATCAGTGACTAGTATGACAAGTTTATATATGTCACTCGTATATTGAATTAAAAAAGCAAGGATATATATATAAGTCCTTGCGAAAAAGACATCCGCTCCGAATTAATAATGCTCGATTAAAATAGATGTTCTGTTCCTATCATAATTTTACTAATCAAAAACGTTGCTGTCAAAATTGTAAACTTCCGGTTTCAAAAGAAAAAAATGTTGAAATTGTGAAAAGAAAAATGTATGCATATGCAACAGAGGGGGATGGTGCGGATTCGTACCAACGATCTGTGAGAGGTAACCGAGATTATTTGATATATTGTTGATTTTTGTTTTGGATAGCTTTTCGTAATATGTGCGTTGGCGCATTTGAAACGTGCATCAGCTTGCCTTTGGCAGTTTGTGTTCATTAAATTATATTCACATATTCGGAATTTCACGTTGTTATATACATAAACATGTTAAATAAACCAAAACCATTCAAAGTGTGTCCTGATTGTTTAATCTATATTAGTGGTGTATTGATGGTCTAGTCGCATAGGCCTTCAGTTAGATTCCCCCCGAGACTGCTCATACAAGTCTTAAACTGTCTCAACCATGTAAATAATGGCATCAATAATAAACAGAAATAAAGTTACTTAAGTGCACTGAGTAATAAACAGTTGCCGCTATGAAATGTAAACAAATATCAACACTAATGGAAGTTTGAGCTTTACGCATATCAGGGATATTGTTATTATACGAGCATTCACGGTAATAGGTATATCGCGGTATTAGGTATACCCTTATATACCTAATAACGCGATATACATATAACCATGAATGCCCATATTATAGTATTATCTCACAAAGACGCAGTTAGAATTTCTTACTTGGGGACAGTGATAATTGAAATGGATGAGTACACCAGTAAGATTTTTTGGGGGGTGGAGCCACCATTATTGTGCTGTCTTTTTACCAAAACTAGAATCAGTGCAAAAAAATGTGTACAAACTCGCTGTTTATGTTGATTTAAATCTTTAATTATATATTTATACAGGACTTGTTTTTACTTAAAATTATTTGAAAATTTAATCCAGTGTCATACTATGAGTATTTTTCCAGATGACACCATTTCTAGCTGTCTGAATGGCAGATTCGCTGTAATATGTCTACCAGGAAAAAATTGAAATGGCCAACTACCCGCTGTCTTTTTCATGAGCTAATGGTTTTCAAACATATATTTACGAGAAATAACTTTTAGGAGAATTATTCAAGTCAATAAAGTAACTTTATTACTGTTTATTATTGATGTTGTCATTTACACGGTTGATGAAGTTTAAGACTCGCGGTAATGGGTATAACCAGTATACAACATTTTGTCTCTGTCAATCTTCGCTCACAGCTAATTCAAGAGGGAAAGTTATCAGTTACTTGCAGAGATTGGTGTTAGTGAGTACTGATCCCAGCAAAGAATGGTTACATCACCTGATGAGGCCACTTCAAGTGTTATAAACTCCCACAGTGCCTTGTTTTAGCAATGAATTGGGTCACCCTTAAAAATTGTTTGTTTGCCACTTCTGACCCACACCATTTAGGGGTTGGTATCATTTTTTTTTTATAATCAATCAGAGAATCTTTTTAAAGACAATAATGACAGAGATTATTATGAATGAACACCAAAAAACCGACATGCGGGATTGTGAATCAGCTGGAAGCGACAAACAAACACTTTTCAATTTAGGCCTTGTGAAAGTATATACCATCCTAAAATTGTAGGCTGTACTACAGCTGGCTGGTTTATATATATGTGTGTACACTACACTAGAATTTGAAGCTGAGCCCCCCAAAGAGGCATAGTGCTGTCTTAGATAAGTTATTCACGTAAACTGTTTAACATTACACAGGTAGTAGTCATATTCCATTTTTTGTAATTTGAAACTGTTGACCAGTATGTATTTATATTGTTACAACAGACAGGGCCAATGCCAGTCTACATGACTTAGAAGATGTGTTGTCTCATAGTCCAAATGCCACCCTGAACACCAGCACTAGAGCGAAGGAACAGCTGAGTGCAGCTGTGCATCCTAGGTCTCTACGTTGGTATGAAGCAGAAGCAAGGCCACAGAAGTACAGAGATGCAGTGAATTCCCTGCAGAGCCTGCTCAAAGATCCAGATCAACAGGTGTTTAATGATACAAAGTTTTTACTATGTTTTCACAGTTATTAGTCTATTTGGTCCAGTCTTTGTTTTATGTCACCTATCAGGAGCTTAGGCTCATTAGGTATAGTATTTAACAGGTTGAGAAAAATATAAAACTGGTTGAATCCCAGATTTTCAGTAACAGGGTAAAAAACTCTGTTCTAGCAAGAGAAGCATTCACATTTAGCTATATAGTGAAGTGGATAGAGTGTTATCTGCTCACACTAGAGGTCCTGGATTCGATCCCAGACTCTATGTCATTGTGTCTCAAAAGCAATACGCAGTACTGATTTAACCCAGGACTCTGGAGAGATTCGTATAAGCTCTTAGCTTTCTTTGTAATCAAGTTAGAGTAAATAAGTACAAACTAATAGTTCTTTTAATAATGCTTTAAATGTCTAATACAGGATACTTTTTTGTCAGACAATATAATGAACAATGGTGGTTTCAAAACATGTGTTTAAAAGAAAAATGCCTGTGAAAGAAGAAGAATGTTACATTTGTGAAGATCTTTGCTTGAACTACTTTACTCAATAAAAGACTTCACATGTTTTTTTTCGCTTCTCAATAGATGTTTGAACAACAATTCATTTTCATTTATATTTACCTCATGATTTTCATTTTCGACACAAATCTTAAATTATTGGATTGCCATATATTCCACATATGAAATATTAGTACATGAAACAGAAATTATTAATCTCTTTATTACAGTCCGCTTTTCTAACTGAGCCCAGATATGCAGACCCTCCTCCAATGCCCCGGGGACCTCTCCCTACCCCCGAGGAGACGGCGTCATTGTTACAACAACAGACTATGTACATGCACCAACTGGAGGCAGAGAACAGATTCATGAAGGTTTGTTTGTAAGAATGGGTGTTTATAACATGTATAGCTTTAATATTAGAAAAGATGGCTGTTTGAGATATTAAAGTGATTGGGTTGAATATCATTCCATTTGTCTGCAGTATGATACTCCAGTGTAGCAGCACTTAGAATATGGAAGGTAAAGCATTTGTTTTGTAAATAACCCTGAACAGCTTACAGTACATTACAATAAATACATATTGTTAACAAAAAATAGCTTTAATTATGATTATAATTATAATTATGTAATGCAGTCTGCAAATTCAAGATCGTGTTGCTTGAGACACTGTTATATTAATGCCACACTGAGATGCCATTCCATCCTTATTCGGTATAAACACTTTATCTAAATACTCAGCAAAAAGTGAGATGCTACTGGTTGATACCTCTGTAGAAACACTTCTACCGAGTCACGCTGCTGGGTTGATACCTCTGTAGACACACTTCTACCGAGTCACCTAAACTCGTCATACATAAAACACAGACCATATAAATTCTACATTTTTATTCATATTTCGACAGTTAGATACAAACATGCGTCTGGCACTGGTCAACTGTGTAGCAGATCCCGGGAATGATGATTAGGTGCACTGACCACTGTTACATAACTAAAATACTGTTGAAAAAGGCGCAATGAACAATTACATCTTTAGAATATGATATATATTAGAATGTACAACATCCTGAATTTGTGAGCACATCTGGATAAATTTTAGCACTTGGTTTATCACAACATTTTAACAATCTTGTCAATTGCATACACACTGAACAGCTAGTCTTCTAGTCATCTCTGTGCAGTTTGCATAATGTGCCCATCCACCAATCTGTTGTCATGTCTGGTCTGGTGCTTCTCCCTGGTGGTGGTGACGATGTTTGTTGCAAGCTGGTACCAGTTTCATCTGCTGTCAATTGGGATGCAATCAATTGAGCTGTTTTCTGCACCTGCAATACCGTTGATTAAGTGTATTTATAACAAAAATTAAAGTGTTTTTTTGGGGGGTTTTTTTTTTCATAGCAGGAACGTACCCCACATAAAAAGCACAATAATTGGTAGGCTGTCCAGTTTGTTTTTTTCAAAATCCTCAAATGCTCGTAAATACTGTTAAAACCCTATAAAAGTTGTTTTTTAAAATACTGTAGAAGTCTAATTGCAGTATATACTATGGCAGCGTTTGCTCTACTCATCTGCTGCAAGAAATCACAACCACTATAAACCATTTCAAAAATATTTCAAACCAAATGTTTTGGGGTTTTTTAAGAGCAAGATTCATGTAACCATGGCAAAAAATGGCACAACTGTGTAGTTTTAAATTCCTTAAGTAGATGAAGCAGGTAGTTAACAACTTGTAGTGTTGTGAATAGAGATAATGTTTGTCAAAAACTATGCTACATGACTCAAAATAAAGTTTTAAAAATTGAAATGAGAAATTCTACTACTATAAGAAAAAGCAAAATGTCCATTTCCATATGCATACATATATTTATACCTGTTGCCATTTCATTGTGTGGTATGTTTTGTACACCTGATGCAAGCCACCGTAGACAGATAAACTAAATGTTGTGTGCACATTCCAAGACTGGTTCCCATTTATGTTAGATGCTAATGTCTGCTGGTTCTCTTGCTGATTCCTTTTACTGATCCAGTCCTCTACATGATGGTTTAAAGAAAGAAATAATATTGTGACATATAAATAACAAACATGTACAATGTTCAACTTTAAGATCATCACCTTAAACCATATTTAAATAAAAAACAACATAAACTGAGTAAAAATGTGAACCAGTATACTGGGGCAGGTTTTCTGGATATCTCAAGCTGAGGTTTTCCGCAACTTAAAACTGTACTGAACGGAACAGCTTACCCGCCACCTCACAATTAATGTACCTGACACTTTATGTACCTTGCATTTATGTATTTTCTCAAAAAATATCAAAGAAATTTTCTTTAAATTTGGACTTAAATAAGAAAGAATATTTAGGTAATGTAAAAATACATAATTGTCTGTTTATGGCATATACAACCTTTAATTGCGTTACTCCATATTTTGACAACGATATTTGAACCACAAAAGTGGCCGGTTAGCTGTTCCATTCAGTATATTAAATCTCAATAAGCCTAAATGATAACCAATAATGCACCAAAGACCACACATAATTAAAGTCGTAATAAATCTTTACTCACTTTTAAAGGATTGAATTTTTAAAAAAAAAACAGTTACTTTAAGCAATCGCAGCTTTGGTATTCTGGAGAAAGTAATGTCATAAGACTTGTTTCATCTATTATGATAATAATAATAATATACCTACAAAAAAAGAGAAATTATCTGCGTACATCCACTGTATTTTGAAACAGAACAAATTTCAATATTGATTTGTCTAATGAAACGTTTCATAAACTGTATAGAATATTTTATTTTATCATTTTACTCTACTAAAATGTTTGTGAATACTGGTACATGTATTATTTTTAGAGCAAGAACTTCTATTTGTTTGCTGTTCTGGTATAAAAAAATGAATTAAGTAGTGAAATAGTACCGGTAGTTCTTTTTACAGTTTCTAGATAATTTGTAAGTCATTATTGAAATTACCGGTATTTTATCAAAAATAAATATTGAAAATAAAAAGACTTACCTAATGCAGTTATTTGTTGTGCAGCAAATTCACATGCTACCAGAAGCTTGCGAAGATTGTCTGCTGCCTTCATAATATCCATGATGATTGGCTATCTAAATATAGCTTTACTGTGCGGTTCGTCAACAAGTTATAGTTCAACTTTATGATTGTGTAATAGCTTATGCTTTCGGTCTTTATACATAAAATTTAAAGCTAAAACAATACTGGCAATCTATATAGGACATTCCAGTGTCATTTATTCTTATTTATTTATTAACTATTAAAATTAATTCAAGTTAATGTTAAGTTTTAAAAGTAATGACCCACTGAAGAAACCTTTATCATAAATAGTATGTATGTATAAGTTTTTATTTACCCTCGCCTTTTGAACCATTGGTTTTGGCAAGCACTGTTATATAGGTTTGCTTCTTTTTGATGATGAACTGTTAAGTAAAACTGTGAAAGGTGGATCTGTGAAGCGTTTGAACATTATTTTGTTATTGTTTTTAAACCAACTGTCACATTACTTTGATATTTGGAGATCAAAGACATTACATGTATATTGATTAATAGGTGATAATTGGTTTGCAACATGTTTGTTACATGTGCATTATAATCATAGTCTGTTATTAACAAATATATTTATTTTGTTTAATGGTTAGTTGACCAATATTTGTATAACTTGTGAATTCAATTGTTTGGCCAGGATTTTTTTGATGATTATGAGCAATATTTGTATAACTTGTGAATTCAATTGATTGGCAGGATTTTGTTTGACCAACATTTTATTTTATTCTTAAAAATTTAACTTGACTGTTGTTTTATCTATTATATAATCAATACTAGTGGAATCTTTTACTGGAACCAGTCTTAAATTATGATCACCTGACTGCAAGTATATGATGGTGAAACAGGAGCCAGTTAGAATTACCTTACTTAATTTACTTTGATCAATTTCTTTATTAGGCAAAAACATTATTAAATGTTCATCACCTTGAACACTAAGGCGTTAACACAAAAATAATATTAAACTAACTATGACAACACATGCATACCATCAATCAGATTCACACCTACACTCAGGCAGAGAAGAGCAAGTAAATTTATAACGATTAATAGGATAATATAGAGTATAATATATTATGTTCAAATTGGTACCATATGTATGCATCAAAATATCTTAATAATTATAATTAACTATACATATATATCTGTTATTAATTATACATTCTTTGTCATTGTTCTTATTCACTAACTTGAGTTTTTTCTATCCCACATTTATGAACTGATTTGGATTTCTCCCATTCATCTCAGTGAAATGATAGACCATCAAGTTGATAATGGCCATCATCGCAAGAAGTCCTACTTTGTAAATGCTCATTAAACACTCAGAATTTTACAGATATATGAAGAAATCATCATTTTTATGTACATAACTAGAAGCATGTACCAGAAATTACTCGCGTAAATCTCCCCACAGAGTTTAGATAGTATAGTTCAAAATATAATGTAAATCCTGGCTTCATGAAAATGTTACATTGACGCCCTTATTCTTATTTAGCATCTAACTCTTTTTATAGATTTCTGTGACAAATTAAAATTGTTAAATATTTTATAGGCATGAAAATAAAAATATACAAGATTATAAGTTGTGGTCAAAGAAATAAGTAATTATAGTCACATATTTTTGATTTGTACGAAAGATGTCAAGTGTTATAGAAGATAGTTTTCCTCAATAGGAAAAATCTGTATTTCTATGAGCAGAAATGGGAGAAAACTGAAATGCATAATGTGAGGTCACCTAACCTGACCAGAGATTAAGCCTTTAGTGAGATAAACTGACTTAATATTCCCTGAAAAAATGTTACAAATCAAATCATTAGCATATAGAAATAACTTATTTATAAAACCATCTGAATCCCAATTTACCCAGCGAAATGTTGAACTTAACTAAAGAATTATTTATTTTTTCATTTTATATAAATGCACCAAACATAATATTTCAGGACGAGTTTGCGAGCGTGCGCATCAAGATTCGTGATGTCCTAGATGAGAACCAGAGATTACACGAGGAACTCAAGAAAAGTGTCATGGAGGAGATAATGATGGACGCTGACATTCTGAAAGTAAATACAGTAATACAGAACTGTTAGCCAACTTGTTATTGCAATGCTGTTATTAACAATCTTTGTAGACCCAGATGATCTGCATGTACATTGTTTGACTTTCTGTCAGTTTATTCTTGTTAGCCAGTTCTAATTAGCTCTATCGGTACTGCGTCTGACTATCAATCCAGGGGTTGTGAGTTTGAATCCCTGCCCGGCAACAGTCTCCGTGATGATTGATATTTGACATTGTGTCGCATTATTATTTGTCTCTCACCACTCATTCAAGTGTGAAAGTTATCAGTTACTTGCGGTTAGGTTAACTGATGTCTGTAAGCCCTCGATGGCATAAATTGGACGCTAAAAATTCAATCAATTATTAAATAATTCTTATTATAGTAGCTTTTCTAAATGGCAATGTAATGGTTCATTGATTGAATATTTAGCATCATTTTTATGCCATTAAGGGCTAACAGACCATCAGTTAACCTTACCACTATTTCTTATGATCTTTGAAGGTTAACCAGTACTCGAGCAAACCCATTTCCACAGGTAACTCAAATTTCTCACTTGAAACAGGGGTGAGAGATGAATGATAATGAAACGCAATGTCAATATCAGTCATTATAGAGGCTCTGGCTGGGTTCACCACCCCTGCATTGACAAGTTATAGCTAAGTGTCCACATTTTTTTATGTATAAAGAAAGAATAGGCAAAATGATTTATTATGTATTTATAATTCATTGTAGTATGGTTGTTTTATTTCACTGCTGCTGTAATGATGCATTGACTGATTGTCAGAAAAAGTCTCCAGGTGATAAAAAAAAATTTGTATATTTTTTTTCAAAAATCAAAATAATGGAACTATGGGAAAATTATTAAAATGATTATGGTGGAACATGTAGTGTAGTGGCGGAACTTGGACCCAGAATTTGAGAGTCATTGATTCTGTCCACACCTCAGCCAGGAAGATTTGTATAAATTGTAAGAACTTTTACAATCGAAGTAAAATGAATAGATTTGAACTTACTAAAATGTATCCCTTGTATACCTAATACCGTGATATACCTATTACCATGAATGCCCATATAATAACAATTTGGGAAGACATTCGCAAAGCTCCAACTTCCGTTAGCATCGTCATTTGTTTGCATTTCGTATCGGCAACTGATTTTTACTCTGCATATTTAAGTAACCTTATTACTGTTTAGTATTGATGTCATTCTTTACATGGTTAAAAAATTTAAGACTCGCGGTATTAGGTATGACCAGTATATATTTTAAAAAAAAAAAGACAGTAAACATAATAACCACTTAAAAGATATTGCTTCACATTAAAAAGACAGCACATCCACTGACCTACCTAATATATATCCAGGTTGCTGGGGAAACTGATAAATCAGCAGAAAACCTTGATGGCAGTTTTACACGGGGAAATTTACGCCAGTGGCAGCTAGAATTGGTATGTTTACATGAATTACTGTATTAAGTAGAGATTAAGTCATCCATCTTTGTTTCGGGACAAAAGAATGAACTCCATTACATGAAACTTGGTATGGTATCATGATCAACATGGAACTTGGTATGGCATCATGGTCAACATGAAACTTGGTATAGTATCAACATGAAACTTGGTATGGCATCATGGTCAACATGAAACTTGGTATAGTATCAACATGAAACTTGGTATGCCATCATGGTCAACATGAAACATGGTATGGCATCATGATCAACATGGAACTTGGTATGGCATCATGATCAACATGAACCCTGGTATGGCATTATGATCGACATGAAACTTGGTATGGCATCATGATCAAATGAAACTTGGTATAGTATCAACATGAAACTTGGTGTTGCATCATGATCAACATGGAACTTGGTATGGTATCATGATAAACATGACACTTGGTATGGCATCGTGATCAACATGAAACTTTGTATGGCATTATGATCGACATGAAACTTGGTATGGCATCATGATCAACATGAAACTTGGTATGGCATCATGATCAACATGGAACTTGGTATAGTATCAACATGAAACTTGGTGTTGCATCATGATCAACATGGAACTTGGTATGGTATCATGATAAACATGACACTTGGTATGGCATCGTGATCAACATGAAACTTTGTATGGCATTATGATCGACATGAAACTTGGTATGGCATCATGATCAACATGAAACTTGGTATGGCATCATGATCAACATGGAACTTGGTATGACATCATGATTAACATTGAACTTTGTATGGCATCATGATCAACATGAAACTTGGTATGGCATCATGATCAATATGGAACTTTGTATGGCATCATGATCAACATGAAACCTGGTATGGCATCATGATCAACATGAAACTTTGTATGGCATCATGAAGAACATGAAACATGGTATGACATCATGATTAACATTGAACTTGGTACAGCATCATGATCAACATGAAACTTGGTATGGCGTCATGATCAACATGGAACTTGGTATAGTTTCAACATGAAACTTGGTTTGGCATCATGATCAACATGGAACTTGGTATAGTATCAATATGAAACTTTGTATGGCATCATGATCAACATGGAACTTGGTATGGCATCATGATCAACATGAAACTTGGTATGACATCATGATCAACATGGAACTTGGTATGACATCATGATCAACATGGAACTTGGTATGACATCATGATTATCATGAAACTTGGTATAGCATCATGATCAACATGAAACTTGGTATGGCATCATGATCAACATGGAAGTTGGTATAGTTTCAACATGAAACTTTGTATGGCATCATGATCAACATGGAACTTGGTATAGTATCAACAAGAAACTTGGTATGACATCATGATCAACATGAAACTTGGTATGGCATCATGATCAACATGGAACTTGGTATGGCATCATGATCAACATGAAACTTGGTATAGTATCAACATGGAACTTGGTATGGCATCATGATCAACATGGAACTTGGTATAGTATCAACATGGAACTTGGTATGGCATCATGATCAACATGGAACTTGGTATGGCATCATGATCAACATGGAATTTGGTATGACATCATGATCAACATGAAACTTGGTATAGTATCAACATGGAACTTGGTATGGCATCATGATCAAAATGAAACTTGGTATAGTAGCAACGTGAAACTTGAAACTTGGTTTGATATCAGCATGAAATCTATGTGCATAATTACCCTTTTATCACAAATTAGTAAAACTTTGTTTTATTATCTTTCACATCTTCACTATAGTTCAGGAAAGCATCCATCAGTTATACCAATTTTTCATTGTTATTATTATTTTACTAATATATCCTTTGCCCTAAGTCAGTGATATTTCTTGTTTTGTCTCGTTTATATTTATTTTACCTTTAACTTTTCCTATACTGCTATATTACCTTTCATATGCTATATATTGTAAACGAACAACTTACCATGTTATTTTTTTTTTCTATTAGATATGTAAACTGTATATTACAGGAGAAATTGAGTGCTCTTCACAATGCTAAAACAGAGAGACTAGAGACCCAGCTAGCCCATACCAGGTATGATGGAGTGGTCTCCCTTATATTAAGAATGGCTGTAAATCCCAGTCTCTGATATTGCCTGAGTCAGGTCTGTTAAACCCCAATGTAAAAACAGGATTTTCTATTCCTGTTCCACAATGCATAGTACTTGAACATTTACCACACTGTGATATCATTCAACTGACCAATCAACATGCTCAAATCTCACAGCTATTTGATGGACACAAGAGATGAGAGCTGGGTCTATTCCACAGTCTTGCTGGTTACCAAATCACATTCCGAACTAGTATAATATATCTTCTGCATGGTTTTTGTTAGGAACATCTAATACTGTACTTGTAAGATTTGGAAATCATATTATACTGTTGAAACGAAAATAAAAGCTAATTTGGGCAAACAAAATGACTGAAAAAGAAACATTGCATTTGCAAGATAGGATGTAATGATCTCTGTAGGGATATTGTTTGCTTTGCAGTAAGTCGGCAGAGCGTCTGTCCCACCAAAGCAGTTACTAGTGTCCTTCAGGGCTGAATTTCTATTTGAACCTCAATCCCATAAAAGATTCTTATAATCCCTAAACAGAGATTAACACCTTCTTAATAACAGGGTAATAGACCTCAGATTTTATTGCAGTCATCCAATAAGCTTGGAGTTGACTTATTGGTGTAAAACGTATGTTGTCTCCAGTTACTTGCAATAATAAAGGCATAACTATTGGTTTTAGTTTAGAAAAATCCAGACTGATCCATTTATAAGCAAAAACCTTCATAAATCTTATCAATTGCAGAAAAATTATAGTACATCAAATAACTGCTTTTTAAAGTGGGGCAGTAGTGCAGGAATAGAGTGTTGACCACTATACTAGAGGTTGAGGGTTCCATCACTAGGTCAGCCCGGTGTCTTCTCAACAAAAATACTCAGTACTGGTTTTACCCAGGACATGGGCTCGAGAGCATTTCATATAAGCTCTGAGCCTACTTTACAATCAAGCTAAAATTGGTTTAATCTCAATCCTTTTTATCAAGTTTCCAGGTACATATATGAAATAATGCTTCCTTGGTGATTGACTTCATGTTTCTGTACTCAAAAGTTTAAACTGTATCAACCATAAGTGGAACATGATTTATCATCTTTATATACAGAGAAGAGATACAGAAGTATGAACAGATGACAGAGGACCTACGATCTCAGGTGCGCCTACAAGATGCTATACCCACACACGAGGATGGCCTGGCAGATATGTACATGTCCGAGACACAGAGAGGATATCATAACACCACTATAGAAAGGATAACAAAGTAAGAGTTTTTGAAAAAAATGAATTTTACTTAAAGTCTGTATTCCTATAACTCATTGGTTAAAGTGACCGTACTGCTTAGCATTTTACTAAAACTTTGATTTAACATGTTTATTTACAACATATATAGACTATTTCAGCAATTTGTAGATATATCAATCAATAAAGTATCCAGGATTTGACAGCATTCTAACACATCACCTAGCTGTACTAGTATAGTGCTTATAAATATAAGTATATTACAGTACATTGGTCATTGACAATAAAAAATTGTTTAGAATGAGCAAGACTGGTAATTTTAGAAGCCATGGCCTATTGTTTGAGGTGCATGTTTTTGTCAATTTTTTTTTTTATTTTATAAATACAATTTCAGTACCTTATATAAAAATTAGGTATCAGGAGTTAACTCTTTCTCATTGGTAATGAAAAAAAATCCATTAAGTAAAACAATTATTTATCACTAAAAACATCAGTTGTCAACTGTCAGATACATAATTTATGTCTTCCCGCCATGAATTGCATTCACAAAAAATGTATATATCCTGACTTTGATAGTTAGAAATTTTTAAACTACTGTCAAACATGTGTAAGTGGTCACCTCTATTAAGCTGTCACCTGTCTTAAGCAACCATACTTTCTACTTACCATTTTTATTCTTTCAGAGTAAATGTATTAAGGATTAACCTGTCTTTAAAGGTCACTTTTGCTTGACTGGCTGCTGAAGACAGGTTTTACTGTAGTTAAAGTTAATAATAAATTTTGATGTTTGTCACTACAGGGAGAAGAATGATATGATGGAGCATGTGGCGACCCTGAAGGTCAAGTTGTCTGAGATGGTCCATAGAGAAGAAGAGGCGTACCAGCAGATGAAGAAGGGAATAGAGCTGGTGGAGCAGGCACAACTTGAGCAGACTCAGGTAAAGCTCACCTGTAGTGATGAAAATAGAAACTCTCTAACTAAAACATTTAGAAATAACCATTTACTGGATATACTTTTTTACACACCAGATAGGGATATCCATTATTTCACTGGTGTGAGAATTTTAGAATCTTACATGGGTTTAGGTTCGAATAGAAAATTCTTCAATCAGAACTGAAAACACCATGAATGATTCTTTTTCTTGCATACCAACCACATTGAAAAGTTATTTTATATAATTCTTCATTATACTTTTTTCCAAGGAGAACTATTGCTGTGACCCCGGCATCGTCGTCTTTGGCGGCATCGTTGGCTTTGTCGGCGGCGGCGTTGTTGGCGTCTGTAGACACCCAGGTTTAACTTTTGTGTTTAAGTTTACGATATCTATGCAACCACTCATTGGATGTGAATGAAACTTCACATGTGTGTTCACCATCATCAATGGAACACACGCAGACAAGAACCATAACTCTGGATTGCATTTTGGCATGGTTATGGCCCTTTTTCGACTTAGACACCCAGGGGCGAGCTTTGTTGTCTTCTGACAACTCTTGTTACCATGATCTCATTTGAGATGTCAAAATTATATAATATACATTTTATACATATAATATATGTCATTTCATATACAGTGCAACATTACAGCCTGAAAATTTTGTCTTGGCTCTTAGATGAGATAGAAATATATAACCTTGGTAAAAATGCAGGTATCTTTATTCGGTATGCAAGATATTTTTATCTCCACCTAAATCTAGATAAAATTTATGTGCTCATTCAATGCATGTGCCTGTATGAAGTCACACTACTTTCAGAAGAACACAGTTGTTTAGTAAAATTACGAAATTTTAAAGAGCAATGCAAGTTAAAGAATCGGTCATGATTAGCAATTTAGGTAATGAGTTTCAACTGTGGTATCATTGTTTTAATAGGAATCTCAACAAAGACTCCTTTTGAAAAGAAAAAAATCAGTTAAATCTCGGTTTGGAATATCCTTATCCCAGCCTAATTCCCTTTTTTAAGGATTCTTATAATCTGTTAACTAAAGTACCTTGAAATAGTTACCCCACTACTAAGTTTCTGTAACACTTTCATTTTTTTTTTTGTTTTTTTTTTGGTAATACTGTTACCATGGAGAAGAGACGTTAAATTGAATTTACTGACCGAGTCAAACATTGTAGATCCTGATTTGACAGCATGTTACTCACTATCTGCCTGGGTATATATTTTCCAAGTTTTGTATATTAGTTTCTGAGGATTGTTAAAAAACACAGAATGTCAGAATACTCAGAGGTTTACAAAAAGATTCTTAGTTTATACAAATTTCTGCAGGTTTTTTTTCCACCTTGTACAAGTGTCCATGTTTTTTTTTCATAAAACCTCGGAATGAAATCAGTGTTGTGAACAGCAGGCTATATGTTTATATTATGTCATTATGTCATTATGGTTGATCAATCAGCTAGTAAAAGATCATTTAGGTCAATGTTAAAGTCACTGATATTCAGTTACATGTTTGCATATTGTTTACTCTCCTGTAGTAGACCGCAGCATGGTCTTGTGATAGAGCGTCCGCCTAGCATGCGGAAGGTCGTGGATTCAATCCCCAACTGGGTCATACCAAATACTTTACAAATGGTACTAGAAGCTTCCTCACTTGATGCTCAGCATTTAGAGGAAAGTTCTAGGTCTGGTCGGCCCGGTGTCGGTATAATGTGACTGGGTGAAGTATCATACCATGTTTCTGCGGCATGATACTCCAGTGTGACAGTGCTTAGAATACAGTCTCAAGTAGACACCGTTGCGATATGACTAAAAAACTGTTGAATGTGACCATACAACTACTCTCCTGTATGTCCTGAACTATCTCCTACAAGGTTAATGAACGATTGGATGAATGACTTGGGGGATATTTACTGCATACCAACAACATATAATTTGACCAGATGCGAGAGCGGCTAACACTAAGCCAAATGGCAACAAGGCGTTGTTTGTCCAGGTAAATACAATGTGGCACATTTTAGTGTTAATTTAGAGGCAGTTTGGTTGTCTGAGGAAAATGGAGGCCCTGGAGCTACAATTATTATTACTGGATTATCGTCTTATTAATAAATTTTGTAATAATGTTTCTAAGTATTATTTGACACTTTTAAGAACATGTCTGTTTTATTTCAGGCCATGGTACAGAAGGAACAACTGGCCGATGAAGTGAATAACATGAAACAAAGATTTGATAGCCATATACACAATACACAACAGAAGATCAACGAGGAGAGGGAAGTTGTTAGGAAAGAGAGTAAAGTCATAATTGATGAACTCAATACAAAGGTAACAACTTACACTGACATTTTGTCAGCTCTACCCCTCCTTCTCTAACTTCTCTTCCAATATTAACTTGAGGATTATCCTTATGGAGCCCAGTTGAGTGCATAGCTTTGTCGCATATCAGTCCATCTACTGTTGGCAGAGTAATTTTTAATGCTAAAATTAATGGTGTCAGCACTTCTCCTAAACTTTTCAGTTTCTGCATAAACGTTAATTTTTACAATCTGGAAAGTGTGCTTTGAAAATCATTTCTGAGATACAGTTATGTGACGTTAATCATGACAACCAGAATACATAGGAGTAAACAATCATCCTGACTGGTATACATAGGCTTTTTACTTTTAAATATTTGTCAGATCAAGGAGATGACGCAGCAGATGACGTCAGCCCAGAACGAGATGGAGAAGGCGTTGAGAGACAAGGTAGCTCTTATGAATGAACTGGATGCAGCCAAAATGCAGATCAGACGCTATGATCAGGAGGTCTCTATGGTAACTACTACCTACTGATATTTGTTGGTGAAAACGGGGCTTGAGTTTATAAAACTTGTCAGTTTATACTCAACTAAGACAGAAATCAACCAATCAAAATTCATGTTACAAGAACAATTTTTTCAACTGAAACTTGTTAAGTATGAACTCAAGAGTTTTAGAGCAGTTGGGTGAAGAGTGAAATTAATGAGTGTTTACACGGTTGCAAACCCACAAGACTTAATGGAATAGATAGGTGTAAAACACAGAGGAAAAATGTCTGCTTCAGGTTACATTTTTACAGATGACTTTCTTAAAATTGCATGAAAATACATGAGAAGAATGGCATCTCTGTATAGATATCAAGTGGCATTTTTACTTTTTTTGAATTTGATAGTACCTATACAGAGACCACGTTCAGTCTTTGTTTTGTGAATGAAATATTAAGAAAGTTATCAGCGAAAACGTTACCTGAAGCAGACATTTTCCTCTGTGTTTTACACCACTCTGTACCATTAAGTATTGCGGGTTTGCAACCGTGTAAGTTTTCTTCCATTTTTTACACCACTCCATACAATTAGGTCATTGAGGATCGCCACCGTGGTTTATGTAATTGTTTGTAGTTATTGTGGGCAAAACAATGACATATGACATCAATACTATCATTCTGTATGATGATAAATGTGTATGTCATAATGTAATACAGTAGAACTGCGTTTGTCCGAACACAGATGGCTGGAACACCACATATATCTCAAACTGCTTATCTGGTCCCCACAGAATTCCTATTTTGATGTATACACATGTATATGTATGGTATGATGTTGAACAAGACTTGGCTCAAACAACCCTTAACTCGGAACTATTGTATCCAGTCCCGTCAGATTTGATCCATCATTGTTCTACTGTATTGGAAAAAGCAAGATCATATTATAAAATCTATAATTATTTGTTACCCAGGCAACAGAGAATTTCAATGCTGAGAGTACAAATGCGAAAATACAGAAGGGCCTGGCAGTAAATGAGGCAAGTAGACTGAGAACAGAGCTGGACTCGATGAAGAGGGAAAAAGATCAGGTGAGAATTAAGAAATGTACTTGTCACTGTTTAAAGGTGATAAGTATTACAATTGAATTGATTGCTTGAATATTTAGCGTCATTCTTATGACATTGAGGGCTAACAGATAATCAGTTAACTTAACCACTGTTTCCTGAGATCCTGAAAGTTTAACCAGTACTCGAGCACACCCCATCTCTGCAAGGAACTGGTAGCTTTCCGACTTGAATTAGCAGTGAGAGATGAATGATAATGAGACACAATGTTGTATATACTGTTGCCAAGCAGAGATTCGAACTCGCGACCCCTGGATTGATAGTCTGACGTGTAACCGACTGTGCTAATCTGGCCCGGCAAGTATTACAAGTAAATGTTAGGGAAAATACTATGGAACACTTGAGTTTGTAAGCTAAAATAAGACACTGCAAAAGTTTTCATTCATATTTATAACTGTCCAGTACCATTATCAGTACATACGTACATGAATCCTGTAAAGAAATGTAAAATCATGGATATATTATAGGCATCGTACAGGAATGTGCATAAAGAAAAAAATAAAAATTAAAAAAACTTATATTGCTATAGGCTAAAATCAAGTGATAAAACTATAAGCAATCTGTTGGCTGCCCAAATGAATATATAATAATGTCATCTGGGCAATTGGAAACTGCGGTGAATTTCTCAAACAGATTTCTTAAGTTTTTTTGTTTTTTTTAGTTTTTAAGGTGTACCCCCATTTTTTATTTGGTATAGTGTGTCTAGAACTGATTAACCACCCAGCAAATTCCAGCACCGATGATTAGATGCACTGAATGCCTTTAAATAACTAAAATATGTTGGAAAGGGGAGGGTGGTGGGGTGTAAAACTACACGCAAAAAAACGCTATTGTCCTGTAATCACACTAGTGCCTTGAACTTTCATCTGACCTATACCAGTTGTTGTGAAAGATCAGAGAGCATTGCAGTGCTTTACACATATTTGTTCAAATTGTATGCATACAAGTGAATACAAATGATATAATGTTCTTCTCCATGAGAGATCCCTAATGGACAAAATGTAGTTAAAATGTCTTGGATTTATTCCAATTCAGTCATTAGTCAGTTTCTCAGACACAATCAACATAATATACGTCACTAAGATTACAACAAGCTTTTCTGCGTTAGGGTCATGGATAAGCTCCATTACCAACCTCTTCTACAGTTTAGCCGACCATGAATTTACGGTATTACATATAACTTCAGGAGAGGAGCAGGATGAACTCGGAGCTCGATGATTATAAACGTAGACTTAACAAAGCCGAGAGAGAGCTTGTCAACACTAAGGAAGAGTGTATACATCTTACCTCCAATACTCAAGCTCTTGAAAGGGAGGTAAGTGATATTTGTATATAATTAGCTGTGGGAAGGGAGGTAAGTCTTTTATTAGCTCTTGAAAGGGAGGTAAGTGATATTTGTATATAATTAGTGTGGGAAGGGAGGTAAGTCATTTATTAGCTCTTGAAAAGGGAGGTAAGTGATATTTGTATATAATTAGCTGTGGGAAGGGAGATAAGTCAGTTATTAGCTCTTGAAAGGGAGGTAAGTGATATTTGTATATAATTAGCTGTGGGAAGGGAGGTAAGTCATTTATTAGCTCTTGAAAGAGAGAGGTATGTGATATTTGTGTAGTATTAGCTGTGGGAAGGGAGGTAAGTCGTTTTAGCTCTTGAAAAGAGGTAAGTAATAGTTGTATGTAATTAGCTGCTGGAATGGAGGTAAGTCATTTATTAGCTCTTGAAAGGGAGGTAAGTGATATTTGTGTTATTAGCTTGAAAAGAATGTCAGTATTGTTTGAAACTGAAGTAGTTATTATATTAATTTAATACTCCAGTCATGGGAAGGAAAAGAATATTGTTCAATGGAGGTAAGTACTGCTAAAGATCCCGTGAAAAGGGAGGTAAATTTTCTTTCAATCAAAATAATCTCCAACTGTGGAACGGAAAGGAACAATTATCAGAGACAATTGAAATGTTGATTATAGTATTAGAACTCTAAAATGATCACATGATGACATGGCAAGGTGCAGGGTTATTTAAGAAGTCATGGCATAAGTACATGATTTTGCACATGTTGTTTGGTGTGATGTCAAGCTTGTCTAAAGTGCATTTGTCTGAACTCTAAATAAAATAATTTTAACAAAACCTGTGTTTTATCGCAATAAATTTATACAAAATTTGTAAATAGAGGCCATCTGATAGGATAGAAAATTAGATTAAGCATCAATTTAAAATGCGGAGTAAAATACACTTTGGTCCTGATGTTATGCAGTCTGATATATCGTGAATCTCGATATAATGCTGTATTTCCATAGTGCTCGAATTAAAATTTTCAACCAGATTAATTAAAAACTCTCGTTATAACAATTGATGAATCATTTGAAAAATATTGTAACTGCAGTGTAATGTTTATAGTAAAAGGGTTACAATATAAAAATATGTGTACTTCTTTTTGATTGAAATGACAGTTGTGTGTTAATGTGAAAAAAACCATTGATTTTTGTTCTTTATTCTATTGCAAAAAAAAAAAGTTTGAAGGCTTGTCATTCATAGAGAATCCCAAATGAAAGAAGTGAAACCTACATTTTACTGTTTGTCAACCTCTGCACAATCAAAATATGATGAGAAAAGTAGGGGTCATGTGTCATATAAGAGATTTTTTTTCTGCTCAGTGTGTACACTGGTGACAAAGTGAAAGTAGACTTCCGAAATCATGTATTCATACCCCAATTTCATAGCATCAATTTTTTTTCTAAATTCACAATTCAAACATGACAATGCTATCAAAATGTTCAAAATACATCAATAATGCCATTCAAATAAAAAAAATGAGCATTAAAATAAGGAAAATGCATTTTTAAAGAAGAAGAAATGAGGATTATTTATAACCGCCATCATGCGACTACCCCACGAAAAGCACTTCCTTTTTGCAATGGTGGTACTTTGCCTACATGATTAAGGACATTTAATTTTGTGCTCTTAATAGCAAGGCAGGGCTCCTCATGGCTGAATGTTCTAACATGCTATTTCTCGAGATCACTGACTTTTCACTGCTGAGGTCATTAATTTTTGTCAAGGTCAATACAAAAACTTGATTCACAAAAGTGTGCCATTTACATTATGAAATCTTCCTACACCAGAAAATACTGGATGCTATAAACAGCTGGCAATATGTTGAAAATGATGTTGAAACTCATCAAAAAAATAAAATAGAGTTACATGTATTAAAGAAACAAATAATTAATCACCTCTTACTTAAGACACATATCGTGTGTTTTTTATATATTTTATAAATAGTTTATGTTTTATGTTTTAACTGTTAGTGATTTCTATATTTCACAGATGCACCTGGCCAAGTTGGCCCGAGACAGTGTAGAGAGAGGAAGATCTGAAGATCTTAAGTCCCTCACAAAACGATCTCAGGCCCGGGAGGAGGAACTCAATGGTTTCATTACTGACTTAGAAGACCAGCATGGTAAGTACGACCGTATGTTCCATAATGTATAAGGTAACGAATAATTCATGGTATTTTGGTCCAAATGCAAGTTTACGGATTGGACGATCCCTAAACTTGCATTTGGACCTCAACTCTATGTGTTACTTATTAATTTATAGGAAGCAACATTCAAGGCTCACTCATCATGTTCAAAGAAAACAAATGAACCAACTGATTGAAATATAAATGGAAATGATTAATATGCAGAATGAACATATAACCTTGATGCCTTTGGAGCTGCAAAGTTTCAATAAATTAAATATCTAATACTCGTACAACCTTGAAATCTTCCAGAGTTTGATAATTTAACCACATTTATGAATTGGACTAAAATGATAGATGGATATGGCATTTAATTGGAAAATTCCAACCCTCTGTTGGGATTAGCAGTGCTTCAATTTGTTATGGAAAATCACATGGGTCTAATTAAATTGAAAATTATTAAAGCAATTCATTAACATGATAAACAAGTAAATTACACTAGCTGCAGACAGGAGAAGGATATCAAAGAAGACATAATTATTGATATGTAGTCAAGTGTTCTTGACCTGAGTTATTCTAGTTGCACATATTCTGTTGTCCATACATGCATGTGTATGTCAGTTACAATATTTAAACTTCTTCGATGCATGTGAGAATGTTTTAGAAAGAGAAATTGGTGAATATAGTTGTTTACATTATGCAAATTTATTATGTAATTTTTTAGAATTTAAATTTTTTGTGTTGTCAAATGAGCATTGGATATTGCATGCAGATAGTCATTTGAAAATAGCCTTTGGAATGGTTCAGAATGTCTGCTGAGTGTTCACAAACCATATAGAAAGTAGAAAATCCCCACTAGGGAATGTTACATAGCAGAGACATACGTGAAAACTGATTGGTCAGTTGCTTCAAAGGAAGTTAATTACATAACAGTTTAGTTTGGTCATCATATTAATGTGCTATGAATTGTGGGACAATTATGGAATTCCCTGCTTTTTTAGCGGGGTATAACAGATCTGAATCAGGAGATGTCAAGTACCAGTCATATATCTCCAAATATTGGATGTAGTGCACAGTATAATCTAAATATTTTGAACAAAACATTTAAAAAAACACTATCAGTATAAAGTGAAACGCATTGCTGTAAAATGTTATAATGTAATATGATCATTTATCTAGGCCAAACTACCTCAGAGATGGACACCATGCTGACAAAACAGAACAAGTTGATCGGAAAACTGAAGACAGAATGTAGAAAGCAGGCAGCCCAAATAGAGTCTATTATGAAGAAGAACAGGTTGGTGTACACAAGATTGTTTAAGAAAGAAAAAAGTTCCCTTGTTTTTAAAGATAATGTTTTAATTTTATCTTTGGTTAAGAGTAAACTTGAAAATCGTAATTTAAATAACTATATTCTGTCTATTACACCACCCAGACAGGTATTGAAACACAGACTTCAGGGTCAAACTTGACCAGGTGGTCTCAGGCACTGTCTTATGGTCACTTACCTCAGCTTTCACCACTGGTGTCATAAGTTGAGTCCTGCTTGGTCTTAAAAACTTCCTTCACCAAAACAATATTATATAACCAGCCATGTGTTGAAAATGGTGTTACACCCAATTTATATGCAAAATAATTTCTATGCCAAGATGCATAACTCATGAATGTAACAACCAAACCAGTGTTGTTTGAATTATGTCCCTTTGTGTGACTGGAATCTCATCAGCATAAAGTATGATGTCACAATGTTTAAGGGCTTTTTAGGGAGAAGTGACCTGTCTGAGTAAAAAGAAGGAGAAATGAAAGAAGAATAGGGAGAACTTAAGGAAATGTTTATGCCACATGAAATTGAAAGCAGTTGCATAAATAAATTATTTATACATTTTGATGTTTTATCTATCAATTATTTCTTCTTGTCTGTCTGTGTCTGTCTGATTGTTGGTTGTATTACTGTAAGAGTTGAATGCAATTAAAATATGCTATTTCAAAGAAGAATTGTTCTGGGGAAAAAATGGAACATTAGTACCTCATGCAGTAAGTTATAGAAAGCAATTTAACCATACTAATAATTGTGGTATGCAGTAAAGGTACTTTCAATTATCTACAAGTGAAGACCATGTTACTTGGTGTAAACAAGTATCAAAGTTTTTACAATGAACTTTCAGAAAATTAACACAATCCCAATTATGTATATGCTCAAATTACACTTTAAAACTTATTTGAAATGAAAATATATTCAATATTATAGTAATCAGGTACAACTTGAAAGACAAAACAGAATTGTATAATAACTACATCATCATGGCCTGATTTCTTCTGTTACTTTATAATTATACCCTTTAAGTTTGTAAAATCACAACAACAAGAATTGTGTTGTTATTTGTTCAAAGTCAATTTTATTTTGATCCCGAGTAAACAAACAAAACCAATATATTCTTTATGCAAATGATTGGATTACTCTCCGAATTGATAATCCGTTAAGTGTTTTTTATAACCAATTTCTTCCTTAATAATGGGTTGTTCTTCAGATGCTTATAGTGCTTATTATATTCAAACTGAAAGCATATTTCATTACACTCAATCAACAATCGCCATTCCATGAACATGAGGTCTCTTTCAGTTACATGTGGAAAATTCCAAGCATATATACTTTGATTGACAGATGGAAATGAAACTTAGATTAGTGTCAGTTAGATGCTGGACGATTCAGCCTATCATGATTGAAATAATAATTAACCAAGTGCTTAAACATTGCCTAGCAACTGATACAACAATAAAGTCAGCTGACAAAGTGTTAACACATATGCTGGAAATTACCTGGGAATAATAGAAGAGTGGAGGCAGGATCACTGATTGTTAAATTAACTGTCCCACGTGTGTAGGCATTTCTCTCCAAATAACGATATACACAATATGTTGATTTTTAAACCTAAATTGTAGAAAAAAGAATAATTTTCAGACAAGATCAACATACGCTTAGTGTAACAATTGTTACGCTAAGGGTCACAACAGTAACCCTTAGTGTTACAAAATCCATTTGTGTTACACAAAGCTCTGATTTTAATTTATAATCAAGCTAAGATATAGTATAAGATATATGAAACAAATTGAAATTGTATACCAATACATTTTAATATAAAAATGTATGGCAAAGCTTGAGTGGGGTATATGAGAGGAAAAAGCAGCTGTCAAATTGTATTGTCATCTTCATTCTTTACTCCATAGATAACTGTTTTCCCTTACCAATCACAAAAGACCTTTGAAAACAGTGCAGGAAGAGTTCAGATTGCTGGTAATGAGCAATCTGAACACTTCCTGCACTGTTTTCCACTCTGTCAGTTTATATAAACATAATTCACCCAATAATTAAAAAGCCTTCTATATTAGGTATCAAAAGGCGTCTATATTAGAGGTGTCCAAAGGCCTCTATATTAGATGTGTCCAAAGGCGTCTATATTAGAGGTGTCCAAAGGCGTCTATATTAGAGGTGTCCAAAGGTGTCTATATGAAGTAAAGTGTTAACAACTACTTTAAGTTGACTTCAGACTTTTTTCTAAAAAGATGAGAGTTATTTTTAGTTCTTATTTTTTGCTGTCAGGTAAATGTAACATTAGAAGATGTATCTTATTGTGTGGGGAGTAAGACATGATTTGATCATAATTTTATAGTAATGTTGAATTGGGGTGCTCAATTGCTGGAATTCTATTTATCATCCAGATAAAAGAAGACAATCTTCTTTTACAACATTTCTACTTTATTTTGTATTCATTAGTTGAAAAGTGTTTTGAAATATAATATCAATCTTATATTCATTCAGATCTGAGAATGGAAAGCTTCGACGTCACAACGAAGAATTACGCAACAGGTTGCAGAGATCTATAGTGCGTCTGAAGGACCTTGAAGATCAAGTGGAACAGCATGCAAGGGTGGAGGAGAAGATGACGGAACGGCTTAAAATGATGGATGATCATGCACAGCATCAGGGAACACAGGTGGGTTCATTTTTAATGATAGGCTGGTAAAAGGTGCAACCTTGTGCCTAAATAGCCTTCTCAAGATCACTAACCACCCACTGCTAAGGTGGTAGATTCGAGTCCCGTTTGCCCCAAAAACTTTATGTGAGGATGGTGGTTCTACTCAGATTCATTCAGAGGTCTGCCTCCACCAATAAAACTGAATATGCCATATATCACCTGAAATGTGTTGAAAATGGCATTAAATTGCTTTGGGATAAAACTATGTCAACATTATATGAGACATTCAATTATGTGGTGGTAATTTATAAGCAGGATCGCGTTGATGTACTTTCTACGTATTTTTTCTGTTTGAGTGGAGTTTAACATGATTTTGCAACACATTACCGTCATATATGGCATCCAGTTTAAATGGTGGCGGCGGAATGAATGAATCTGTGAAGAACCACCTTCATTCAGCAAGTAAACTGTACACTTATAGAATCGTGACATGACAATTTATCACATAATAAAATCTCAAATATCAGTGTCAGATTTTGGAATAAAGGTAAATCTTTTGGTATATAGTTAATGGCATATAAAGCTCCCAAATACTTTTGGTAATTGAATAAATTTTAAGTAAATTGCATATCGCCAACAGATGGCCTGTGTTCACGTCAGGTAGATGCCTAGATCAAAGTTAGCGAGAAACATCAAACAAACAAATGCAGAGATCAATTTCTACTCGACCATCAACCATCTTCTTTTTAAAACCTTTTTCCTTTTGTGTGGAAATTTGGAAAGTTAAAGTAAACAATTGTGCACGCCTTCTTTCAACTATGATAAAATAGTTCAGATCGTTAAAATATGACTGCAATTTCAAGTATGCACTTTCGATAAACGTTTTATGAAGTTATAAAAATGTAATCTTGTGTAAATATTTAACCAAAGTCAATTGAGAGATACCCATCAAGATAAGTCATGAAGGTGCATTGTTCTCAGCTGATACAGTTGTGCATGCACACATTGTGTGATAACATTCATATCTACTTTCATTATGATAGATCTCAGTTTGTTTGTTTGTTTGTTTGATAGAGTATGTAACATCATTTTTATGTCATCGAGGGTTAACAGACCACCGGTCTACCTTACCACTCTTTCCTTGGATCCTGGGAGGTAAACCAGTCCTCCAGCAGGCCTATTTCTGCAAGTAGCTGATAACTTTCCCACTTGAATCAGCAGTGGAGAGGAATGACAATGAGATATTACGTCATGTTTCAATCATCGTAGAGACTGTGGCCAGTCAGAGACCTGAACTCATGACCTCTGGACTGATATGGTAACAACTGAGCCAACTGTGCCCAGATGTGACTTAATTGATGAAAAGAGTACACAGAAAAGTGTAAATGAAATAAACATACAAATTAAACCTTTTATTACAAGTGGTCCTCTGTGGCCCAGCAGTCTGAAGTGCTGTCTTTAATCACATACCTCTTACCCTGAGGTTGGTGGATTGAGCCCAGTTTGATTGGAACACTTAATGTGATCAAGTTTGCCAGCTGCTTGCTGGAAGATAAAAAATATTTTACAGTACCATCTTGAGATTGTGACACTTGGCACCATTGCTTCTTCAGTTATTTTTGTCAGTACTATTCTTACTGCAGTACTAGATGGAATATAATTTGTACAGCCCGTATACTACCTGCATGGTTCTGGGTAAAGCAATATTGATCTCTGCAGATTGGTAGGAAACCTTGAAATGGGTGTTAAACCTATTTTTTTGTAAAACTATTTTGTTATGTTCAAAAGGCATTTTAGTTATATAACTATCCCTTGCATGAGAGGAGAACTAGATAGAATTTACTGACTGCAGTATGACCGCGGTGTGGTCTAGTGGTAGAGCGTCCGCCTCGCATGCGGAAGGTCCTTGGTTCAATCCCCGGCCGGGTCATTCCAAAGACCAAAAATGGTACTAGAAGCTTCCTTGCTTGATGCTCAGCATTAAGAGGAGAGTTCTAGGTCTGGTTGGCCCGGTGTTAGTATAATGTGACTGGGTGGGGTATCATACCATGTGTCTGCGGCATGATACTTCAGTGTGACAGCGCTTAGAATACTGTCTCAAGTAGACACCGTCGCGATATGACTGAAAATTTGTTGAAAGCGATGCTAAACACCATACAACAACAGCAACAGTTCAGCAGGTATCCAGGTTCATTTGTTGTTGTTTTGTTTTTCCCATCTGAATGTTTATTTGTTGTATTTTGTACATGGAGAGTGAGTCTGGAATATTTCTTCCTGTTGTGGTCATATATCCTACATTTGTTGGTAGTTTGTTTTTCTGATCTAAATGTTTATTTGTTGTATTTTGTACATGGCAAGTGAGTCTGGAATATTTCTTCCTGTTGTGGTCATATATCCTACATTTGTTGGTAGTTTGTTTTTCTGATCTAAATGTTTATTTATTGTGTTCTGTACATGGAGAGTGAGTCTGGAATATTTCTTCCTGTTGTGGTCATATATCCTACATTTGTTGGTAGTTTGTTTTTCTGATCTAAATGTTTATTTGTTGTATTTTGTACATGGAGTGTGAGTCTGGAATATTTTTCCTGTTGTGGTCATATATCCTACATTTGTTGGTAGTTTGTTTTTCTGATCTAAATGTTTATTTGTTGTGTTCTGTACATAGAGAGTGAGTCTGGAATATTTCTTCCTGTTGTGGTCATATATCCTACATTTGTTGGTAGTTTGTTTTTCTGATCTAAATGTTTATTTGTTGTGTTTTGTACTTGGAGAGTGAGTCTGGAATATTTCTTCCTGTTGTGGTCATATATCCTACATTTGTTGGTAAGTTGTAAAATCCCAATCCATTCATTCATTTGTACTGTTATTTGGTTTGTTTGTGCATGGCAGATTTTTTTTTTTTAAATTAATATAATTGCAAAATGAATCGGGGCAAGTTGTTTTAGCTTAGATATTGGTAACACAGTTCATCTTTGACGGTCTTTGAATTTATTTATATTTGATTATCATAGATCTCCCTCCAAATTCACCTGTTCAGCAGTTCTTGTAGTCTATACAACATATGTTGTTTATTGCAGATTTCAGATCAGTTATTTATAGTGTGCTGTTTGTGAAATCACCTGTCAATCTTTGCCATACCTTTAATAAATGATGTTTTGAATGAGAATAAGTTTTAGAATAGAGAAAAAAAAATGTTTTAACCCTTTACTCCATAGATACGTGTTTTCTCACACCAATCACAGAAGGCCTTTAAAAACAGTTACAAGTAATCTGAACTCTTCCTGCACTATTTTCCACTCTGTCAGATAATATAAACATAATTCACCCAATAATTCAAAAGCCTTCTATATTAGAGGTGTCCAAAGGCGTCTATATGAAGTAAAGGGTTAAACTTATTTGTTTTACATTGATTGTGAAGCACGTTCTTACAAATCACACTGGAAGCCTTCCTGGGAGAACCAGTACTAAGCACAGCAGATAAGGTGCCTCAAGGACACTTTACTTGGCCTCAGCCTCTGATTCAGATTTCGATGCTGTTTCACTGGACCACGTGCTTCACACAAAAAAAAAAAACTCAAATATTGAGGCCCAAAATCTTAGTAAACAGTTTAAATCTATTTTGAATTCTGGTATACTGCATAATAGGAAAGTTTCTCTTATATACTGATAAGCCTTATAGCTGCATTTATAATGTGAAATAACAATAAAAGTTCAATGAATTTAGACACAGCATCAACAGTCTCCCCTGGCTGGAAATATGTTACAGAAACATTCAAGTCATCTTGGAACTATATAATATACATATATACATAGACAGGGAGAAACGGATCAAGTTACCAATGGCTCAACAATAGATTAAAGACAGAGACACTTTTACTTTCCAAATCAGATGAAATGGCTTCATTCATTCAATTACGTTTTCTTTAAAATGATATGAATCATTCCTGAGTTATATGCACTTTCGCACTGTTATGCATGCAGATGCTATGGAATGTAACATATAATTTTATGTGTTAGGACCAACTCGTTTATCATGGATCATTTATTTAATCAACAATAAAAGCACATTTCCCTTGCCTGAAATTTAAGTACAGTAGAACTTTCATATCTTGAACGCGACGAAATTTGACAAAATGGTTCAAGTTTATTATTGTGCAAACGCATACCCTAATTGTACAAGTATATACAGCAAAATAGGAATGTGGGCGGGACCAGATAAGTGGTTTGAGCTGTATGTGGTGTTCCAGCCATCCGTGTTCGAGCCAACAAAGTTCTACTGTAACTTAAAACAAGAGAATAACAAAGTTTTATTTAGGTATCTTCATGTCATTCTCACCCTCGTCTTGGTAGATCTGGTGGTTCGAAATATCTCTGAATATAATTCACATATTGTGCTATACAATTAATCGCTAATTGGATAAATGATTTCATCAATAATGGTTATTCGTGTGCCATGAGCAAGTATTTAATGATAAAGATAGCATTGTAAAATGTTTGGTTTAATATCTAATAACAAAGTTCTTGATTATCAGAACAATCCTCTTTGAAATATTTGGCAGTAAAACTCTTATCTTTGGGATGGTTTGCTTTCCTCCCTGCTTTGTTGCCAATCTCCAGAACCCGATAAATGATGTTGCATTGTGGGGTTTAATATAAACAAAGTTATTGAATGTCAAGTGTATTTACAATGATGTTAAAATAACAATTAATCCTATCTTTTCTCTTAATTACGGAAATAAAACATCAACAAGTGTTTATTTTCCACATATTTGCTGAGTGTTTATGCAGTGAAATTGTGCAATTTGAGATGACACATCATAGCAAATACCACTAAAATATGTACAAGTGTTATGGGAAAATTCCTCATGTTGCTCAATTATTTTGAACAAGAGGAACAAACCCTTATTTCCTCGTATTTCACTCAGCATTCAAAAATAAACAACTCTTTTCTTTTGGCAGATCATGGAATTGATTACACGTCAGACCAGTCTAATGAAGGACCGCACGGTACTTGCACGGGAACTTGAATTTTTACGCAGGAATATCGCACGCAACAATCAGGAAGAAATATCCAAATTTATATCATCTAATAAGTTGTTGGTGGATGAGGTGCTGGATAATATACGAGTCGAGGACATCGAAAAAAAGGAAACTTACGTCACAAAAGACAAAGATATTTTCAAATCTCAGGATTTATAACAGATGATGTTAAATATTGTTAAGTACTTTGAGAGATAGCTTAAGAAATGTATTAGTTGGAACAAGGAAGCAGATATGACTCAGAAATATTGCTTAACACTTAGAAAATTTGTGCTACAGAAAGCTTTAGAGATGTTTGGGTGGACTTGTATTCATCAAATTTGGTACAGCAAAGCAGATTATGACTCAATATCTGACTGTAATGGAAGTAATGGTGAAGAACCAGAAGATTATGAGATGTTCTGTTCTTGTATTAATAGAATAAAAAGTTCTCATACTTTGGTTCAATAATTAGCTAGAAAGACAACTGAATGGAATATTTTGACATACTGACCCGTAGCCTCCGGGGCGGATGTGGTTATCGGATGTTTTGTCAAGAATATGTTGGTACCCTGTGATACTTTTATTTAATATCATTTATATTTTTGTTTATATGTTTTGTATACTTTTCTGTGTAATAATTTAATAGTAAAATAAATGAATTTACCTCATATTATTGTATTGTGTTCATAATGCTACAATCTGTATGCCAATCTGTTGTTTTTGTATAGGAAGAATGAATCTGAAATCTTTCCCTGTGTTGTAGGCACAATAACACCCCCATCTTAACCAAACTTGCACAGCAGTTATGTAACCACAATATTATAGACACGTTTTTGAACCAGTATGATTTGACCAAAATGCTCCCACTACAGGACTTATAAGCACATTTTAAGCGAAAACATTTTCTCTGAAAGTTTAAGGCTTAGACCTTAGATATTTTACATGTAGCATTGCATGCAGGTCCCCTAAAAGATTTGTTGAAGAGGAACTTACAAAAAACATTTTCTCTCAAATTTTCATTTGTCCATTTGTTGTAAGTAGAATGATTTAGGCCCTCTTGTGCCTCTTGTTTTGGGTTTAACACCATTTTCAACATATGAAAGGTTATAGATTGCATATCCAGTTTTATTGATGAAGGAAGACCTCAGAATGAATCTGTGTAGAACCACTGTCGTTTCGCAAGTAACTGGCAAACTTTCTCATAAAAAGTTTTTGGAGGGAGCTGAGTTAGAACCCACGACCCCAGTAGTGAGAGGGATGTTGTCATTAGATATCAGACCCTTAGGCCACTCAGCCATGCAGGACCTCTAACCAGTTTATGTTTGTACCTCTCTCTTCATTTAGGAATCATTACAAATATATGATTATGACCCTCAAGAGTATCATAAACACTTTTTCAGAGTCTATCAATACCTTAGGGATCAATCTCACTCTCAGAGGTCGAAGGTCAAATATCACGCCTGCATGTTATTCGGTAATCATACAGTAATACCTATCTGAATATCAAAATGGAGATTGAAACAAATAACAGCAGTCGAAATTTTTTTCATTTCATTCATTCAGAAAATGATATGTACAATATTCAAACAATATACATATATACAAAATCAATACATATAATAAAACAAGATTCCATTGGTCAAAATTATCAATAATAACCCATGAACATTATTTTTTTTTTTTTAAATATCGTAAAAAATAAATTTCTACAATAAATGAAAAAGCACTTGACATGCATTTTAACTTCACCTCAGGCGAAGTTCTCTCATGCAGATTATATTTGACTAAACTAAAACATAAATAAGAGAAGAGAACATCCTTGTATCAGACTACTGAACAAAGGATATATCAGTAATGCTTGTTTGTGACAAGCGTGTAAAAGCTGCAAGTTCACTTTTCTTTTCTACAACATTGTTCTATTCGACATTGCAGTCTACATTCCAGGATGTAACTTTGTCCCAAATTTCAAATAATGAACAGAATTTTCATCTGACTGATTTAAATGGTAAACTTAATGATGTTGTAATTAGTTCTTTTTCAACACGTATTACCCAGTAATTTGATTTAAGCCACTTCACAGTGAAATCAACAAAGTGCCTTAAACGTGCCAGTGACTGGCTTTTTGGAAACAAAACAGGTTCTTGCCATATCTTAAAAACTGTCATATCCAACACATTGGGTTATAAAATTATAATGTAATTTTTTACGATTTCCAGTAAATTGTTACCTCGAATGTATTGAATTAAAAAAAAAACATGACTCAAAAGTTCATTTGACAGTGGCGTTGAGTCGACAATGCTTTGAGCAGCAGAGGACTTTAAATAATATAAAATAATTATGTGGTTAACAAAAATGTTAAAACAAAATGAAGCAAAAAAAAGATGCACCAAACATTAAAATGAAGGTAAAATTCTGCACCATTACGTATATTAAAGTGACATATATTGAACACATTGAAATTTTAATAAAAGAACATTTCACTCAGGCAGCTTCAAATATAAATCCATACAAAAATGTGGAGATGTACATGTACTTGCAATGGTACATGAATACAATTCTATCTATTACACAAATCACAACTATTTGCATGTTAAATCATTGGTAAAACAGATTCGATATTTGGTGGACACAAAATAAGATTGCAGACAACTACAAAAAAGCTGAGATATTTGCTTCACATGGCATAGCTGCTGAGACAGATCTGACAGTTGCTTGCCACATCATCTTAACTGCTAAAACAGCTCCAATATTTGGTGGAAGCAAAACTGATGCCAACACAGCTAAGACAATTGCTGCACACGCAACAGCTGCTGTGAGAGCTTGTAAATTGCTTTACATGCAACAGCTGTTGTGAGAGCTTGTAAATTGCTGCACATGCAACAGCTGCTGTGAGAGCTTGTAATTTGCTGCACATGCAACAGTTTCTGGGAAAGCTTGTATTTTGCTACACATATAACAGCTGCTGGGAGAGCTTGTAATTTGCTGCACATGCAACAGCTGCTGGGAGAACTTGTATTTTGCAACAGCTGCTGGGATAACTTTTATTTTGCTACACACACAACAGCTGCTGCAATGCTTGTATTTGAATTCACACACAACAGCTGCTGATAGAGCTTATATTTGGCTGCACACACAACAGCTGCTGGGAGAACTTGTATTTTGCTGCACACATAACAGCTGCTGGAATGCTTGTATTTGGCTTCACATGCAACAGCTGCTGGGACAGCTTTATTTTGCTGCACACGCAACAGCTGCTGGGAGAACTTATATTTTGCTGCAAATGCAACAGCTGCTGGGACAGCTTTATTTTGCTGCACACGCAACAGCTGCTGGGAGAACTTATATTTTGCTGCAAATGCAACAGCTGCTGAAATGCTTGTATTTGGCTTCACATGCAACAGCTGCTGGTAGAGCTTGTATTTGGCTGCACACACGACAGCTGCTGGGTGATGTCTTGAGCTGCACATGCAACAGCTGCTGGAAGAGCTTGTCTTTTGCTGCACATGCAACAGCTGCTGGAAGAGCTTGTATTTTGCTGCACATGCAACAGCTGCTGGAATGCTTGTATTTGGCTTCACATGAAACAGCTGCTGGTAGAGCTTGTATTTGGCTGCACACACAACAGCTGTTGGACGATGTATTGTGCTGCACATGCAAAGCTGCTGGAAGAGCTTATCTTTTGCTGCACATGCAACAGATGCTGGGAGAGCGTGTATTTGGCTGCACACACAACAACTGCTTTGTGAGCTTGTATTTTGCTGCACACACAACAGCTGCTGGAAGAGCTTGTATTTTGCTTCAAATGCAACAGCTGCTGGGAGAGCTTATATTTTTTCTGCACACACAACAGTTGCTGGGAGAGCTTTTATTTTGCTGCCAATGTAACAGCTACCGGGAGAGTTTATAATTTACTGCACATGCAACAGCTGCTGGGAGAGCTTATAATTTACTGCACATGCAACAGATGCTGTGAGAGCTTGTATTTTACTACACAAATAACATCTGTCTGCCAAGAGAGCTTGTATTTTGCTACACAAACAACATCAGCTGGGACAGCATTTATTTTGTTTACTTAATAAAGCTGTCATGAAAACAGCACTTAAAATTAACAAACGTTAACAAACATCAAATTGCATGACAGAATTTATTTTAAATTATATTTCAAGTAAATTAAACAAGTTCTTGACCTGTAAAACAAATCTTTGGCGCCTGGTTAACCTAACCACACTTCACCCAGTAACATCAACTATACAGGGAATATATGGAAAGTTGAATGCAAAACACTGTCGCACCGCTAAATAGTCATTGGTGAGGGGGGGATGCAAAACAGTTGCATCTACTTCTATGTTTATATTTACAAGGGGTGATTCATATCACTATGACTTTGTGCATATCATATTGTATCAAAATATTATTTTTCCTTTTTTTTATATAAGACAAAAGTTAGTGTACTTTTGGATCACCCCTCATTCATACCCGTTCTGAACATCAACACAAAAGGAAATGGCTATCAGAGGAAGGCAATTGCTTTATATGTGTTCATATCCTGACACTTTGTAATGGAAGCAAAGTTAGTTTTCTAACTTAGATCATGCAGGTGGTTGCTTAATAAAGGTGCTAACTGATGCAGGTTTGAATCCTGCCGCAGATATGATGTGGTCAATATCCAATTTCATTTGTGCATATTTCAACATCAAAATATACATATTATGTCGCCATTTTAAACAAAAATACAGTGTACCTTATCACATGCACATATACAATATTCAAATTGTCATATACATGTTCATTTATATGTATGATGACATGTTTATAACACTGGATCACATATGAATATACAACATTCTTAAACACTTATTGTTGTCATATACATATCCACATACTTATTCACATACATATACTGATAATGTACAACCTTACTTGCGTAAAATGGCATGTACCGTAAATAAACGATTATAATCCGCATTTTTTTTAAGGTCTTAAACAGGGGTGCGTATTATACTAGTGTATAGAAAAAATAATTTAATTTTTCAGGTCTCATTGGAAACCTCCCTCACACTTTGCGATCGTCGACAAAGGCCAGTCAACAACAGCATTTCTGACGACTATCATTTTGAACATAGTGCAATAAGCACAGGAAGTTTCAAACATGTCTTACATGCTTTATATTTTATGATTTCTATTTAATAAACACAGTTTATAAACCATTTTTGATATTACTTCCAAATGAAAACAACAAAACTTGTCATTGCAAGCAAATTACAAAATTAACTCCGCCCACTTGTACTTTCCTCAACCTTTACTGCTGTCGAATTATCACTCTGTTAATTGAAACCGATTGATATCTCTTTGATCTTCAATTAAAGAGTGTGAATACTGTTTGATAAGTGCTAATAGTGACATGTTTGAGTAGGTGTTGAGAACCTAGTGGGTGAGCAAGGGTTGAGAAGTGGTTGAGAATGTGTCATCGGTGTGAGGATAAATAATGAAGATACAATTTCAGCAGCGATTCGACAGCGATGTTGAAGAAGATATTTTTAGGGGTTTGATGAGTTGGACATCCATGATTGCTACAGTGAGGGTCTTTTTTAGGACCCAAATATTTTTCGAAAGATTCACATAAAAATTGTCAATAGTTTGTGTTTATTTTCCCTTTTGTCTTACCCAAATACACACAAACATTTAATAAAAACAATAATTAACACCATTATATATTCACAAATTTTATTGTCTCTAACACACTATATATCACATCACAACATTTACATATGTTTTTACATCTGTTTTTACAGAGTTATGCAGTTCATCAGTCTAGATTTTGTTACTGCATAATTGGCCAATCAAAACTCATCTTTCGCTTTCATCTGGATTTCAAAATGGCGGCTGTGCTAAACAACCGATTCATGCCTGCAGATAATTATTATTAAGACAGACACTATATTTTTCAACCAGTTTTGGCTACAAAAATACCATGCAGATATATATACTCCAGTGCGGATTATAATCATATATTTACAATACATTACAGTAAATTTTTTTCTCATGTATACAACATTGTATCCTCTGTTAGCCCTCGATGGCATAAAAATGATGCTTAATATTCAATCAATCAAACAACATTGTAATATTTTTCACATGTAAACATACAACATTGTAATATTTTTCACATACAATTATACAACATTGAAATATTTTTTACATGTAAATATACAATATTGTAATATTTTTCACATACAAAAATACAGCATTGTCATATTTTTCACAAGGGGCATTCAATAAATTCTGTCACTAATGGCCTTCCGTAGAAACAACGTTACGTAAAAACAATAGTAACATCATTTATAAATCACTGTCACATACAAATAGTCAACTTTATGTGTTGACACTGTCACATACAAACAGTCAACTATATGTGTTGACACTGTCACATACAAGTAGTCAACTATATGTGTTGGCACTGTCACATACAAGTAGTCAACTATATGTGTTGACACTGTCACATACAAGTAGTCAACTGTATGTGTTGACACTGCCACACACAAATAGTCAATTTTATATAATGACACTGTCATATACAAATAATGTATGATCATCTTTTTCATGAACACAACCCTAAAATTATTTACATACATGATCAAATCAACATACATTATTGACACAATATACACATATATACACACATATATATATATATATACACATACACACAGTATTCTTTACCTTGAATATCTTGTCAGTTACACATATAAAACATAATGCCACAGTACAGACCATATCACATGTTATTTATATACAACATTTTCACATATTATACAAGTAATGCTGATTTTCAGATCAATTAGCCCTATTCAAGGATATGGAAATAAACTGTATTAAATATTTATATAGAACAGTGAAAAAGATGCTATTCTTTGTTAGAACAGTGACCAATATGCTATTTTTATGTTGGACAGTGAAAAAGATGCTATTTTTATGTTGGACAGTGAAAACAATGATATTTTGATTATTCAAATATTTTGATTTTTAAAGTAATGTCATATCATAATGACCCATATCTAGCATCCATTATTAAAATTAATGACCTTTTATAAAATATAAAAAAGGTGAATTTGAATACCCATTTTATATTAATGCAGAACCAGTGTGCAGAGAAATCCAACCAAAATATCAACTTTGTCACAGAGCTGTACAACAGTTGTTTTTTATCTGATACCACTGTTATGAAAAGTAAGTTAATATTTTTGTGAATTAAGGAAATACACATGCTGCAAATATTAATGGTCAAACATGTTAGAACCAACAGACCTGACCAAACGAACGTAACATCATTGCCAATCAATTTCAGACATACGCCAATTATAAAACAGTCTGCAATGACATTGTGCTGGAATATCGTTGCTGCTACATTTTTAAGCTGTTTTTTTGGCCAAAAGGAAAAAACTCACTTGTATAGTATATGTATGTTATTGAAAATGAATATCACTTTTTCTTCGAATGTCAACTGTATAACATGAGAGATACTTATTTTAAAGATATATGGTTAAGAAACAGCTCTCATAATTCATTCTATTTCTTTATGTCAACTTCAAAAACTGATGAAATTTTGTCAATCGCTAAATATTTGTATGACACAATGGACACTAGAAAACTAGAAGTTAATATTCTATAGTTATCTAAATAATATCTATTGTAATGCTACAGCTGCATTTATTATTTGTATATTTGTCACGCTATTGTAAAATTGTACTGTTTGTATTTTGGGCCAGAGACCTATATTACCAAATAAATAAACTGTAAACTATATGGTAGGCTTTTATTGCATCAGTTTCTCTCATGTTTTTTGCTTTTCAGGTGTTTGCTTAACCTCTAGGTAGGTAAAGCATTCCCCATGCCCATATTGGGTGCTATAGTCCAGAGGGCTTTCGCCATATAAAAAAATCCCTTCTAATAAAAAGATTTACTTTAAAAAAAGATCATCACACTTTATAAGAGAAATTAGCAAATCTATCAAAGTATCAAGTGTTCACAAAAGAGTTCCCATGCTGTATTGACTTCTACCCAAAGTTGTGCTGATGCATTGTACTAACAATGAGCTGATAAATTTACTTTTTTTCACACAACATTGCAATTAAAATCAAATAATCAAACAAGTACAGATTTACACATCTATTAAACTGCACCCAACAATACTGATAAAAAACAATTTACAAAGACAAATTGTTAACTATATATTTACAAGTATACGATGCAGAAACATTTCACACAATGCAAAACTACATTTTCATGTGCACACACCCATAAATATAACAATAACAGTCACAATTACACAACCATAAAACAAGTTTTATTACAAAGTTACATGTTAACATTTGATTTTATTCACTATTTATACATCATGGAGATTCAGGCTGACAATATTTACACAGTGTCATGGGAAATAATTTAAAAATACAAATTAATATTGTACACATCATGAATTTTATATACATAACACATAGAAGCTTATTTGCGCAGATGAAATAATTCACCTGTAGTTTAGATAAAAAAAATAATAACAAAATTAACTTCTACTTATTTTTTAATAGCAATAATACACCCACACATTTTGAATCAAAACATAAAATGTTTTTACTAACGTGGCTGAATATGGTTTTATTTGACAAAAATACATTCCCCATTTGGATAATACATGTGTGTAATATACCTCATATCAAGAATGTAACACCATTTTATTTCATTCCTACCTGACAATTACATCTATATTTTACAACCATGACCTGATGCTGGTGCAGTTTTAACTACCAGTGCTCCGTTTGGAATTGATTACACTAGATTGTTTGACACACATGGTGACACTGGATTGTTTGACACACATGGTGACACTAGATTGTTTGACATGCACAGTGACACTAAATTGTTTGACACACATGGTGACATTAGATTGTTTGACACACATAGTGACACTAGATTGTTTGACATGCACAGTGACATTAGATTGTTTGACACACATGGTGACATTAGATTGTTTGACATACTACATTGTTTGACATTTTGACATACATGGTAACATTAGATTGTTAGACATATACGGTAACACTAGATTGTTAGACATACATGGTAACATTAAATTGTTCGACATATACGGTAACACTAGATTGTTAGACATACATGGTAACATTAGATTGTTCGACATATACGGTAACACTAGATTGTTAGACATACAAAGTAACATTAGATTGTTGAAAACATGTGCAACCAGAGCACCAGTCAAGATTTGTAACTCAGTAACTAGCCAATCAAAATTTGTCCTTTTTTTTTTTTTTTTTTGCTAGGAGCATGTAAACAATTTATCTGAAGCCTGCATGTTGTACACGTGTATAAGCATTTTCCCAAAGTCAGCCTGTGGGTTTTATTCGGGTGCAGCTTTTATTTGGAGGAACAGGGTATCACCAGGATTGTGTTATAAACTCCAACAAACAATAGCATGTACACGAAAATTCATCATTTCATTGATACATGTGATAAATGACTGACAGGTCCAGGGCCTAAATTCATCAATAATTCGAGTCTGAGATTTAGACTCTTATTGATGAGTTGACATCAAGGTCAAGGAAATCAAGGGCACTGTTTCAGTGTTCAGATTATAAGAATCTTTCAAGTGTAAATGTAAAAGATATAGATATTTCTGCCTGATGTTTCACCGTTTTATCTGTAACAGTAGCTGTATCAATGTTTGTTTACAAATCAGTAATAATAATAAATATTTTTTTCTTGCATACTGGTTAAGAATATCTTACTGATGTGAGATATTTCTATCTCACCCTAATTTCTATCTCATCCTAGCATTGAGATTGATTGATTGATTGATTGATTGATTGATTGATTGATTGAATATTTAGTGACATTTTTATGCCATAGAGGATGATCAGTTTACCTTACAACTCTTTCTTGCGATCCGGGAAGATTAACCAGCACTTAAGCACATCCACTCTCTGCAAGTAGCTCATAACTTTCCCACTTAAATCAGCGGTGAGAGACGATTGATAGCGAGATGCAATGTAGCATATCAATCATCACAGAGACTGCGGCTGGGAGAGGCTCTGAACTCATGATCCCTGGATTGAATAATGCCGATTGAGCTAATCAGGCTCGATCCTAGCATTAAGAAATTCTGAAGTTATCTATGACATGGTAAATACGAGTTAAAATCTTAAAATCAATTAAATTATTATTGCTTGTGTTTTGTGTGCAAGAAAAAGAATCATTCATGACTTTTTGGTTCAGATAAAACATTCTGTCTCTGGGAACAATTGCTGCAACTCAGCAGAGCTACGTTCCCACCAAAAACATTATTCCTATGGACCAAACATTCTATCCGAGCCGCATGAAAGATTCTTATATTCTACCTATCCATACTAATTCTCTATGATCTTGTTTATCACATATGACAAAGATTTTATCATTTATCAATTTAACGTGTGTGATATTTGTTTGACACAAATTTTGATATGGATTCAGACAGATTTTATTATACAATAACTTACTGTACGTGGAGAAAATAGTGATTCTGTAGTATCTGGGATTTAATCTGTCACCTTAAGTGGATGGCTTACATTTTTGCCATTGTTAACATATGTATATATGTTGATTTAGCAGGTATCTTCTCATAATACTTTACATTTTTAAATGATTTTGTAATCTCATTATTGATTTAAAATGTGTTTTCAGAGGACCTCATTGAAATTCCATACTTAACTGTAAATCAAGACTATAAGCATCAAATTCAATCGCAAGGAATAACAGTTTTGACAGGGGCTAACTCTGCTGAGTTATCCCAAGAGACGGAATTTTCTATCTGACCAGAAAAAAGCCATGAAGATTCTTTTTCTTGCATACCAAACACAGTAAATACTAATTTTAATTAAATTATTTTTTTACCACAAGCACTTTTAAGACAATTTCATGTCATTTTTTTTTATAAATTGCACCACTGAGGGTTCCAATGAAATCGTGCAGGAGTTTTATCTTGACTCTAGGGTGAGACAAAAATATCTACCCCAAGTAAAAATGAAAATATCCTTATCTGGTATGCAAATAAATGAGATTTTAACCCTCTATAACGGTTATGATAGGAACCTTAAATTTAAATAATGAAACATTTGGAATGGAACTATTTATTTCAATCTAATACCGTTTAAGATTCTTATAGTATGTTACCGTCAGCTGAAACTTATTTGTACACATTACAGTTTTTACCCAAAATATCAAATAAAATCTCTGTTTAACCCTTTACTCCATAGACACCAATCACAGAAGGCCTTTGAAAACAGTGCAGGAAGAGTTCAGATTGCTCGTACTGAGCAATCTGAACACTTCTTGCACTGTTTTCCACTCTGTCAGTTAATATAAACATAATTCACCCAATAATTCAAAAGCCTTCTATATTAAAGGTGTCCAAAGGCGTATATTTGAAGAAAAGCGTTAAAATCTGCTGAACTAATGTAATGGAGTCACAAGTCAACGTTATCAAACCAGACAACAACAGTATATATGAAATACTTTACTACAAGATTCTGGTTCAAATTTAACCTTAGATACTCATCAGTGAGATTGATGAAATAACTACAAGTAATTGTTTTAAAAGTGACAATTCAATAAAATTGATTTTAAAAATTAATTTGTTTGCTATTCCAACCAGAATCATGTATGAAAGGGTAAAAAAGGGTAAAACTAATAATTGTTTTAATCTAATAAATTAGTAAAATCACTAATTGGTTATGCCCAACAGATTGGTGAAATTACAAATTGTAACATAAGAAATTGGTAAAAGTCATTGAATAGTTTTGTCTCATCTATAAGTATGTTAAAAAATTCTGATAAGTTTCTGTTTGGTATCACACTTCAACAATACACTGCAGGTATCCATAACACCCAACACCAATTTATCGCCCACTCAGGTATTAATCTTTCAAGCAGGTCTGAATTAGCCTCATTTATATAAATGTTTTATCTCTCCGATAGATTACCCATAATGCATGTCTGGCAAGTTCACCCAGTCAACAAATTATGCAAATTATGATTTGACTACTAAATAAACATTTTTTTCACCTGTATCTGTCTGGCAGTTATAAATTCACCATAATTTACCTCTTTGTACAGTGAATTCTAATCAATTATCTCTGATCACCTCATGCAGTCACCCGGCATATATTTGGCAGGCTATTATCATCCATTTTTGGCTATCAAGATATTTGTGTGTTTATCTTGTATTTATGTATCTTGCAATTTAATCTTGTGTAAATACAGTTTTCACTTGTCTGTCACAATGACAGTTATCTTCATGGAATGAAAAAATAATGAATATTTTCATCCGCAAATACGTCTTCCTTTTTTTCTCCAGTTTTCTCCTCTTACACCATTTCTAATAACTGCATCATTCACACACAAATTATAGAACTTCTTTACCACCAAACAAAAATGACTACAAAAAATCTACATTGCTGCCCACTCATTATACGGATAATTTGATTTTACATTAACAGAATTTTTTTCAGTCACAAAATCATTGTCTTTTTCTCCGTCTGAAATGAAGTTTTTCTTCTCGTCCATTGGCGAGTCTGGGGTTAATGACACCTGGACACACGGGTGATTAAATTTCTGAACCACCACTGTGTCATAACCGAGTTTATTTGGAATATCTCCATTTATGTTATATTTATGCTGTAATGTTGGCGAATGCCCGATAAATAGTGGGCATTTGCAGTATGAGTCTTGCCCAGCTACACTCCAGCTTGCTTGGTGCCTTTGCTTCAGTTTTAAATACAGCAAAACAAACACTAAAATTAGCAAAATCATCACGAAAGTGCCCACAATGGATAATGAGATAATGTATTTTTCCTCCATTTCTTGTATGTCATCCTCTGCATTGGGATTTTGTTCTGAAACTAGAAAACAAAAACAAAATGTCAAGCAAACTGTTTAAAGGAATATGTGATACAGATTATCTCCTCCTGATGTGATCACTAGCTCACTCAAGCACCTATCTGCCGAACCTTTCACACCAGCTTACTTAACCTCAACCCTGCCTCAGAAATCATACTTGTCCATTCCGTATTTGAGGTAATGAAAATATATGTCTAAGGCATTTTATTTGTCCCTCAATTATTTTAATTGTTAACAAATTTAATAATCTACTAATTTTTCTGTGAAAATACATCATTACCTAATTATTGATATACATGTACATGTAATTTAAGACTGAGCAGAGACCAGTCAAAGCCTATATCAGTTGGTGCGGACATGCAGGCTGATTATTGATAAATACATGCACTGGTATACTGCAGAATAATGGTTACATATTGCCAAAACAGATGCAAGAACGATAGACTTGATTAGTAAACAAAATTTAAAGATCAAATATTCCTAGGTTCATACAGGTAATCACAGCTAAAAAAGTCCAGACCATGTTTGTAACAAGCAAGAGACAACATCAGAGGAATTACGTACAAACAAACAACATGTTCCATTCTTATGGCGCCACAATTTGTGATAACTTCAAGTGCATGAAAACATGCAAAATATGTAGGATGGGCACAGAATCGTTGCAGTTGTAGGATTGCAGAGTCAAAAATCAAACTTGTATACAGTTTGTGCAGGCTTTTATATAAGTAGTAATAGCCATTGGTCTGTAGCCTGGCCTGATTGGCTCAGTGGTTAGCACATCTGACTATCAATCTAGGGGTCGTGAGTTTAATGCCCCACCCAGGTACAGTCTCCCAGATGGTTGATATATGACATTGCATCTCATTATCATTCGATTCAAGTGGGAAAGTTATCAGTAACTTGAGGAGATGGGGTGTGCTTGAGTACTGGTTTACCTTCCAGGATCCCAGGAATCAGTGGTTTGGTTAACTGATCATCTGTTAGCCCTCGATGGCCTAAAAATGATTCAAAATATTCAATCAATCATCCATTGGTCTGTCGCCAAACCACCGCACCATGTTTAACCATGTGTTACCACGAGACATTGCATATGAATCCCGGTCAGTACAAATAACTTCAATAGAAATAGAACATTATCCTGCCATATTTCAACTGTAAGTGCAACTGCTGCTGCATTTTTAAGCAAACAATCCCTTATCCTTAGAAAGGTGCACCGTACACATACAAAAAAATAAATGCACTCCGCTGTAAAAGTGTAATACGTGCAACGTGTAACTGTTTCCACTTGGAGGAAATTACAACTTATAGATAGCTGCAGTAATAAATACCGCTGTAGCAATTTTTGATGTTCCAAATAAGAATCTTTATGACGCAATATCAATAAAGATGATGATCGCAGAATAGGCCTCATCAATTAAAATAGTTGGACAATTTGCAACAACTTGTAACACAAATCAGCTTTCAATGGGTAATCAAAAGAGTAGACTTCCTGCCTGCATATCTTTAATATCACTAAAATAAAGAGATGAAACAAGCCTAAATCACACACTGTGAGATGTTGAATAATGTTATATCAATAGCCATTCTTGTGATTTCAATAAATTTTTAACAAAGAAAAAAAAAACAACAGTTAAAGTAATTTAACGATGTCAATAATGAACTTTTTTGGAACAAATATGATTAGTCTAAAGTACCAGTAGGGTTGATGTCTACTTTTGTTTAAACCCATCATTTAAGTTTGTTTTTTGTTTTTTTTACTATTCATCCTCTTTTTAATGCCATCGAGAGCAAACAGATTATCAGTTTTAAGGATCTTGGAAGGTTAACCAGTACTTGAGCACAGCAAACCCATATCACAAGTAACTGATAACTTTCCCACTTGAATCAGCAGTGAGAGCAAATAACAATAAAACACAATGTTCCTTACTTTTCATCTGAAATCATTTAAAGTAATTCATTCTGCGATGAATTACAATAATCAAATGAAAGGTTCAAGATCTTTAAGAAAAATAAAGAGATAATGCAGAAAAAAAACTAAACAACAGGTGGACAGAAAATTTTCAGTAAGCCTTCCCCTCAGGTGAGCTAACAAGCAAATGGTGATGCCTCAAGTGGACTGTGTTTTCAGCTCATATGAGTTTACTTGTACAGTTAAGAACATGCAGACATAAAATGGAGATGGTGATGCCTTTAGTGGACTGTACATTCAGCTCAAGTGAGTTTACATATGAAGTTAAGAACATGTAGACAGAATGATGGCATCTACAGCTCAGGTTAGCTTACATGTACAGTCAAACCTGTCTTAAGCACCCACTCAAGGTAAAGAGCAAAAATGACCACTTAAGGCAGGTGGTTGCACAATACAGGTTGATTAAAACTAAGATTATAAAAATGGCAAATAGAAAAAGTGGCTGTTTAAGACAAGTGGGTGCTTAATAGAGGTGACCACTAACACAGGTTTGACTGTAGTTAAGATTGTTTGATTAATTGATTGAATATTAAGCGTCATTTTTATACCATCGAGTTAAAGATTAACCAAGCACACCCCATCTCTGCACTTGAATCAGCAGTGAGAGACAAAAGATAATGAGACACAATGTTGTTTATCAATCATCATGGACACTGTTGCTGGGCAGGGAATTCAAACTCACAATTCCTGGATTGATAGTCAGATGCATAACAGACTAAGCTAATCGGGCCTGGCTTGTAGTTAAGAACATGTATACAGAATGATGGTGTCTACTGGTGTTTGACAACCTAACTAAGCGAGGTGTTTTATTTCATAACATATTAGTTATTTTACACCATGAATGATATCATATGAAAACTTACCTTGTTCAAATTTTGATTGTGAATTTTTATTTTCATGATGGATGTGAGAAATGGATACATCTGAAAGTATGAAAAGAAGATAAATTGAAAGTTGCATTATTTGCTGTATAGTACACGATGATTCAACAACGAGTTATGGTGAAGTCACTGTCACAGGCTGCCAGTCCAGGGAGTCCAGCAAGCCTGGGTAGATAGTGTATCAACTTTTTATGAGATCAAGTAAAACAACATTTTGAAAATTTTTAAAAAGTTGGGTTGAATCATTACAAAAGCACATACACAATAATAACGTAGAATAATAAAAGCATAATTTTAATAGCTTGTAAAACGTAAATAAACAAACAAAAAACACGCAAAAAAACGAAAGACGCCAAAAAATCCTGAAATATGCAAATATTTGAGACAAGAATAGAACTCAGAGTAAGACTTCAACCTCTGAGTCACTGTAAACAATTAGTCACAAACTTTAAAAACCAGCATGCTCGAGGTAGGTCAAATTCATTTATTTGCTTACATTTACATAATCACTGCGTCGTATTGTCAGATCATTTGATATCCAGATATTAGCATACAGCTTATAAAAAATTTACACTTCAATGAGAAGTTATTTATCCCTGTTATTTGTATTTATGTAAAATCTAGCTTACATGCTTTTGTTAGTCATTTTCATTTTTCAATACAAAAGAAAATTTAAAAAGTGAAAATATAAAAGCATAGACATAATGTAGAAATAATATAGAAATATAATGCCCTCAATCTAAATTAAAATACTGTTTATTTGCCACTTCTGTTCAGTCACAACAATCCCACTGTCCAAAAAATTATCGTTCATTCAGAATGTTCTCGGTCATTGCTTGTCCTTTCTCTGCAGATTTGGGGTCCTCCATGGCCGAATATCACTTTACTCTTACCACTAAGGTTTGAGTCTTACTTGATCAAAAACTTTATGTGAGAAAATTTGCCAGCTACTTGCGCAAGGACAGTTGTTGTACTCAGATTGATTCTGAGGTCTCCCTCCACCAATACAACTGGATGTGCTATATATAACCTAAACATGTGCTAAAAAGAACGTTAAACCCCATTAAAAAATTTGCAAATTTATAGACTGCATCCTTCAGGCAAGGTAAAATGCTTCTCTGATTGAAACATGTTCAGGGCATATATTTTGATAGTAAGCTTAATTCTGGTTGGATGAAAAATGTCAAACTGGCAAAAATGATCACATAAAATATAAGTTTATTATGTTTGTGTCAATAAAAAAATAAAACTACTTTTTTGTGACTGACTAAATTAATCTTATTAAAGAAACTCTATGGAAAGTAAAATTGGTGAAATTTTCTATTTTCATGCTGAAAGTGGGGGTACCCAACTTCAAAGGGCAAAAAGTGGTAAAAAGTGATACTTTTGACTTCATTTTTGGGACATTTTAATTTGAGTCTATGATAGTACTTTAATATGATATAGGACTTTTTGGTCCGCGAATGATAGAAACAGTAAAAAATAGGTCAAACATTATAATTAAGTCAATGGTAAATGCAATAGTGGTAGCTGACCATATATAGAACCAGATACCTCCCAAATCAGGTCTATCAACCCCCCAATGAAAAAGCAGGGAATTTTATGCCTGTACCACAATTCATAACTAATGAATGTTAACTAAACTATGATGTCATTCAAACTTTCCAAAAAGCAAATGACCAACCAAGGCGCTCAAATGTGGCTTTCCTAACATCAAATCCACTGACCAATCAGCATCCTCCTATTATATTGATAGATGATAACAAATCAGCATGTTCGTAGCAACTGTTATATAACAGGCCTAACTGCTTGGTTCATTCTAGAGACTGTGAAACATAATGTAACACACTTACTGAGACAAATGGGACAACACTGACCCTCCTTCTTCACCATGAAGGAGCACTTGGGTACTGGACATGTGACCGATTCACATTCAGCTATCCCGTCCCGCTTACACACACACACTGTACACAAACTGGGCTGCCATGACTGCCCAACACTGTACTCTTGGTTGTTAAATGTACAATTCTTCTCCCAAAGAGATTCTGAAAATTCAATAACATCACTGACGTTGCAAAGTTGACTGAAAAATGGTGTTGAATTATACAAAAAAAATTCTTACTTGAAACTCACTTTCCTTACTCGAAACTCACTTTTCCTACTTGAAACTCAATTTTCCTACTTGAAACTCACTTTCCTTACTCAAAACTCACTTTTCTTATTGGAAACTCACTTTTCTTACTTGAAACTCGATACTCAACAAATAGAAACCCTCCAAAAATACACAAGTTCCAAGACAACAGGAAATTGGCAAGATGATGAAGATGTTGTTCTCAAACATACTTAACATGGCCATGTTTTCTCCATTTCTATTTTATAATTACCCACTTCTATAAAGCGTCACAGATAACCTCTAATGCCACTTTTTTCCATGGTCTTTTATTCTAGAAACAAGAATCTATGAAGGAGATTCTTCTTTTAGTTTTATATGATGACCCACCTCTTCCAATAAATAATCATTCTTCTTCACCAGACTACTTCTGTGAGGGTTGTGTAAACACACCAATATTTTTTCTACATTTCAAGATTGTTTTTAACATTATTTCAAGTTTTTAAATACATGTATCAGGACAGAATCTTTACAAGGAAGTTTACATAATGTAATCTAATACACCTGTTTTGCGGATGTAAAAGTCATCATGCACAGTGGATATGGATAATAATGTAAGACTCAAGCAATGCACCACTGCTTTTAATAGGAATTAGAATTATTCAAACCATAACCCACCAAAAACTGTACAAACTAATGCAGCATCACTTACCTTGGCATTTACAAACTTTGCATCCAAATTTGTCCTTCTGGTAACCCTGGTTACAGACTTTGTCACAGGTCAAGGACTGACACTTGTTACATCTACATTTGGGGCAACCTTTCTTACTGAGCTTGTAACCATGGTTACACTTTTTTGAACAGTTGGAGAGGGTGGGGCATTCAGATGGCGGTTTGTGACACTCACAAGACTGATGACCTGTTTCATTGAAGATGTAACCATAGCGACAGTCTTTGTAACAGCCTTCTAAAAATAAAAGAAATGATGAATTAATGTATGCCAAAAATGTTACAAAACCTCTTACGCAATAAGGGGTCTACAGTGGTAGAGATGTGCAAAATCACAGAAGCTAGTTTAATAATTGCAGAAGGACTGACGGTGCTTGTTCTGGGAGTAAAGGTCTCCCTCCATCAATTAAACAGGGTGTCATATATACCTATGATGTTTTGAAAATGGAGTTTAAGTAATTCCTTCCCCTAATACCATAAATATTTACATAGAAATTTAATGTTTAAATTTTACAGACAGACAGACAGACAGACAGACAGACAGACAGACAGACAGACAGACAGACAGACAGACAGACAGACAGACAGACAGACAGACAGACAGACAGACAGACAGACAGACAGACAGACAGACAGACAGACAGAATGACAGACATCTTACCTGGTTTACATTTACAGTTATGGCAGCCATCTGGTGTTTGTTGTAATCCAGTTTCACAGGTAATGTTGCAGGTAGACAGATCGGGACACTTGTTAGATGACTGGTTTGGATAAAGTCTTGGTGCTGAAAATACACATCAAATACATGAAATACATCTCGGTGCTGAAAATACACATCAAATACATGAAATGCATCTCGGTGCTGAAAACACACATCAAATACAAGTAACAAGTGTTGGGGCTGAAAAGACACATCAAATACACGTATTAAGGCTTGGTGCTGAAAATAAACATCAAATACATGTAACAAGTGTTGGTGCTGAAAATACACATCAAATACACGTAACAAATCTTGGCGCTGAAAATTTTAATACACTTCAAATACACGTTACAAGTCTTGGCGCTGAAAATATAAATACACATCAAATACACGTAACAAGTCTTGGTGCTGTAAACAAACATCAAATACACGTAACAAGTCTTGGCATTGAAAATACACATCAAATACACATAACAAGTCTTGGTGCTGAAAACAAACATCAAAAACATATAACAAGTCTTGGCGCTGAAAAAAACATACATATCAGTATTGGCACTGACCAGACTTTCATGAATGTGTAATCACATCTATAAGTACAACTACTGTAATATGTAACAATTCATAATATATACTAATTTGAAGAAACATTTCAAAAAGTACAATATACATCAATTTTCTGATCTGGCCAGTGCCCTCCAATCCATTCATCAGTTAACCATTTTATGATTAATGGAAGCAAGTGACACAAATATTTAATAATTCTGTTTGTAGTGGGAGGTATGAGATGCCAAAGCGCCATCCATCATTCCGTTTCTGATTAATTATTCTATGTCTGGAAACACCTCCAAGTGGCAAACTCTTGTTTTCTATCAATTCTGATGTGGCCAAACAGGATAAAGACAGATAAGAAGGTCAGGGAAATGTTAGTAAACATGTGCTGATTGACACTATGTCTATTTCACTCACTTTCAGGGATAAATCTGTCAATAGATGTAAACACTATACAGTTCATTGCTGTGATTCTACAAACAGTGGAAAGATTCCAAGTAGGCGATAAAGGGTGTTGGGTTACATATTGGCAGTTTGTATCAGAGAGCACCATGCAGATTCTTCTGTCCACCACCAGTTTAATGTAATTACTGGTAAGGCCATAATAGATTAATTGCTAGATTAATTGCTGCCCACCCCCTAATTTTCATGCTACTCAAACCCTTTTTATTTTATATAAAAAAAAAAAAATAAATAAATAAAAAAAAATAAAATAAAATCCTTCCCCGCTCCCCCTTCTTAAGAAAAATTTGAATGAGAATCTAGCAATTAATGTATAGTGACTTAAGTAAATAGTATTGCTGCTTTAACATCTTATTAGACAGCTATATAAAGCACGCTTTAAAGGGCCATAAATTATTATCTCATCCATGAAGAGGGGTAGAAGTCGAAGGAGCAAGCCCTGCTGATATATTGAATAAATTCACTCGTGAACACTTTAATATCTTTTTAAAAATATATTGCTGTGTGTATTTAACATACTTGATCATGCATGTAGGATGCGGACAGCTATTCTATATTTCAATTAAAGGACAACTCCAAGGAAACACCACTAAAGGCAACAGCCATGATTCGGATGGATGCGAAGGGGGTATAACACCATTTCATTGTGTTACAGATTATAATGAAGTATGGTTTCCAGTTTTACCATTGGAAGAATTAAGACATCAGAATACGTATACTGAATGGGACAGCTAACCCGCCACATTTGTATTTTCAATGTCTTCGTTAAACTATGGAGTAGCACTATCAAAAGTTGTACATGACATTACCAGACAACTATGTATACAAACATGACATTACCAGACAATTATGTATACAAACATGACATTACCAGACAATTATGTATACAAACATGACATTACCAGACAACTATGTATACAAACATGACATTACCAGACAATTATGTATACAAACATGACATTACCATGACATTACCAGACAACTATGTATACAAACATGACATTACCAGACAATAATGTATACAAACATGACATTACCAGACAACTATGTATACAAACATGACATTACCAGACAATTATGTATACAAACATGACATTATCATGACATTACCAGACAACTATGTATACAAACATGACATTACCATGACATTACCAGACAACTATGTATACAAACATGACATTACCAGACAATTATGTATACAAACATGACATTACCATGACATTACCAGACAATTATGTATACAAACATGACATTACCAGACAATTATGTATACAAACATGACATTACCATGACATTACCAGACAATTATGTATACAAACATGACATTACCAGACAATAATGTATACAAACATGACATTACCAGACAATTATATATTTTTCAAAACCAAAATGTTCTTTCTTGTTCAATTCAAAATTTCAAGGCAATTGCTTGGATACGTTTTGAGAAAATACATAAAATGTGAGGTACATGATATGCCAGGAGGCTGGTTAGCTGTTCTGTTCAGTATATTTTCACAGAACCACTGTCCTTAAACAACAACCAATCTTTCAATATAAAGTCTTTGAACTGAGCCAGCCCGTCCCCACAACGTCACATGTGGTGGTGAGAGGTAAGTAATCTGGAGTCAGCATCCAGGCCACACTGGCTTGGTAGCCTCTTGGACAGATTTGAGAATGAACTTTTGAACTTTTGTAACATTAAGAATGATATATTTTGATATATTGCTTAGCTGATATATGCTGAAAAGATATTTTTAAAAAAAAAAAATGCTTTCGTTCATGGCTTTAACATGTCACAGCTGTTTAAAATCTGTTTAATGATCCAATTTAGATTTAGTTAATTATTTATTTCATCTTGCAGATCAATTAAATAACAATACCATAACAAATGCAGACACATAGGCCCCCCCTGTTTGAGAATTTAAGACTTGTTACAAAACATGCTCCCAGATGGTTCCAGTCAGCTTATGTAATACTGTAGGCACATATTCAAAATATCTGTAAAATCGGTTCCAGGCTCACAATGCATCATAAATTTAGCGAACTAGTGTCTGCAAGTTCTAAATACAGAGCCAATGTAGAGATTTACCGGAGAAGTCTGTCAGCATATCTAATTATGAGCATTGATTAATTAAAAGTTAATTTTAGCATCCACTAATCACCTTTAATCACATTATCTGATGCTCTAATTAGACAGGATTAGAATATCTGTTAGCCTGTGATTGATTGGGGTGTTTGATTTGACAAGTATTAAAGGGAGAGTTAACAGGAAACTTGCCAAGTTGCCAAATATCAAAGGGACGCCCAGCCATTTTGATAATTTTTTTGAAATTACTCTTTTTCGGAAAATCATAAATCCATACAAAATTAGAATTCTTCAGTATGTGTGCAGACAATCAATTTCATTTTTATTTTGGAAAGTTACATACCAGGTAATTCTTGAAAATGAGGACAGCATCATATTAATTTAAGCCTATTATGGCTTGATAAAAATTATAAAAACTTTATATTTTATTTCCTTCAGTTTGAATTGGAAGCTTCCAAAAATTCCGAGAAAGATCAATTGTTTTTAAAATTTTAACTTGAATATTTTAAAACATGAAATACTAGTTTTATAAAAAAAAATGTTAATAATTTCTAAATATAAATTAAGTTTCAGTTAGCAATACTCTTAGAACAGTACTACTAGAGCCGTGGTCTAGGGGTAGAGTATCTGTCTCGCATGCCGAAGGTCGTTGGCCGGTTATACCAAAGACTTGAAAAATCATACTCGAAGCTTCCTCACTTGGCGCTCGCTTTGAGAGGATAGTTCTAGGTCTTGTCAGCCCCGGTGTCAGTATAATGTGACTGGGTGGGGTATCATACCATGTGTTTGTGGCACAATACTCCAGTGTGACAGTGCTTTGAATAACTGTCTCAAGTAGACACTGTTGTGATATAACTGAAAAATTGTTGAAAGCGACACTCAACGCCATTACAACTTTAAAATATTATTTAACATTGCCATATGTGCCCCTTAAAGGGAATATAATCTCCCACCCCTATATCATGCCTTTATATACTCATTGACCCCATATTGCCAAATTATATCTATTTAAACATGCCAAAATAATATATTGAAAAGGGTTTCTTAACTTGGGCTACGCACAGAGATTTCCCGCTTAAAATTGCAACATATTTTGTGATATTTATTTAATGAGTCATTTGATATCATTAGGATTTTAATTTGATCTGTTTTACAGGTTAACACGTAATAAAAATTGTTTCATCTTAGAAAAAGTCTGAATGACGATGTGAAGGTCATCAAGCAGTATTTAAATGCTGTCTATTTTCAGAATAGGGATTTCGTTTCAAGTTTACCACTCTAATTTAAACATTAATTCTGTCATGTTTTGGTGGATTTGACATATCAAATCATTCGGATTTTATTTATTGATGATAACGAGATGATTTTTAATATAATTTAAATATTTAAAGACATTTAAAGCATATCTTCCATTATCCTTTTAAATCAAAACTTAACAACACTTAATATGATGTTGCCAAATATTAAAGAGGAAGTTTGCACTCACATGCATTACGCTCAATTTTAACTAGAGATTTTCTTCATTTCCTGATTTGATCAAGTTGTTGATAGTTTGTAAGCAGCTTGTCTGACAAGACTTATGCTGTAAAATGGTTTTATCGCTGAAGTTTATCATTAATATATCATCATTCAGACACTTTTATGTCCTAAAAATTAATATTTCTTATGTGCAAATTGAATAATGTCTGCTGCATTGATAGGAGCAGGTCAGGGGCACCTGCACCTTTAAGATATCAAATATATTGTGAGGAAATAAAATACAAGCAATTTTATCAGAAAAGATGATGATGAAAATTTTAATGGTGATGAAAATAAATGTAATTCTATTGGAACCAGTCTGAAATCTTTGAAACTATGTAATCAAAGTTATGAGAAGCTCTAAGAAAATTGGAGAAGATTTGTTATAAAAAAAACAAAAACAAAAATATATTCATTTAATTTGGGTGTTGAATTATGTGTTGGATGTCACGTTCACAAGGTGTCTCGTCTAAGTGGTAACCGGAGTTTCTATAAAATATGTATTATGGAGACCGTGGTCTTACCTACAGTATCAACACATTATAGGTTATTTGACACCAACAAGAAGGAAGATTCCAGGTTCACTCTACATGTACAAAAACAACAAATAAACATACAGATTTAAAAAAAAATACACCAACAAATGAATATGCAGAATGAACCTAGAACCTTGATACCTGCAGAACTGCAGAGTTTCAGCAAATTCTATCGTATTACTCAAATTGTCACTTCTTACGAAATGTATGAGCCACAGTGGTCCTATTCTTGCCATCACTCATATCGCTCCCTGAAACAACACAGGGGTTGATAATTTAACCACAATAGTGAACATGACAAAAAATGATAAAATGAACATGACACCCATTCGGAGGATTCCTACCCCTCTGCAGAGATTGACAGTTATAATCTTGAATACATGTACATAAAATAACCTTGTTTCTCTAATGTTTGTAAGTTTATGAACTTCTTAGTGTAAAAGTAGAAGTCACAAAAAAAGTCACAGACTTCATTTAACTTCGCTAAAATAATTCTAAAAACTTTCAGAAGCAGAATGCAAATAATATTCCTTTTTTAAATTTGCAAGATAACGAAACTTTTGTAGTGTCACTGTTTTTCATATGAAAATATTTTTGATTTGCAAAAGTAAGTGAATTTTACAAAAGATATTTTTATAAGAATTTCATAATAAAGCATTTTTATACCCGAAATATTCAGATTAAGAGCTAATTTTCAGGCTGCTATCAGAGAGGCATTCTGTAAGTTTGCTTAATTCATTAATGACTTTAAAGTTCACAATATATACTGGCATTTAATGAAAGTTTCTGTACGAATATGCGGTTTTCTAGATTTTGTTGCTGCATCATCAATTAGTTATTCTATTAATCTGATAATTGATAAATAATCTCCCATAATGCACTCAGAAATGGAATGGGATGTCTGATACTCTGCAAGCAGCCAGAATGGCAGCATCCTGATGATAGATGCTGGAAGCTTCCTAGTTTATAAACAGACATATAAATCACCTTGCATCACCTTCCAGGGGATATTCACTGATATATTCTGTAAGCATCATTAATTAAGATTCAATTAAATTCTCTTCCGTTATGTACTTAGACATTATCTGTAACTGCTAGCACTCATGACACTTGTAGTAACGGACACAGAAATTATCAAATGAAGAAATTAATTTTTTGGTGTTTATTTTCTTTCATCTTTACCAACACATGATTATTGTTTTACAGTGCAAAAAGAAAAATCTCTACAGTCAACCTGCTTTGAGCAGCACGTATTAACAGACTACTCTGTTAATCTAGGTGGCTATTTATTTGTTTATTTATTTATCTATTTATTTTTATATTCATTCAAAAAATCTTCCTCAGGGAAGTAACCACATTACACAAGTTCAATTTAATTCACTCAATATTTAATTTTCTGCCACCTGGACTTTATCAAAAATTGAAAATTTATAATCATTATAGAAAAACTATTTATAGTGAAATGGACGTTACCTAGCTGCAATATTAAATTTTATACTTTTGATAAAGGCCAGGTGGCCGAAAATTAAATATTGAGTGAATTAAATTGAACTTGTGTAATATTTATTTTTAATTGTGTATTTAACACTTCAGATTTTATATGGGAACCTGGCTCTGAGGTTATAAAGCCTTTCTTCAACCTCAATTCCTAACAATTTCCAGGATTCATACATATTTAAGTGCCACCATTTGGCTTAACCTCGAATTTAAAGTGAGTATATCAGGAAAAAACATAAATGTCTTAAAAGTATAATTATTTTTAAAATGGATAAAAACCATTTCATTATCATCAGCAAATAAAATCACTTTCCTACTTGAATCAGCTGTGAGAGAAGAATGACAATGAGACATAATGTTGAATATCAATCATCATGGCAAATTGTGGCCGGGTCAAGACTTGATCTCACCAAAATGTGACAAAATCAATATTTAAATGGGAGTGGTAAACTTGAAATGAAATCCCCATTCTAAAAATAAAAAGCACTTAATACTTCTTGATGACCTTCGCATCGTCAGTTGAACTCTTTCTAATATGAAACAATTTTTTCTGTGTGTAAATCAGTATAACAGATCAAAATTAAGTTAACCTATCCACTTTTTCCTGGGATCCTGTAAGGTTAACAAGTACTCCAGTACACCTATCTCTGCAAGTAACTGATATCTTAACCACTTGAATCAGTAGTGAGAAATGAACGGCAATGAGACACAATATTGTATATCAATCATCATGGACATTGTGGCCAGACAGAGATTTGAACCCATGACTCCTGGATTAATAGTCAGATGCACTACTGACTGAGCTAACCAGACCCAGCTCTCTTGAGAAAGGTCATCAGCATTCTTTTTTTTTTTCTTTTTTTGAATGGGGTTTAACGCCATTCTCAACACATATCAGGCAAACTTTCTCGCATTTAGTTTTTTGAGCAAGCTGGATTTGAACCTACAAACTTAGCAGTGAGAGATAAGTGATCTTGAGATGGCGCCTTAGAAAGCAGAAGATGTGATTGTTATATTCACAGATGGCAGAAGCTGACTACAAAGAATTAATTGTACAAAAACCCGTTAATATACTGATTTATCACCAATATTACCAAACTGTCCTTATATGATGCACAGTTAATATGCCCTTGAAACTTCACACCTGTAGTCATTAAAGCTTCAGCAATTTTATTTAGTTTTAAATACTCAATATGCGATTTGTTTTATTCTAGATACACAACAGAGACAGCTGTCAATTTTACCACTACTATTTTGACAAGCTGATTTTCCATTTATGTCGCCTCATTAATAAGTGTATACATGTGTGGGGGTGGTGAAGTGTATAGGGTATTGGCGGCTCATGCCAGAGGCCACGGGTTTGATCTCAGGCTCGGCACAATGGCCTCTCAGGAACTACACACTGCACTGGGATGACCGGAATTAAGAGCAGTTTTCAAAAGCTTTGAGCTTATTTTGTAAGCAATCTAAAATAAATAAGTATAAATTAATAATCATTATTTGGCAGAACTATGCTGCATTACCAATTAAGCTGAAACAGTTCAAAGAACAGCTGATAGGGATTGTTTTTTGTTTTTGTTACAAAATGAGTATAAAATAGTCTTTGATTGGATAAACAGAGAGTAGGTGCAACATGTCAAAATAAGCCACTTTAACAGAAATTAAATGTTTCCATGAAATTTGGCACAACAATGGAATGTTACTGCTTAGTGAATCAAAGTCAAATTGAATATAGAGAATAATTTTTTTTCAAACAAAACTTGGTGAATTTATTACAGTAGTAAAAAGTAAATGATGAACATCAACTGGAGACCTCTCTGATAAAGTTTCATTTGTTTGAATATTAAGTGTCATTTTTATGCAATCAAAGGCTAACAGCTTGATCCAAACGCTTTATGTAACAGAGTTTGCTACAAGTTACCTGCGTAAGGATGATATAATTGACATGACGCGAGAGTGACGATCGCTCCACCCGCTGGCCAGGCATTGTTTGGTCAAGTAAATATAATGTAATACAATGTAGTGTTTACTTGGAGACCGTTTGCTTGTCTTGAAACAATATCAATCACTGATTGGATTATCGACTTGTTTGATTGGCAGCTAGCATCATGTCAATTACATGTATATTGTCCAAAGAAATGAAAACGAAGAGCCTGTTGGTATTAAATTCTATTCAGAGTTTATTTTTCAAAACCATCCAACCAACAGACAAGATCACTTAGTACCAAACTGTTAACATACATCTCTTTAAGATTCTCAATATTGGCTAGCCACTGCCCACACACAAATTGGAAATAATTCCTGTAACACGGAATGTCTGGGATACTTCCTGGATAATTAATCTTGCAGGAATTGGCAATAAACCTGTGGTCTTTACCAATTTGTCAGCCAATATCCTCACAATAACTATTGAATCTCCTGATGTCTCCTCAATTAATTATCACAGCAGCATACAGCTAACGGAGAATACTTCTTGGTATGATCTTGACTGTAATTAGTCATTCGCCCTTGAAACTTCATCAGAAAATCAAGTCATACTGACCTCCTCTTTATGATCAATGCAGACCGTAATTAATTTTTGTCTGAGATGCAAGACTGGTATTAAAATCAACTATTCAGAACTGTGAACATTTAAGAACCAGTCGGAACTTTCCAATTACCATCCAGAAAGCTAAATTGCTTGGGGAAAAATAATGAGAAAAGAGTTTGAATTATTTCAAATATAAAAGCCATTTACTAGTCTGCCAGAAAAAAATCTAGCAAAATTCATTTTACAGTCTGGCATGAAAAGTTCAAGTAATTCACAGAGTTGATGTGCAGCATTTATTAAAGAACAGAAATATTTCTAAAGAACCTCAAACCAAAAAACATCCATATAATTCAAGATTGGTAAATTTATTTTATTTCTTTCACATCGTTTGTTTAAAAAAAATTAATTTACTTAATATCTGCTACAAATATTGTTGATAAATGTCAGACATTGAATTAAAAAGCAAATGAGAAAATTCACAACAATTTACGTTTCATTTCAACAATGCCTTAATCCTGGCATCACACAGGTATTGCCAGAATTTGATTCTGTAGGTGTTGCTGAAAACATAATTGTACACATTCTTGGCAAGTTCTTCCAAATTGCGTTTTATTGTGATTAAATTAACAAAAGTTTTGAAATCGATGAATTCTGCAGGTATTCCAGATCTGAGTCATTCACTGCTTGCATTAATTCAGTAATATCAACCAGTATGTCTGTTTAACTTCTACTGGTAGTAGCAATAATATTGTGCAAGGAAACAGTTACGTAATCTTAGCATTTTTTAGTATTTCCAGGTATATGACATGGCAGATTGCTTTGAAATATGTTTCCTTTAGTATGTAATTATCAATCAAAAATAAACTGACACCTGAAGGTTTCGACATGGTTTAAGTTTTCTTTAATTACATATAAAGGCAGCCAATGTGAAAGGATTAGAAGAAGAATTAATATAGGTATGGGGTCCTTGGAAGGATTAAGGGAGGGGGGAGTGGAGAGGGAGTCAAATCTAAATACCTTTCCAGCACTTAGGTACAGAACTTTAGAAATTTTGGCCAAGTTGGGCTAATGACACCCATCCTGCATCATACATCAAACTGGAGTCAGAGAACCAACCATCCTACCTCATCTACACATCAAACAGGAGACATAAAGTCAACCATCCTACCTCATCTACACATCAAACAGGAGACAGAGAGCCAACCATCCTGTCTCATCTACACATCAAATAGGAGACAGAGTGTCAACCATCCTGCATTATCTACACATCAAATAGGAGACAGAGAGTCAACCATCCTGCATCATCTAAACATCAAACTGGAGTCAGAGAACCAACCATCCTACTTCATATACACATCAAAAAGGAGACAGAGAGCCAACCATCCTACCTCATCTACACATCAAATAGGAGACAGAGAGCCAACCATCCTACCTCATCTACACATCAAATAGGAGACAGAGAGTCAACCATCCTGTCTCATCTACACATCAAAAAGGAGACAGAGAGCCAACCATCCTACCTCATCTACACATCAAATAGGAGACAGAAAGCCAACCATCCTGTCTAATCTACACATCAAATAGGAGACAAAGAGCCAACCATCCTACCTAATCTACACATCAAATATGAGACAAAGAGCCGACCATCTTACCTCATCTACACATCAAACTGGAGTCAGAGAACCAACCATCCTACCTCATCTACGCATCAAATAGGAGACAGAGAGCCAACCATCCTACCTCATCTACACATCAAATAGGAGACAGAGCTAACCATCCTACCTCATTTACATATCAAATAGGAGACAGAGAGTCAACCATCCTGTCTCATCTACACATCAAATAAGAGAAAGAGAGCCAACCATCCTACCTCATCTACACATCAAATAGGAGACAGACAGTCAACCATCCTGTCTCATCTACACATCAAATAGGAGACAGAGAGCCAACCATCCTGTCTAATCTACACATCAAATAAGAGACAGAGAGCCAACCATCCTGTCTCATCTACACATCAAACTGGAGTCAGAGAACCAACCATCCTACCTCATATACACATCAAATAGGTAACAGAGAGCCAACCATCCTGTCTCATCTACACATCAAATAGGAGACAGAGAGCCAACCACCTTGTCTCATCTACACATCAAATAGGAGACAAAGAGCCAACCATCCTACCTAATCTACACATCAAATATGAGACAAAGAGCCAACCATCTTACCTCATCTACACATCAAACTGGAGTCAGAGAACCAACCATCCTACCTCATTTACGCATCAAATAGGAGACAGAGAGCCAACCATCCTACGTCATCTACACATCAAATAGGAGACAGAGAGCTAACCATCCTACCTCATCTACATATCAAATAGGAGACAGAGAGTCAACCATCCTGTCTCATCTACACATCAAATAAGAGAAAGAGAGCCAACCATCCTACCTCATCTACACATCAAATAGGACCCAGAGTCTCAACCATCCTCCCTCATCTACACATCAAATACAAGACAGAGAGTCAACCATCCTGTCTCATCTACACATCAAATAGGAGACAGAGAGCCAACCATCCTGTCTCATCTACACATCAAACTGGAGTCAGAGAACCAACCATCCTACCTCATATACACATCAAATAGGAAACAGAGAGCCAACCATCCTGTCTCATCTACATATCAAATAGGAGACAGAGAGTCAACCATCCTGTCTCAACTACACATCAAAAAGGAGACAGAGAGTCAACCATCCTGTCTCATCTACACATCAAATAGGAGACAGAGAGCCAACCATCCTGTCTCATCTACACATCAAACAGGAGGCAGAGAGCCAACCATCCTGTCTCATCTACACATCAAATAGGAAACAGAGAGCCAACCATCCTGTCTCATCTACACATCAAAAAGGAGACAAGAGTCAACCATCCTGCTGCATCTACACATCAAACAGGAGGCAGTGAGCCAACTATCCTGTCTCATCTGCACATCAAACAGGAGACAGAGAGTCAACTGTCGTGTCTCATCTTCACATCAAACTGGAGACAAAGTCAACCATCCTGCTTCATCTACACATCAAACAGGAGGCAGAGGGCCAACTTTCCTGTTTCATCTACACATCAAACAGCAGGCAGAGAGTTACCCATCCATCTACACATTTAACAGCAAACAGAGAGTTACCCATCCTGCATCATCTACACATCAAACAAGAGGCAGAGTTACCCATCTTGCCCCTCATCTACACACCAAACAGGAAGCAAAGAGTCATCTACACATCAAACAGCAAGCAGAGAGTCATCCATCCTGTCTCATCTACACATCAAACAGGAGGCAGAGAGTCAACCATCCTGCCTCATCTACACATGAAACAGCAGGCAGAGAGTCACCCATCCATCTACACATTAAACAGGAAACAGAGAGTTACCAATCCATCTACACTTCAAACAGCAGGCAGAGAGTTACCCATCCACCTACACATTAAACATCAAACAGAGAATTGCCCATCAATCTACACATCTAACAGGAGGCAGAGAGTTACCCATCCTGCTTTATCTACACACAAAACAGCAAACAGAGAGTTACAAAGGCAGAGAGCCAACCATCCTGCCTCATCTACATATCCAACAGCAAACAGAGAGTTACCAATCCTGCCTCATCTAGACATCAAACAGCAAACAGAGAGTTACTCGTCCATCTACACATCAAACAGGAGGCAGAGAGTTGTCTATCCTGCTTTATCTACACATCAAACAGCAAACAGAGAGTTACCCATCCATCTACACATTAAACAGGAAGCATTGAGTTACCCATCCTGCCTTATCTACATATCGAACAGCAAACAGAGAGTTACCTATCCATCTATACATCTAACAGCAAACAGAGAGTTACCTATCCATCTATACATCTAACAGCAAACAAAGAGTTACCCATCCATCTACACATTAAACATGAGGCAGAGAGTTACCCATCCTGCCTCATCTACACACCAAACAGCAAACAGAGAGTTACCATCCATCATACATCTAACAGCAGGCAGAGTTACCCATCCATCTACACATCAAACAGCAGGCAGAGAGTTACCCATCCTGCCTCATCTACACATTAAACAGGAGGCAGAGAGTTACCCATCCTGCCTCATCTACACATCAAACAGCAGGCAGAGAGTTACCCATCCATCTACACACCAAACAGCAAGCAGAGAGTTACCTATCCTGCCTCATCTACACATTTAACAGGAGGCAAAGAGTTACCCATTGTGCATTATCTACACATCAAACCGCAAACAGAGAGTTACCCATCCATCTACACATTAATCAGGAAGCAGAGAGTTACCCATTCTGCCTTATCTACATATCAAACAGCAAACAGAGAATTACCCATCCAATTATACATCTAACAACAAACAGAGAGTTACCCATCCATCTACACATTAAACATGAGGCAGAGAGTTACCCATCCTGCCTCATCTTCACACCAAGCAGTAAACAAAGAGTTACCCATCCATCTACACATCAAACAGCAGGCAGAGAGTTACCCATCCATCTACACATCAAACAGCAAACAGAAGGCAGAGAGTTACCCATCCTGCAGCATCTTCACAGTAAACAGAAGGCAGAGTTACCCATCCTGCCTCCTCTACACATCAAACAGCATGAGGAGAATTACGCATCAGCTACACATCAAACAGCTATTCAAAATATTTCATGATAGAGAAACAATCAAGCATCCAACTTTTATATTGTGACAACTTTATTTGGTGTCAGATTCCCATCAACAACCCTCATCAGCTCTGTATCTACCCACGTTCATAATTCACATAGATAACCTTTAAATTTTCTGCTATAAAACACAAGAGTATAATAATAATCTTATCAAAGGCGCGATGAAAGACTCAGCAATGTTCAGATAAAATACCGCTATGATGTAACAATATTTATGGGAAATTGTACTAATATAAATCACTGGGAGACTCATTGTTCACAGGCTTATCAGCAAGATGTTTGCTGGCTCGCACTTTGAAGGTATCAAACTGATGCTATTTTTAAAATAAATAAAAAATCAGGTAAATCATATTAACTAAAGGTGTAAAGTAATCAACGCTATCAAGGTAAAAAAAAACAGCTGATGTTTGTAATGATTTTTTTTTCATTCAGACAAAGGTAGCAATTGTCGAGATTTTTTTTTTTTAAATAACACCAATGTTCAAATAAAAGCTGGCCTGTTTGAATTAAATAGGTAAATATTTAAGTGTTGACTGCACCAAATTGTCCCACAATGCAACCTACCATGTTTGAGGTTTTGTGACAAATGTTTTTTTGTGATATGGTATATGGCCATATTACTTAATTTATTATAAAATTATCATTATCCAGGCAAAACAACTTGACAAAATATATTTCTCTTTTTAAATCTTGAAATTTGCTTGCCTCAATTGAATATTTCCAAACTATATAGACAAAGGTCAGTCAGTTAATATTACGGACTACACTGTTTGGCTCTTAGTTAAAACTAAACAAATTGGTGAAAAATATAGTTTCTGTATGGAGGAGTCTATAACAGAAATTAAACAAGTTAAGAAGGATCCGCAAACAACAAGGGGGCACATAATTTCCCATCAGCCCCAACATCCCCATCCAACAAGAGATTTCTTATATACAGTCAAACCTGTTATAAGCAGTCACTCAATGGAAATAGTAAAATTTACCAGGAGGCTGCTTTATAGAGGTTGATAGAAAATATAATTATAAAAAGGGTAAATAGAAAATGTGGATGTTTACAACAGGTTGTCACTTATTTGAGTTGACCACTAATACAGGTTTGATTGTATATATAAAGTAACCTGCTGCAAAACAAAATCCAAACAGTGACTGTTAAAGACAGGTTAGCCTGCTTCATATTTCAATAATGGTTAACACATGTTAACTAAACCATTGATACTTTACAGAAGTGCCTAACCATTTATCATTGTAATGTTCCTTTTTTGTTAAGTACTTAATTAACAAAGTCTTGTTGATGAGCCACCTTGCAGGCAAACTTGGATTAGCATCAAAATGTGTGTTTTGGTCACAATATCAGTTTTTATTTGACATATATTTGCTTCACCTCTAGAGCATCATGACTGTTTGATAAATCTGCTTAGCATTTCAGTATAACTTTGTTTTGTTGTGCCATTGCTACTTTTAGACATAACTTATGTAGATACAGTTTCTAGTTAACATTTTCTAATCAACATTTTCTAATCAACATTTTCCAATTAACAGTTTCTAATTAACATTATCTAATCAATAGTTTCTAATTAACATTTTCTAAAACAGTTTCTTATCAACAGTTTCTTTTCAACATTTTTCTAATGAATGGTTTCTAATCAACATTTTCTAACTAACAGTCTCTAATTAACAGTTTTTAATCAACATTTTCTAACTAACAGTCTTTAACAGTTTCAAATCAACATTTTCTAATTAATATTTTCTAACTAACAGTCTTTAATCAACATTTTCTAACTAACAGTCTCTAATAAACAGTATTTAATTAACAGATTCTAATTAACATTTTCTTAAACATTTTCTTATCAACAGTTTCTTTTCAACATTTTCTAATTAATTGTTTCTAATCAACATTTTCTAACTAACAGTCTCTAACAGTTTCAAATCAACATTTTCTAATTAACAGTTTCTAATTAACATTACCTAACTAACAGTCTCTAATTAACAGTTTCTTATTAACATTGTCTAACTAACAGTCACTAATTAATAGTTTCTAATCAACATTTTCTAGCTAACAGTCTCTAACAGTTTCAAATCAACATTTTCTAATGAACAATTTCTTATTAACATTATCTAACTAACAGTCTCTAATTAACAGTTTCAAATCAATATTTTCTAATTTACGGTTTCTAATCAACATTTCCCAACTCACAGTCTCTAATTAATAATTTCTAATTAAATGAATTGCTCTTGAGTCCATTTTCCGTGTAGAACCGTTATCCCATGTTGATATTGAGAGGTCAGCAGGTTAAACCTGGGTTCAAACCCACGACTTCCAAGTGCATATGGCCAGCACTCCATTCACTGCACTACTGCCTTGCTTTACATCTGACGTTTTTATCGTCATTAGTGCGAAGGGGGGACCCAATTAACAATTTCTTGTCAAGTCACCTACACAAATAATTGGCTTTACACCAGCGCTCATTTTCTACTTACTTATAATTATTTGGCATCCAATCAGTATTTTAAATCTAGTGTGGTTTTAATTGAATTCACTAATTAGTTTCTTCTGATTTCATGTCCATGCCACCAACAGACAAATTTGGATTCACACCAGTGTCAGACGCATTCGTAAATTAATAAGGTTTTCTGTTTGGCATGATATCCCCAAACAAATCACAAAATAATTTTCATAAAAGCTGTTGATGTTTTAATTGAAATCACTATAATTAAGTTTATGCAACTTTAATGACCATTATATGAAATGTGCATTAAAGGAACTCAATGCAATTTCGAAATAAATTTAACATAATTGTATTCGTGGGGCAAATCAAGTTGTACATCAATGAACTTATAACTACTGTATGTGATAAGATATATATTAATATAAAAGTATTTCTATCTCTCATATTTAAAAAATAATTTACTCTTTTCTTTTATCAAACTATCGCTGCCACGCTAATTGTTAAAACTTTACTAGTAAGTAAAAAAAATAGATATTTTCTTAGATATATTTTCTATCATACCAATCAAAACTAATTTGATATATAACAAATTTTACACTCAAAGTTATGATCTTCAAAAATAGAAACATATTGATATTGATTTGCATCGTGAAGATGCATAATTGTCAAAAATAGTTTGGAGGGTGTGGTCCAGTGGCAGAACATAAAACCATGATTGAGTTGGGTTCAATCCTCCACCACGGCCAGGTGTGGGGTTTTTGAGCAAGACACTTTTTCCACATATGCTTTGTACTGGTTCTACCTTTGAAGGCTTCGAGCAGCTTTGTCTAAGTTATAATAACTTATTTCACAATCAATGTAAAATTAATAAGTTTAAAAACAGTGTTAATTATTAAGTGACAATTTATCAAAATTACCAAACTTAAACAAAATATGAAACTCCACACAAACCTCCCTTTCAATTATTTTTTTTACAACAGAATGTTTATATCATTTTGGCACATCCCCACAAAACAAATCACACCCTATATAAAATGTGAAGACGGTTTAAACAATTCAACACCACAACAGTCTAATTTATCAGACTGAAAAACTCCTTTGATAATGCACAACAATTGGCTTGTTGATTTCGTTTTTGGCCGATACCTGCCTTGCGTGCCATTTGTTTCATTGCTTAACTATATTGTTTCCATCAGTGGAACGTGGGTGTGCAGTGTGAGGCGGTAGACAAGAATAAGATATTATCAAGGGCATACTTAAATGATAAGCGGCGAAATTATGCTAAATTTTCCACTTTCAATGCTCATTTTTTATTTACTTTTTTGGCATTAAAATAGACCAATTTGACGCACCCCTCTGCCAGGTTGGCATTTGCAATCCATAAAATTGTTACAATATCGTCATCGTTTCCTCTTCACGATTAAATGCCTCTTCAAAAAAATACTCCACCTTATAAACGAGAAGTCCAGGTGCATCTAATATCATGCTTCCGTTAATGAACGCACATAATTTAAAAATATGCTCTTATCGTTCTTATTTTGTAATAATTTTTGCAGTGACAGTGGGGGGAGTACCATTATTTTCCATATTGTAAATGTTTCTGGAATTTTGGAATCTCATTCACATGAAATTATAGTGGTCGGACTGATACGTAAGTTTTGAAGAATAGCTTACTTACTATTTCAGAACCATATTGTGTCCTATACATAAGTTAGGTAACTTTTTAGTTTGATTAAAAGATATACAGTCAAACCAGTCTTTTTGAACCAGCAGTCAAGGGTAAGAGCAAAAGTGGTCTTTTAAGACAGGCTGTTGCTTAATATAGGTTAATTTGCTTTTGAAGCATAAAAATGAGAAATAACAAATGTGGTTGCTTAAGGCAAGTGGCTGCTCAATAGAGGCGACCACATACAAAGGTTTGACTGTAATTAGAAAATATATAATATTGTGTGTACACCAAATTTGATGAAAATATAAAAGAGAATATTATACTGGATATTGCCCTAATTTGACTTAAACAGACAAATGTGTGTCCAATTATTTCTACCTTAAAGAGCCAAGATACATAATGTTAAAACAGGTGCATAACAATATTTTCTGAAAATCCATAAAACGCATTCTCCGTGTAATAAATGTCTTCCGAACCAGTGCCATGTTGCACACGCATGCACATGAAATATCATTGTAAGCTCATCAGCACATGATAAATACGTTTCAAGCATTCCTCTTTAGCCTGCTGTTGTTAGATTTCTTCTCCGGCCATAAATCAAATGTAAAGTATTATTTATATGCACAAAACAGCAGAAGACATTTTAGCAAGTGAATGATTGATGCAACCGCACTTAAGTTTGGTACTCACTTTTTTTATCAGAAACAATACACCATTGGTATGTCGTACAGATGTTACGCCATTAAGACCTAGCACGTCAGTCCATCAAATGGGAATTCTAGATGAATCTACTTACTATGGTAAATTAGAATAAAATATCTTACTGTGTTTTCCCTGTAAATCTTCTCTAGAAGAATGTAAGGGCGTGGACACGTATTGTTACTGCACGCTTAATGTTTCCCTCATTCATTTTTTTTTCTTGTGCTAATTTCAAACCCAACAGTTGGATGAGATTGTGAGATTGTTGATAATTCTAAAGAAGTTGGAACATCATCTACTGTTTCAGACATATTAGGATATCACCATATGTGAAATATCTCCTCCATTGAACCTTCATGGGACTTTCATCATTACTAACAATGAATGGGTTCAGTTTAAACTTACTTGTTTTACTTCGATTGTCAAACAAGTTGTTTCAACTTAGACAAATCACTCTTAAAGCCTTCCTGGATAGAACCAGTACTTAGCATATGCGGAAAAAGTGTCTTGCTCAAGGACACCACGCATGGCCTTTGGGGAAGATCAACCCCACAACCCTCAGATCATGGGTTCTGTGCTCTAGCTACCACTGGACCATGTGCTCTACACTTATGAATGGGTATTTGAAGTTTTATTGTATGCAGGCAAAGGATCATAATTCTGTTCCATAGGACAATCATATCATGCATATCATTAGTTAGAGTAAATCAAACTTATGTTTTAACCCTTTACTTCATATAGACGCCTTTGGACACCTCTAATATAGACGAATTTTGACACCTCTAATATAGACGCCTTTGGACACCTCTAATATAGAAGGCTTTTGAGTTATTGGGTGAACTATGTTTATATTAACTGACAGAGTGGAAAACAGTGCAGGAAGTGTTCAGATTGCTCGGTAATCAAAGGCCTTCTGTGATTGGTGTGGGAAAACGTGTATCTATGGAGTAAAGGGTTAATGAGACATTTTTTAAAAAGTGAGTGTCACAAAAAGCAGTGTCTTTCTTGCATTGTTCAGACCTTTATTGGTTTGATAGGTCACACATCACAAAGTAACACCTCGCATCTTTATTGGTATTGGTTAGCCAACAGAACCTAGACTTCGAGTGTGATTTGCCTTAGTTCTAAGAACTTGTTTCACAATCAAGTTTAAACTAACAAAACCTACCCAGCTTCCTGTCACTCAAAAAGTAAAGTTTGAGTTGCCAATAAGTCATTGGCAGCAAATTTTAATCATTATAATGTACAGTCAAACCTGTCTTAAGAAGCCAGTCAAGGGAAGGAGCAAAAGTGGCCTTTTATGACATGCTGTTGCTTTTTACAGGTTAATTCACTCTGAAAGCATTTAAATGAGAAATTAGAAAATATGGTTGCTTGAGACAGGTGGCTGCTTAATAGAGGTGACCACTTACACAGGTTTAACTGTTCATTATTTCAGTTAATTTGAATTGTCCAATCACATGCAAGAATAGGATAAAGTGAACTGCTTTACTGCCGTCCATCACATGTTCCATCTAGACACTTCTCTTTGATACCAGCATTGTTTGATTCTTCATAAAATAGAGATTCTCTAATTTGTTATGCAAGACAAAATACATTATTAAATTTTTTTTCAATAAACTGATGAGAAATGACAAATACACTTCGGATTTTTTTTTAACATTTGGAACAAAACTGCAAGTTGCTTGTTGGAATGTTGATTTTTATTCCATTGAAACAGTGGAAAATAGATGTAACACAGCGTGCATTTCTTTCAGCTTGAATTGTTCAACTCCCCAAAGTAGCATTATCAAGTTGTTACAAATGTCTGACTTATGTGCTTTTTTGTTACTAGGAGAGTTTAAGTTGAATCCAGGCTGCAACCTGCCCATACAGTACTAAAAAACATAGTGTTTTCACAGAAAAACAGATTTTTGTAGTTTTTTCTCAATTGAGAATAAAAAACAAAAAGATAAAAAAGATTTTGTTGATCTTTTTACCCACTTGCTGATACACGGTCATGTTGATTTGTCCAAAATGTCTGTTAAGCAAAGTTAAAAACAGAGCTTTTAATTGGGGCCAGAAATGGTAGAAAGTTGATGCATGGTTTCATTGTTACTGGATTAACCATTTCATGACTCACAGCTGGAAGCCATAATTAGCTATTTTTGTAGTGCAATTTAACAAGGGGGGTTGGGGGGGCAGAGGGCATTTCTCTTAAAGACAAATGTTGAATGCAGGATCGTTAAGTCTTGGAAGTGTTGAACGCAGGAACTTTAGGTTGTGGGTTTGATCACCCATCCAGACCATGTGTTGTGAACTTGAGCAGAGCTGTTACCCAACATTGGCTTAATTGGTAGATAGTATACTGAACAGAACAGCTTACCCACCACCTGACATTTTATGTACCTGGCATTTTATGTACCTGACATTTTATGTACCTGGCATTTATGTATTTTCTTAAAAGCCATTGAATAAGAAAGAAAACATTAAGGCTATGTTAAATCGATACATAATTATCTGTTAATGTCAATACTTATTTTAATTCTGCTTCTCAATATTTTGACGAATATACTTGAAATATTGAAGTGGTAGTTAGCTGTTCTGTACAGTATATGATTTGTATGTGTTTAACCAGTGAAAAATCTAATTGATATTTTAATGAATTTATTTTTTTATGATTGGAAAAAAGTGAAATTATTTGTTTTTATTTCAGTTTTAAACATTGAAATTATTGAAATTATTGCTGATAACAAAGAAATATTTACACTTAATTAACAAGCATAAAATAAACATTATAATGCTAATAATGCTATAAGAACATTATAATATTAAAACATGCTTTCAAATTAAGTTTTTTTTATGTTGTTGTTGTTGTTGCTCCAAAAACTTTATGTGAGAAAGTTTGCCCAGTTACATGCAGAAGGACGGTGGTTCTACTCAGATTCATTCTGAGGTCTTCCTCCACCAATAAAACTGGATATGCCTTATATAACCTGAAATGTGTTGAAAAGGGGTTAAATAAAACCTATTAAAAACAAATGTATTTAAACCCATGAGTTAATGGACCTGTCAAAAACTTAAAAACTTCATAAATGATTCATGAAGAAATTCACTTCTATATCATTTGTTCAAGAATGTTCATGAAGATCTTGCTCAAACCAAAAGATTGAAGAACACAACCTAACATTCTTAATTCATAAAGTTCATGAATGTTGAAGAATTCAAGAGTCTAGTACAACATAAATTACATATCAGCCATAAAACTGTATAACCTGAAATGTGTTGAAAACGGCTTAAACCCCATTCCATAAGATGTCTTCATATATTATATAAATCCAACAGGTTTGCAGTGATTCTCTCATTAAAGATGGTAGATAACTATACAATGTACCAAATCACTTCTTTAATATTTCCCGGAAATTCCAAACATTCAGCTAATCCCACCAGTATGAAGGTAAGTAGCTTTCATAGACTGCCAACGTGCAAACATAACTTTTATATCTCTCCGAAATCTGAAAATAGCTTTGGCGGTTTCCTAAAACTAATGGACCATACTACTGCAGTCTTGTTACTATGTTTCTAAATAATCTGATGTTTTTTGTTGTTACTATGATATATGATCGAGTTGCACGTGGGAAACTGAGATTATGGAATACTTGCAGGAAGAAATTTGTACAATTTTGCTAAGAAATTAATAATAGAACATGTCTAGTTCATAACAGGCAACAATACAAAAGACACACTGTGTGCCATTTATTTCAGTGTTTTTTTTTATTTTATAAAATTGAAAGCAGATTACTTGGGGAAGGACAACGGTTCTACTTAAGATTCATTCTGAGGTCTTCCTCCACCAATAAAACTGGATATGTCATATATAACTTGAAATGTGTGGAAAATGGTGTTAAACCCCATAAAAATTATTTGCCACTAGCAAGGAATTATGTAGAGAAGGAAATGCAACTGATTGAGAGTTTGTGAACACTCGCATATTCACGCAAAATATCGCAATATCTCGTTTTCAATAATCTTAACTGCCATTCACCTCAGGAACAAAGATCAAAATTCTTACATTGCAGAATGAAATTCTCATCAAAACAATACCATTCCCAACCATTTGTGTAGTTTTAAATGATCAAAACATGTTTAATTAAACATCTAAGATTACATACTTACAGTTTATGTTAAGAAATCAGTTGCCTGTGAGTTATGAATGATTAATTTGCAAAAATAATGAATCCTTTGTGTGTTCTGTCTTATCAACATTTAGTCAGGAGATACAAGTTTCCTATCCTTCTATACAAGTCCTTGCCACTAGTTATGAAACATTTTCTTACAAATTAACACAGATTATGCTCAGTATCTACCTGGGCAGAACCTGACAATGACATGTATAAGCATCGCTGGATAAAGTGCCCTGCTCCGAGGACACAACATGTAGTCCTGATGGGGATCAAACCCAGGACCCACCAATCCTAGGTCTGATGCCACATGCTTCAAGGCAGTAACAGCCAAAGAAGGCATACCTCATTCCAAGACTTGTTGAACAGTAGTGGTATAGGTTAAGCATGACATAATGTATTTGAGGAGTGAAAATAATTAAATCTTGGTTTAATGTTATTTTATAATATCTATTCCAAAAAAGTCTGATCTAATCCCTATAAACTGTCAATCAGTCTGACAGGTAACAGTGGGGGATACCAATAAAAACCCTTTATAAGAACATAACCTACCACCAGGGTGTCGATAGGAACTGGATTGGCTATCATTATGATGCTACTTACAATACAGATAGGGAGTGATACAGAGGAAGCTCGAGACAGAATTGTCACTTTGGAATGGCTTATCTAATTGTACAATCACCAGGCTATCTCTTTACTATAGATATTATGTAGATACGGTTACCCAAAGTTCTTCTTTCTACAATTAACCTGTCAAACTGCAATGTTGCTGAAAGAAAGGTGGCTTTTAACGATCTGTATCCCAGTGTGTTTATTACAGACATTATACTGTTACGTCAGGGTATTGTTATAACGCTTAAGTAGGTTTTCTGTTTAGGCCATAATGATTTAATTCCTGGATTTTAATCCCGCTAACCACATTTATTTCACCCACCCTGGTTTTATCTTCTTGTCCAGATTGCAATTTTCAAATTATTTTTTTTATAGATCAACCTTTTGATCTTAATATTGATTTTTTTAATTATTTAATGAACAATAGTTAATTTAATGCCTGATAGTTCATTAAATGCCTGATAGTTAATTAAATGCCTGATAGTTAATTTAATGCCTAATACACATGTAGTTAATTTAATGCCTAATAGTTAATTAAATGCCTGATAGTTAATTTAATGCCTTATAGTCAATTAAATGCCTAATAGTTAATTTAATGCCTAATAGTTAATTTAATGCCAGTAAGTTAATATGATGCCTAAGGCCATAATAAATTAATTGGTAGAATATCATCCCCGCCCATCCCCTAATTTTCATGCGGCCCCAACCCTTTTTATTTTCACCCCCCCAAAAAAAAAATTTGTTTAAATAAAATACAACAAAAATTAAAAAAAAAAAATATATAAAAAAAATAAAAACCTCCCGCCCTCCACCTTTTTAAGAAAAAATTGGATGATAATCTAGCAATTAATTTATAATAGCCTAACAGTAATACAACACTTCCATTTTAATATCATTCTGAAATATTAAAAAATAAGATTCCATCCAATACCCTATTTTGAAACATATTTTTGATGAAAGTCTAAGAGTTAATTTATTATGCTATTATATACATGTCATCCTAATTATCACTTGCAGGTTTTGGACGGATAATATTATAGATGGCACAAGCCTTGTCCACTTTCAGGAGTGGACGATGCATAGAAGCGAACAGTCAACAATATCACAGAATGGAAGGGAAAATGTGAATATTGAATATTTAATGAAGCTTGCAATTAAAAGAAATGTTTAAATTTCCTACAGACAATGGTATTATACTTAACCATTCTTTTTTCTAATTTTGCATAATTTTTGCATAAAATTGGCCTTTTCATTCTCACTGCAGTTCTAGCATCATCAGCTTGTATAATATAAACAGCTGAAAATTCATGTGGGGCTCCACACCATCCTTTTTGTGCAATTTAAACGATAGGATTTAACTGTTTCTTGGGAAATAAGAGTTGAATATTGATAGGGTTTATGTCTAGCACTTTTAGATAGGGGTTGTTACAAATGTACAGGTAGTCTGTGGAAAATGAATCAGTGAGCCGCAACCTTTACCAACCTTTCAAGAGACAGCTCAAGCATTCAAGAAGTTATTATGATATAAACTACATCGAGAGCATAATATCCCATGACCTTTTAACATAACAATAAGGGACCTATTTTATATATTTTTTAAAAAAATCCTTGTCTTACAAAAGACTGCAATCCATGTGCACATAGAGTATTAATCAGTTTTGTCGGGCCCGATTAGCTCAGTCAGATACACCTCTGGTTATCAATCCAGGGGTCATGAGTTTGAATCCCTGCCTAGCAACAGTCTCTGTGATAATTGATATAGGACATTGTGTGTCATTGTCATTCGTTTCTCACTGCTGATTAAAGTGGGAAAGTTATCAGTTACTTGTGGAGATGGGATGTGCTCGAGTACTGGATAACCTTTCAGGATCCCAGGAGACAGTGGTTAGGTTAACTGATTGTCTATTAGCCTTCTATGGCATAATAATGATGTTAAATATTCAATCAATCAATCAATCACCTATAGCCATTGGCACATCAACTCTTTTGGAGAGCCATAAAGGTCACTCATGTTTGTATAGCAATACTTCTTAGATACCAGTAACCTTTTCTTCTTGTCTAAAACAAACCCCTATATAAATATCCTCACTGACTACTCATGCAGTGCTAGGAATAATGACAGAAAAACTACTCGCTCCAGTATTGGTGATGAGTGTATAGGAAACTGGATACAATACAATGTCACTGCTGACCTTCAAACATTATATAGGTCAAACTATTACATAGGTCAACGTCAGTTGTGTAACCAACCAGCATAAAGCATAATTTTGGCAACCTGCTTTAAATACAGTAATGGAAACTGTTATGTTTAAGAACCCACAGATCTAAAAAGAATCTTTTCATATCAAGTACCAACACAGAAAAAAATATTAATATCATTGTGTGTGTTTTTTTATGTTTTTTCTCCCCCCAATGAATGTGTTATGAGAAAAATGCACTTGCAAAACAACACACTCAAACCAAACAAGATGTTTTGTAGTATGAGACAGCTTTATTTCTGAAGTTATGTTTTTACAAGATTGTTACCAAGTCACGAAACACTTTACCGGTATGTAATTGCGAACACAATATTACAATAAATTGTTCAAGAGGTTGGCATAGTTACATAGACAAACATTTCTCAATCCCAGTATTCTGTTCTACTACTATACTATACATTAGGGTGAGTGACAGCTACAATTAGGCTAGTGTTCCCCTACTTCATTAGAGCCTGCTGGTCTCTTTCATGGTGCCGTTGGCAAACAAGGCAGACCCAAGTACAGTCCACACATAATTTACAGATTATAAGTAATTTACATAGTCAACAAGTAATTTACAGTCTACAAGTAACTTACATAATCAACAAGTAATCTACAGTCAACAAGTAATCTACAGTCTACAAGTAATTTACATAATCAACAAGTAATCTACAGTCTACAAGTAATCTACAGTCTAAAAGTAATTTACAGTCTACAAGTAATCTTCAGTCTACAAATGATTTACAGTCTACTAGTAATCTACTACAGACTACAAGTAATTACAGTCTACAAGTAATTTACAGTCTACAAGTAATTAACATAATCAACAAGTAATCTACAGTTTACAAGTAATTTACAGTCTATAAGTAAACAAGTACCATGCACAGCCTCAAGATGACTTCTCTCTTATAGCAGAGTTTGTGGATTTGATCCTCAGTGTAATGACTTTCAAAGGGTAAGTTTGCCTATTACTTGTGGAAGAATGGTGGTTCTGCTTGAATCCATTCGAGGCATTCTTGCCAAATAAAATTTCAAGCTATGAAAACTACAGAAATCTATTTTTCACTCACTTACTCAAAACACAACTTATGCTATTATATCAGTATTCAGAAATAAACAGTTCAAAGAAGTTCATAATACAGTATTCTATCTGATAGTTTGCTTCGTTGATGACATACTTAATATTATGGTTTATGCAAATGAGTCTTAAAGAAATGTTTTGTGAGAAATTGGCAAAACAGAAAATGTAAAACATTTTACTTTCATGTTGTTGAAGAAATGTATAAGAAGGGTAATAAAAGTTTGCAGAAATAGAATGTGATGATTTAAATTGTTATTTTGTTGGTTATTTGCATATTTGTGAGCTCTGGCACTTTTAATGGTGCATTTAACCATTGAATTGCCAGTACATAATTGTGGTTAAGATACCTTCACTGCAAGGGTGTTAATTTTGTTTTTGGATACTGAATACATATGGTTACATATAAATTGTCAGTTAATTACGTACTGAAATATTCACAAAAAAACACTATCAGTATCACCTAGTGGAGAGTGAACTGGTCTAGTGGTAGGGCATCGTCAGTCCCAGGTGATTGAAGGATGTTGGGTTTGATCCCTTGCCAAGGCACATATGTGGTGTCCTTGAGTATGACACTTCATCCCCATGCGGATAATTGTATCGGTTTTACCTGCCATGGCACATATGTGGTGTCCTTGAGTATGACACTTCATCCCCATGTGGATAAATGTATCGGTTTTACCTGCCATGGCACATATGTGGTGTCATTGAGTAAGAGACTTCATCCCCATGTGGATAATTGTATCAGTTTTACCTGCCATGGCACATATGTGGTGTCCTTGAGTAAGACACTTCATCCCCATGTGGATAATTGTATCAGTTTTACCTGCCATGGCACATATGTGGTGTCCTTGAGTAAGACACTTCAACCCCATGCGGATAATTGTATCGGTTTTACCTGCCATGGCACATATGAGGTGTCCTTGAGTAAGACACTTCAACCCCATGTGGATAATTGTATCGGTTTTACCTGCCATGGGACATATGTGGTGTCCTTGATGAAGACACTTCATCCCCATGCGGATAATTGTATCAGTTTTACCTGCCATGGCACATATGTGGTGTCCTTGAGTAAGACACTTCATCCCCATGCCGATTATTGTATCAGTTTTACCTGCCATGGGACATATGTGGTGTCCTTGAGTAAGACACTTCATCCTCATGCGGTTATTGTATCGGTTTTACCTGCCATGGCACATATGTGGTGTCCTTGAGTAAGACACTTCATCCTTATGCAGATAATTGTATCGGTTTAACCTGCCATGGCACATATGTTGTGTCCTTGAGTAAGACACTTCATCCCCATGTGAATAATTGTATCGGTTTAACCTGCCATGGCACATATGTGGTGTCCTTGAGTAAGACACTTCATCCCCATGTGGATAATTGTATCGGTTTTACCTGCCATGGGACATACGTGGTGTCCTTGAGTATGACACTTCATCCCCATGCGAATAATTGTATCAGTTTAACCTGCCATGGCACATATGTGGTGACCGTTAGGAAGACACTTCATCCCCATGCGGATAATTGTTTCGTTTTTACCTGTCATGGCACATATATGGTGTCCTTGAGGAAGACACTTCATCCACATGTGGATAATTGTATCGGTTTAACCTGCCATGGCACATATGCGGTGACCGTGAGGAAGACACTTCATCCCCATGTGGATAATTGTTTCGTTTTAACCTGCCATGGCACATATGTGGTGTCCTTGAGGAAGACATTTCATCCCCATGTGGATAATTGTATCGGTTTAACCTGCCATGGCACATATGTGGTGACCTTGAGGAAGACACTTCATCCCCATGTGGATAATTGTATCGGTTTTACCTGTCATGGCACATATGTGGTGTCCTTGAGTAAGATACTTCATCCCCATGTGGAAAATTGTATCGGTTTAACCTGCCATGACACATATGTGGTGACCTTGAGGAAGACACTTCATCCCCATGCCGATAATTGTATCGGTTTTACCTGTCATGGCACATATGTGGTGACTTTGAGTAAGACACTTCATCCCCCTGCAGATAACTGTATCGGTTTAACCTGCCATGGCACATATGTGGTGTCCTTGAGGACGATACTTCATCCCCATGCAGATAATTGTATCGGTTTTACCTGCCATGGCACATATGTGGTGTCTTTGAGTAAGACACTTCATCCCCACACGGATAATTATATCGGTTTTACCTGCCATGGCACATATGTGGTGTCCTTGAGTAAGACACTTCATCCCCATGTGGATAATTATATTGGTTTTACCCAGAATGACTGCTGCATAAAGGTATGATGTAGATGTAGACAGTGTCATTATAATTTAGTTTTTAGCTGAGTTCATGCCATTAGGCATAGCCCTGCTTATGATGTTTAATCAAGCTTTGCAGTCAGAAAGCTGATTACAGTCAAACTGATGGCTACTTTTTATTCTTTGAATTTCAATTTTTTCAAGCAATTTAAATATAAGCAAGCAGCAATAAACCAAACAATAATGATAAATTGTGGACATTGTATTATGTCTTTTTTAAAAATGTTGTATAAAATAAACCAAACATAACAATAATATCAATCATATGAGGAAGGCGTAATGAATATTTATCAAGCTCGGCTATCAATACTTTAAATTATTTTTTTTTACATCTCGCTACATGTCTAAACATTTCTTGCAGCTCAAGTTACAGTCTAAAGAATAATTCCAATCTCGGATAGTCTGTAGAACGGACCAATTAGCTCTCCATATTGGGTCCTTTAAATAGCAATGTTGAAAAGCCACATTTAAGCATGCTGATAGGTCACTTACTTCAACTGAAAGTTTGAATGAAGTCACAGTTTAGTAAGTGTTCAATTGCTATGAATTGTGGGACAGGCATAGAATTCCTTGTTTTTTCATTTGGGGTTAATAGACCTGATTCAGGAGATATCAGATTCTGGGATATCTTGAACCATGCAGGGAGCCAGATATAAAAATTCTGAAAGGGAACCAGAAATAAAAACCTGAGGGACGATTTATACATTTAATTTCTCACAATATCTTGTACAAAACCAGCTAAACATCAGCAGCAGGGCCTTTAACAGTGAGTTGTATTCATAACTACCAGACAGGAATGCATCATTATAAATACCTTCATAACCATAACAAAAGACATGGATCAAATATTTTCTACAAATACTTTCTACATCACTGTGTGTGTTTGATATCTGTCATGCCAATATTTAAATAAAGATGCATCAAATGTGTTTATGTCTACCGCATATCTGGCGAGACTGCCAGACCTTGTTCCAACAGTCTGAGAAGCTCTGTCCAAACAATTTATCAATTTTCATGCCAGACTTATCATTAATACAATGCTGGTGTTGGTAAATAGCATTGTATACATTAACCACAGTGAATTTGTGTTCCAGTATTTGTAAAATTGTCTTTTTTGAGGTTTTTGTAAAAAGACATAAAAAAGCTTGTCTCGAATGTACTTCTTCAGCAATCAGAGGTATGAAATATTGAAACAGAACCATTGACCACTTTGCCATGAATTAAGCTTTCTCTTGTCTGATGCTGTACGGTGTTCAGGGTAGCTTTGAACAATTTTGTAGTCATATCCCAACTGTCTACTTGAGACAGTATTCCAACCATTGCCACACTGGAGTTTCATGCCACAGACACATGGTATGATACCCCACCCAGTCACATTATACTGACACCTGGCCGATCAGACCTAAAACTATCCTCTAAATGCTGAGCACCAAGCGAGGAAGCTACTAGTACCATTTTTCAAGTCTTAAGTATGACTTGACCGGGGATCAAACCCACAACCTTCTGTAAGGGAAACAGATATTTTACCACTAGACCACTGCTCTGCAGAGCCTCTTTTGTCCAAAATGTATTCAGAAATAAAACCGAAACTAGCTGTAAGACAATACCAGGTATAAGAATCTACTAGTTACAAATATTTCCGCTAAATATTTAAAATCAGCTTACCAAGCTAAGTGAAAAAAACAACTTTTGAAATATTTTAATAAAAAAATAAATCAGTAAATTACCGAGAGAGAATTGCCACAATTATGCATCATGATGTGACAGACAGGTGTAACATAACGCGATAACGGTCAATCAGCGTAAAACTTGAATGAATATACTGAATGAAGATCTATCTATCTTCAGGTAATGCATTTATAATTTGATAGCTATTTATCTGTATTTATCTTGTCATGCTGAGATAAGACACAAATATGTAATAACATATCCACTGTCGCATCTATCATTTTGAAAATGTACACAAAAATCCATCAATTTCACAGAACATGTCAATCAAATTTTCCACTGACATAACAGCAAATTAATGAAATATTCTTCCCATCTATTTTTATAATTTTATATGATTTATGACTGGTTACGCCTCCCGATAAGCGCTTCCATTATGACTGGAATGTACATTATAAAACATTATTAATACATTACTTGTACGTCATAACTTGTACATTACTTAAATTTTTTTAATATGAAAAATCACCTTTTTTAGGAAAATGCTGATATTTTGATAGAATTATGAATGTCAGATACTAATTCTATTGTCATAATTTGAGAATGCTTCTTGTAGACTGATCTAGGAATTTACATGGAAGGGAACTGGGGGCCCTCTGTGGGGGTGTATGGGGGTTTGAGTATAACCATGGGTTCCAAGTATAAGTTTTTTACCATTTTCAAAGAAATAAGTTGTTTTTTTATATTCTGAAAATCCCAGTGGTCAGAAACTCACCACACCCTTTCCTGTATAGATGTCAGAACTTCTTTCAACAAAGCACTATATCAAAACACACGTGAAATAATGATCACGATATAGTTTGTGTCTTAGTGTTAAAGATGGCAGTGGTGGTCTATTGGTAGAGCATCTGTCTTGCATGCAGATGATAGTTGGTTCGAGCCCCGGCCATGGTCATACAAAAGACTTGAAAAATGGTACTTGTAGTTTGGCACTCAGAATTTAGAGGATAATTCTAGGTCTGGTCAGCCTGGTGTTTGTATATAGTGTCGGGTATCATACCATGTGTCTTTGGCATGATACTCCAGTGTGGCAGGGCTTAGAACACTGTCTCAAGTAGACTCAAACGTGACACCGATAACTGTTAGTTTTTCTATTAACTTTCAAAATGAAGTACCTTTACACGAAATGCCTACCCCTCAAAGTGACCTTAAATTAATGAACCTAATACTCGATATTTGGCAATTTGGTTAAAATCTAACTTTTTCTCGCTTTTTATATATAATTATTTATTTATTTCTTCAGAGAAACCATTATTTCTCATAAATCTTCAACTTTCACATAATAAATTATATAATGATCATATCGCTTGTGCGCTAAACGAAGAAAACCATTAATCAATAATGTATACTTTATAAGGCATCTACCATATTGAATACAACAAATAAGTTATAGTAATGTATCGCCCATCTAACCAGTAATACCCAACGCTCTCTGTCTAAAGTGCGAGGGCGAAGATGTGAGCATTGCCATCACCCTGATCATGCTACTGTGACACCTATATATAGAGGTGCCAAATAAAATATAAAATGGTAAATCAGCCATTTTGTCTGGCCAACATTCATTTATCATCCCTTCCCTCCACCAAAATTCACCCGGGGTCGTCACATAACACCCGTCAAACCATTGTGTGAAAATGGCATAAAAGGTTATGGCCACCTAATGACCGTCTGCATGAAATATCAAAATTCATTAACCCTTCAATAATTTGATATTGATTTAATTATTTCACTTAATTTTCAATTAAGGACTGTAAAACCTTTTCTGAATGGTTTCTCTTATATTTCACGGGTTATGAAATACAATGCTGACACTGCAGGAAGCGATGTTTGACACTGAAATCAGCATGAATGGCATATTTAACATTCTGTATACCCTCGCTCTATGTGTATAAAACTAGATTAATTATCATAAGTATAATGCCACACTGTTATTAAGGTTAGTTAAATGTTGTACAGTGTTTATATCCCGATGGTGTCTATTTGAGACAGTATTCTGAGCGCTACCACAATGGAGTATCCTATTACAGATACATGGTATGATACCCCACCCAGTCACATTATACTGACACCAGTTCGATCAGACCTAGAACTATCCTCTAAATGCTGACGAAGGTATTCATTTTGACAACTTAAGAAATTTAGACCATAATGGACCCAAATAACTTTGATATATAAGAAAACTTGTGTTTTGAATACAAGTCATGGTTTTACAAGTCCCATCATTTATATGCATTTTTTTAACAGTTTTGTATTCATTCAATATATCAAAATATAAACTGTATATGTCAAACAATCTCACTCATGTTAGGACTGCCTGTAATCACGATATAAAACATTTCATATCCATATAAAACAACAGTTACACATGCAAGCTGCTTACCCCATGCACTCACAGCAGGTCTATTCGACATCTCGGCTATATCATACTAATAATTTCAAAACTTTTTTACATTTTTTAGCTAATTTCCAATTTTTTACATTTATTCTGTATGCCACACCAATAAATTCCTATTTTTTTTGTTTTATAATTATCTTAAATTTGGACAACGATGGCATTTGTCGACTGCCATCACTGGTGCTGCTTGTTTTAAAGTCTACAAAGTTTCAAGTTTTGTAAAATATATTTAGCTGCACCAATATCAAGTTCTTGTCTATGCGCCTGCATTTATCTATTGCCCATGCAACCTCACTCATTTTAGGACTGTACCCTACCCTCAGTCTTTGCCTGTGGTCACGATGTAAAACATTTCATAACTTTGTTAATTATCAATTACGCTTATATGTGCTATAGCCTTAATTTCTCTACAGGTGGGCTGATTTATTCAGATGTATTACACTGTGTTATATACAGGCATTGAATGTCTTTTGTCATAATAGGAAAACAGGCTGCCATAATTCTATGACCAATTACGTAGCGAAAAATGATGTCAAATCCAATACTTTACAATATTATCTGTCTCACTTTTTATGTGCAGTATAGCCAACATAATGATGGTATACATTACTACAAATAAACTTATCACGGGGTATCCCATATCACATATTATGTAAAGTTCGCTAACCGGCAACATGGCCTGAAGCCGAGTCAGCCTTCAAGTGAAAATAAACAGGATGACTTATGTAAACTATGTAAAGAAATGTAAAATCAGGTCTGCGGAGACACGATTAAACTAGTATGATCGCATCTTTGAAGTCTGAGTCTTACTGATAACTGTAAAAAAATGGCATTTCGAAACCTGGGCAACCCAATCACAACTCAAGCTGAAGTGGCTGGGGTAACGTCCAACGGAATGAGATGAGATTTTATTGACGTATTTATCGCTTGCCCAGCATGGTGTTGGTTGTTCAACATGCTCCAGGTATGAGGTGAAGTCAGAGAAACTGAGATTATGTTATGTACAGTTATCATATAACTAATTAAAAATATGCCCTATGGACATGCCATAAACTGGGAGTGGATAAAAAATCATGACAAAATGTGATATCATCAGCTACAAAATGTGGTTCAACGCTATTTTTAACACAAAACAGGTTATATGGTAAATCCAGTTTAATGACAGGGGAAGACCATAGGATGAATCTGTGTAGAATCACCATCCTTCCTCAAGTAATTATGATAAAAATGTAAAAATGTAATCGTTTTAAATTCACATAGCCTATGTCCGGACCACAATTCATTCAGTATTGAAGTTTATTTATAATTTAAAAGGAGATAAAATTTTATCAAATATAAACCCAGTCACAATATTCCCTCTCATCATTGTTTTTATGTTAAGAATTGAAACCAACAGAGAAATAAAACAAGGATCTTACAGGACAGGATTTTCACTTTAAAATCAAACAACAGATTGAAAGAGAAAAACAACAGATCAGGCCGGGGGTCAAGGGGGCAAATGTTCGATGTTTCTGGAAAAACAACTGATCCAAACCTGATTTTAACAGATGATTGCGCGCACAAAATGACCTATTTATGTGTCAACGTGCCGTAAAACACCATTCATTCATTCATTCATTCATTTAACTGATGATTTCAATTGGCGATCGGTTAAAAATGAAAAACCCTGACAGGAGTGCTCATTTATTATTAAATCTATTCAATGCCTCAGCAAAAATATATTATACAAAGCATTATATCATTTTTCCCAATATACACTGTTTAATAAATTAATAATAAACGTGCATAAATATAAGATTCTTTTTATCACATAACTCAGGCAAATGGTTAATTTACAATTTCTTAAACAGACCACTTTATAAGAAATGCGAATAAATCGGATATATTAGTTTCAGTCAGTTGTCATACATAACGTCTCGAAATAACGTTATTTTACCAAGACAAATCAATGTCATTTATATATTCAAGCAAGTCGGAAAGTAATTCGGTATTTTATGTACAAGAGCTGAGCTATATGGAAAATGCTGAGTGAGGATTTGAAAGCGATATTACACTAGGTTAATATAAAAAATATATGATGGGTTTATTACACTTCTGCGCTGAAAATCGTGTCATAGACAATGTTACGTGCAGACTGATCTACATTGTTTGTAATCAAGCTAAAGTTTTATGACAGACAGTGAGGTACCCTTCAGACAATCACCATACACATACAGTTAAACCTGTCTCAAGCAGCCAGTTGAGAGAAGAAAAAAGTGGCCTTTTAAGACAGGTTATTGCTTAATACAGGTAAATTTGCTCTGAAAGAATAAAAATTTAATATTGGAAATAGCAAATGTGACGACAAGCAGCTGCACAATAGAGGTGAATGCTTACACAGGGTTGACTGTATATTGATCAATATATCACATTACTTTGAATTGTAAACAATCTATATTATCCATAATAAAAAAAAATAAACAACTAACAATAACAGCAACAATTAAGGCTTTTTAAGTATTTAGTCACAATCAAAATCATTAAAATATGCAAGAAGGCTGAAATTTTATACATTAAGGATAAAAATGCTAACAAATTACTGATATAAATCAACATTTATAAGTGTTTACGTTACATATTATATCAGGGTAAATGACACCTTTGTTCTCTTATGGACCCATGTTTTGACATATATTTCAAATCCAAAATGCATTAATTGTAGCCTAGGAAAGGTGGCACTTTTATAGTTATTTAATTGCATTCAATTCAGTTTTAATACAGGTTTTGAATGCCAAAGAAAATGTTTGTGTATACAATTTTTGGCGATGGACATATAAATGTCTTAAATCATGCTCTTATTCACTAATATGGAGTCATTTATACGAAACAAGTTTGTTTTTTTCCCCCAAAGTTGGATCCTCTATAAAAGTTTCTGAATGGCCATTTGTTTTCAAAAATTGGGTAGAGTGGGGTGTGGGTGTATTTTTTTTATTTCATTTTCACATTATTAAGTTTTAGTTATAGAACTTCAAAATGTGTACAGTGCTATACACTGATATACAACGGTCCCCGAGAGCCAAAGAGCTGGACCACAATACAGAGAGAACTGTATTATAGACATTTAGAGATATTATCACTAGACAGCAGCATATTAGCTTATTTATTTTACATTGATTGTGAAACAAATATTACAACTTTTAATAATCACACTCAATGTCTTTTGAGATAGAACGGTTACTAAGAATATTTTCAAGAACAATGTCTGCGGTGGGGTATCCAACCAAGGACCCTCTGATTCCAAGTCCCCTCCGACACCACTTGACCATGTGTATGTAAATATTGATACTCCAAGTTTGCCAGTTGTCGTAAACTCTTATCAATCAAACTGCATAGTTTTGCTGGATGGAAGAGGTCAACATTTGGATTTCAATCAAAATAAAAAATTTCCAGGAAATGTAAATTTGACGAGATTCACAGGAATATTACCATTAATGGGCCCATGGTCATTTCAATCCCCCATCATGACCAAGACTTGGTCGTGGTTGCCCCCACCATAACCAAGACTTGGTCGTGGTTGGAGATTGAAAGGACCGTAGGCTGAGAGATACTGTTGATGCTTAATCTAAAAGCAAGTAAGTTAAACCTGAAGGATCATCACCTTTTACAATGATACAAAATCATTAATGCATGTTGTAACTGAATTAGGTGTTTAGCATTGCTTTCAACAATTTTTTAGTAATATCACGACGGTGTCTATTCCAAGCACTGCCACACGTGAGTTTCACGCCACAGACACATATAATGATACACCACTAAATCATGTTATACTAACACCATGCCCACCAGATCTACAACTATCCAATAAATGCTGCAGGACAAGTATGGGAAGCTGCTAATGCTATTTTTTCAAGTCTTCAGTATGGTCAAGCTGGGGATCGAACCCGAAACCTTCCACATGCCAGACTGATGCTCTACACTAAGACCACAGTGCAGTGTTATTAACAGAGCACCAACATGAAATGGCTGACATTCATTGCAAGATTTTTCACATGTCAAAATAACATTTCAACAACCAGATAAAAATATATAGATGCACTTAAAATTAATCGACTGTTAGCGCCAGTTCAGCGATGAAATTAATATCATAAAACAAATTAAAACCTATGGAGTATCATAATTACCTTCAACAAAATAAAAGATAGAATGATATCCCCTACAAGGGTACAAGATGTATCACACGTTTTTATCTTTTAAACAGATGCATATTATTCAGTAATTTACGAGACAACATGACAGTCCTTGCATAGCAAGAAAGCAAACTTGTTTCACATTTTTTCTTTGTATTAAATTCTTGTCCTAATGGAGTGTCATCATTTTTCTCTCAAGTTGTATAATAGAAGTCCGATAAAGAAAATAAAAGCATGTGAGGTAAAAAGTGACAATCATTGAAAGATCTCGAATTACATATTGAGAATTTTTTAATTTATCTTATCTAGTCTTTCAACACAATTTTTTCTCTATTTTGTATGAAATGTGTGTGTGTGTGGGGGGGGGGGGGGATTGAAGTTAATCATCACTTCTAAATTATTTAATAAATAAGTTTCAGATGTTAAATGTTCCAATTTTATTTATTTTACCTCGATTATGAAACAACTTAGACAAATCATGCTCGATTAGTCTTTCTGGGCAGAACCAATACTAAACATAATTATGCAAAAACGGTGTCTTGTCCAGCTTGACACCATACATGGTCATGATGCAGGATCGAATCCATGACTCTCGGTCCTGGGTTCGATGCTCTACCACTGGACCACACAATCCACTGGACTGCACACTCATTGCCCTATGACACTTACTGGTAACTTACAAATGTTTCATTAAGCCCAAACTAGGTAAGAATCTTACCTCTGCTCACATAGCAGGATGAAATAATGTAATATCTGAATTTGGTTTACCTTTGTCTTTACTCTTGAACATAGTTTACCTTAGTTTGGTTTACCTGTTTTTACTCTTGAACATAGTTTACCTTAGTTGGGTTTACCTTTGTTTTACTCTTGAACATAGTTTACCTAAGTTTGGTTTACCTTTGTTTTTACTCTTGAACACAGTTTACCTCAAGTGGGTTACCTCTGTTTTTATCCTTGAATTTTTAGTTTTAAACTAAGCAAGATATACTAATTAGACTACAGTCACCTAAGCAGATGGTAACTTTTATGGTAATTTTGTACAAATGAATGGCTTAGCTCAAAATATTTGTTAATAAGTAATTTCCCTAATGAATTTACAACTTTTTTTTTAATTACCATTAGACATTATCATTTCACAAAAATGTTTTTTTGATTGTTTTTTTTTGTTTTTTTTGAATAAATATGATGATGTCATGAGTTAATGACCTAACGTCACATGTCTTACATTTTAAGTTGTTATAAATTACTCTATGTACTTGTATAAAGTTGTACTACACTTAAATAATTGTTATATCACTTGTGTTTTATCTACTGGCAAATTGTCATATCACACGCCCTTCTTCAATAAGCAGTGCATGTACATGTTATAAACAGATATATTGTAGGCAGACCGTTAGTAGAGTAATTGATGACCTGGGTTTCTCAATTACATAACCCAGGTTGCGCCCATCACTCTACCAGAGGGCATCTAGGGGCTCCCACATGATGCCTCTCAAATCAAGATAACATAATTGCCATCTGAGCTCTAGTTTCCATGGAATTTAGACTTCTGTTTCACCACAAATACTAAAATACTTAAAAACTAAACTAAGTTTTGCATGACTGGTTATTTATCTATTATAAACTCAATATCAATGAAACAATATGCAGTCTAACTGGAACCAGTCTAAAATAAATATCTCCTGACTGGTTGTTTTAGATTTAAGTTTTTTACGTATTTAAGAATATACTTAAATGTGCTGTTGAAACAGAAGCCAGGTTTTAAAACAATCAAGATGGCCTTGGTCCACAAACAGCAGAGAATTTGCCTAGGCCAGGACCTCCAAAATGTTACTAAATAGTTTCTCAATTGATATTTATTGTGATTGGTCAATCCACACAGTGACTCGCATGTATTGATCATGTTATGTGTCATGTGGCTGTCACTGTCTTCAGAAAAACACCTTCATGATGTAACCGAAATATCATGATGAAGGTAACACTAAACAGCATGCATACAATACAAATAAAAAACAAGTAATACATTTACGCTTTTTTAAAATGTTTAACTTGATATGGAAACAGAATTTTAACCTGCTTTATATTCGTTTGCGCTAAAAATAACATTTTGCCTCGTGTACCGTACCAGGACTACAATAAGGATATAAAAACCCTCAATTATACCTTTTTCTATATTTTTTTTCCCAAATACTAACATACTATCATTTACATTATAATTTTCCTGTTCAACAGACTGGTTCATTGTCTTACAGATAATTCAAGTAAACTGGGAGTGTGTTTTTTTCTAAAAAAAGAATCTAACATTACCATATTAATTTAATGGGTGGTAACAATTTGTCCTGGGAAATGATATTTATTCATGTAATATGACATATCCATCACACAAATATTTCATATCACGTGTGACAAGACCAACTCACAGCGAACCTTTTCCTTATTAGGAGAATGAGTGACAGAATGCATTTTTGTGGATGTTTACCAGCCTTGAGTTTTATTTATCAATGACATTATATACCTATTTTTCACCAGCAAAGTCACTGAAACTATTAGAGAACATTTTTGTAGGATTTTATGAATTAAACAGCAGTTTATTCATGACAATAGTCGAGCTGGATCGATGGGCTGTGTCTCAAAAACCAGATTTTCATGCTTGACTAACAGTCAAAAGATTTCCAAAGAGGCACCACAGAACAACATTTTTTTAAAAAGAAAACTTAGTTTCTGTAAATTTGTATTTGTTTAACCCTTTACTTCATATAGACGCCTTTGGACACCTAATATAGACGCCTTTGGACACCTAATATAGAAGGCTTTTGAATAATTGGGTGAATTATGTTTGTATTAACTGACAGAGGGGAAAACAGTGCAGGAAGTGTTCAGATTGCTCGTTTCGAGCAATCTGAACTCTTCCTGCACTGTTTTCAAAAGCCTTCTGTGATTGGTGCGCTTATCTATGAAGTAATGGGTTAAAAGAGAACAATAAACATATCAAACAAGAGCAAACTTCTAGTATCATTTTTGACATTTTTGGTATGGCACGGTCGGTGATCGAACCCATGACCTTCCATGTGAGAGGCAGACTCTCTATCTCCTAGACCAATGCTGCGGTGCTGTATGATCATTGAGACAATGTCTTAAAACACTCAGTCACAAAACCAGTCCCTTTAGTTCTTACATCTTTGAAACAATTTTATGGCAGTAATAACTTACACAAAATACATTTCTACATCATTACCTGCACATTGTACGAATATTTTACAGGACAAATGGCCCCCACTTAAAGCTCCTAACAATATATTCTTAAGTACATGTTCAAGTTATGCAAATAATGCACCCTCTATGATTTACTGCATTTACCGTTCAGTCAAACAAAGTGTAAATTTTCATCTAATTCACTACATAAGTTGATAGAACTGTTATCATATATCTGGAGGTTTTAATTTGATGGGTAGATATAAAGAAATTTTGCAAAGCTTTTTATCATTTTATCAATATAGCAAAATTGGATCAAGGGATTGCGAATTAAGGATAAAAGATCATATCGCTGGAGAGGCAATCAGGTGTCATCGACTTCTTAGAAGATTTTAACACCTCTTTCACATTCCGCATTTCTTAAATAAAATGCACTGTAATTTTGGGGGGTTTAAACGTCACTTATCTATTTCTCCTTGATATTTTTTTCTGTTAGTTTTAAAGTACATTATAGACATAATTTGTTTATTTAATCTCATTTAAGATAATCAATATTTTGATTCTATTTTCTATTTATTGTGTACTAGAATCGATAGTGTCATAAAAGAAACAATACTAAGATTGGTTCTTAACTTTTAGGTAATTGATCCTCCTTTGCCGAGTGGTCTACAGTTCTGTTGTCTAATGGCCACTTACCTGTTATCACCTGGGTTGTCATGGACACAAAACTTTAGGTGAGAAAGTTTGCCAGTTATTTATTTTATACTAATTAATTTAACCCTTTACTTCATATAGACCCCTTTGGACACCTCTAATATGGACGCTTTTGGACACCTCTAATATAGATGCCTTTGGACACCTCTAATATGGATGCCTTTGGACACCTCTTATATAGACTCATTTGGACACCTCTAATATGGACGCCTAATATAGACGCCTCTAATATAGACGCCTTTGGACACCTCTTATATAGACGCCTTTGGACACTTCTAATAAAGACGCCTTTGGACACCTCTAATATGGATGACTTTGGACACCTCTAATATAGACGCCTTTGGACACCTCTAATATAGACGCCTTTGGACACCTCTAATATAGAAAGCTTTTGAATTATTGGGTGAATTATGTTTATATTAACTGACAGAGTGGAAAACAGTTCAGGAAGTGTTCAGATTGTTCGTTACGAGCATTCTGAACTCTTCCTACACTGTTTTCAAAGGCCTTCTATGACTGGTATGGGAAAACGTGTATCTATAAAGTAAAGGGTTAAGCTCGATTGAGAAGAAAGTTCAGAGATTATATGATTCACTCTCGAGTCTGTTTCCTGGCCAGATCCAGTACCGAGTGTTATATTTGAGAGGTCACTGGGTCGAGGATCTGCCACCTCTAGCATGAGTATCCAACACCCTATCCACTATTCTACTGCCCAACTTTGTCAGTTACTTGTGTTTTTTTCCACCAATAAATCTGGATATGCCAAATATAAATGATGTCATGGGTTGAAAATGGTGCTAAACAACATTAAAAAAAAATCTTCAGCTGCCATGTTCACAGTTCCTTCAAACAGTTTCTGTATGTTTAAAAACAAAGGCTTTGGCATGATCATTGAACTAATTCTACATTATTTTCTTTCTAAAGAAATGGCTACTAGTTTTTTTTTCATAAAAGAGTTCTGGAGATGTGAACATAAAATTATAGCGGTACTGAATCTGAATATCAAATATTAACCATTATTATAGTTATGTAACATTCAAAATTAAATATATCCAATTTTGAAATACTAGACAATCTTCTCTAAGAGATATCGTATATCAACCAGCTGGAAAATTCCACTCCTCCGCTCACCACGACGGGTGAACATTTGGTCAGGACGAGTAATATTTGAAAAAATTACCTTAATATTTCTTTGATTGTAAACATTTAATAAAAAATGTTGGAAAATGAGGACAAGTAGCTTTTATAAGAAATTTCAAGCTCTGATTAATAGGAAACTATTACTGTTTAATATAATGATTCTCCCTTTGCAAAAACAAAGCATCCGTTAAATATTTCAATTTTAATTTCTTGACTTACTGACAAACTTAACTGTCGTCGGAAAAAACAACAACCATATTTCTCGAAAATCTAGTGGACTTACCATCACAGATAGGGCAACATCTTCCTGGAACATATTTAGGATTGAGACAGCTTTTCACACACATTTCTGCCTGGCACTGTTTCTTGCCATTGACACAGCGACATGTGACACAATCACCCTCCTTCCACGTGTCCAGGTTCTTGTAAACCTTGCCATTTGTTGATCTGCAACCTGAAAGAAGGCAATATATTACTGTAAACAATATGTTTTACTAACTTGATTGTTTTGTAAAGATTGTGAAATAAGATTTTACAACTTCTATCAATCATGCTTGAAGTCTTTCTTAGTACTATAGATTGATTGATTGATTGATTGAATATGTAACATATTTTTTATGCCACCAAAGACTAATTCTTTACTGGGATCCAGGAAGGTAAACCAGTACTTGAGCAAGTAACTGACAGCAGTCCCACTTTAATCAACCATGAGAGATAAATGACAATAAGGTGCAATGTCGTATATCAATCATCACTGAGAATGTGGCCCGGCGAACGAAGATTGGGCAGAAGGGGATTCAAACTCAAAAACTCTGGATAGTCTTACGCGCTACCGACTGAGCTGACCAGACGCAGCAGGTGTTATCAAAACATGTATGGATAGATCTTGCTCAAGGACACTCACCATGCATGGCCATGGCAGGGACCTCTCAACTCTGGGTCTGATCACTTGACTATACACTTCATATGAAAGTATTCATGACAGTATTCAAGGTTAGATTTCTTACATTTATCTTAATTGAGTAAAAATGGATTAACTTTTTTAAAGTGATTATAATTATGTGTTTTAAAAATCAGTTAAAATATCATTTCCCTTCCAGAAAACCATTTGATTTTACATTTAGGTAAGAAGAATTTGGCCATTAGACCCTCACTTAATCAGTGGATACACACATTAAGGCCTGGTTGTAGAGTTTTTTATGAATAGTATACAATATCTTCCAATTATCATACAACCATAAATGATGATACGATCTGGATGTTTTATCACTTAGAGCCCGTGTACATCTGGTGGATGACCTGGGCCATGACACAACTAAACTAAAATCAATTAAAACTGACTGTATTTGGTCATAAATTTACTTAGCGAATTCATATGACCCGAGAGTCAAACAAGAAGCCATGTCAGATATGTTTTCAGTACATATTGTCTTACAGTCACAGGTGGCAGGCGGCTATTTCAGATCTTCCCGCCATTTCTCATATTTCAGCCAACCAATTAATCATGTAAATAGTGACAATAAATTGAATAATGATACCCTGTTAAAGATGATGTTTCAATCATTTCGCAGTGACAAAAAGGTAATAGCTAATGTCGTGTATAATGGACAGGTTCAACAAATCTTATTTAAATTGCCACTTATAAATTCTCGACATCTTGCTGGGGGAAATAAATTATAACCAGAAAAGAAAGTTTATGATGCAACTTGCAGTTTATTATTTGTCGACTGTTAAAAAAACAAAATTTTGTGCGACTGCTATTTAAATAGAGTATGCCGTTTGCTGTTTATTGTTTGTCGTCAGAGCTTGTAGCTTATTACGTCAATTTTCACAAAAATTTGATTTTGTGCAATTGTCCATTACAACTGAACCCAAATCATAATTAGCACTACAATAAAAATTGGTTTTACCCAGAGTGCATTGGGTGCAATAAGTTCAGCTCAGCAGGAGCAAGTTTTCTACAATCTTTGTTGTTTTACTACCATGTTTACTGGAGAAATCAGACTTAAAAATCAGTTTTCATTGTGATCTCACTAAAAATATCATGCAGCATTAAATATAATTTTTATATTGTAACCGGTGCTATTATTTGACACCTGACCCATTAGGGTTCGAACCTCTATGGTCATGTGTAGTGTCTGAGCTAAACTATTTTTCTGCATAAATCTATCTACCAATTCTAACCGCAGCTGTGGTCTTGTGGTAGAGTGTCTGCCTTGCAAGTGGTTGGACATGGTTTGGGTTACAAAAAGCTTTCTTGCTTATACTCAACAACTAAAGGATATTCTAGATACATCGAGCAGACACCACCAAGCAGATGCCATCATTATTGAAAGTGATGCTATCCGATACAATTTTTACTGTGTGCATGGTTTGCCTAAGTTGTAAGAACTTGTTCCACAATTGATGTAACATAAATAAATTTAAGCTAAACCTCACCTATTCAAAACATCCTTCCACCTGGAAAAATAATCGGTTGGAACTATCCTGTTGTTCTAAGTTAACTTATTTATTTTACATTGATTGCAAGTTTTTACAACTTGCACAAATTTGGCTCCCTCTTCTTGGGTAAAACCAGCATACTATTATGTGTATGTAGATAAATGTGTCTTGCTCAAGAACACAACACAAGGTGACCCAAACTGGGGATCAAACCCATGACCTTGCTCTTGTGTCACTTAAACACTGAATCCGGGAAGGCTGTAGTTTATATTATTAGTTTAGCTTGATTGTGAAGTAAACTCAGAGTTTATATATGAGTCACTCTCAAGTCCACTTCCTGGATGGTACCAGTACTAATTGTAGTATTTTTAGAGGTTAATGGGTCGAGTTTGGGACCAAATCCGCTCTTATAGAGGGAGGGGCCAACCTTCTATAATTCACTGCATGTAGCCAACCCACTGGTTGTAATCTGGCAGTAAAATATAGTGGTTACTATGTACTGTTTCCATGACTTTTAATTAAAATACTAGAAATGTGTTTATCGACAAGAATGCCTCTACTATTGGTTGGAAAATTTTTTTTTAAAGAAAATTAAGTGGAAAAGTGGTCACAACTCTTAGAGAATTTGACTGATGTTGACATTAAATACTGATTTGCCCCATATTTTATAAAAATACTGGTACACAGGAAATATTGATAAAATACATAGACTCCTTCAAGAGATATTGATCTGAAACCAATTTTAAAAAACATTTTTGTGGGGAGGGGGCTGAATCATGATTTTAGAAATTTTAGTATTATATATTATATACATATGTGTATTTAGCCATTTTAGAGGCTACACCAGCTCTATAATACCAGATTTTTAGTCACTCTAAATATACTTGATCTGCTAGCGTATACTACAAAATATCAATATACTTTTCGGGGCAGTGAAAATGTAGACTTTTTTTTTCAAATGTTTTATAAAAATAATAATACAAATACAGTTATGTATTTGTAATTTGTATTTGGATAAAAAAATTATACATAAGGCAGAAAAACCTGTTTGCTTTAATTTTCTATCCACAGATTAATTTTGATTGAAGCTCCAAAAAACTGATATTATATGCATGGTGTCCAATTTCTTTAAGGACAGTCTCTTACCTTTGATATGTTTCACAATTAATAGAGGTGACATTATTCCTATTACTCAAACATTTTCTCTAGGAGAGAAATATGGCAAGTTATCAACATCAAACGAAGAATAATTTCAAAATATGATGAAATTGTTGTTTAATATTAAAACGTCTGTTTGAATACTCAGAATTCCACATCAGTTACTGTTTATGATAAATTACATAGTTTGGAAAAGATTATTAATAATAATACAAGATAGCCAAGTTGTTGAAATGATAATGTTTTTTTTTGTAATGTTTCTTTAATAGTAATTTATCAAACCATTCCATTAATGTTGTATATGTTATAATGGGATGTGTTAGCAAACATTTACAGATGTTTTATCAAGGGGAGAGGATTTATATGGAGAGAACTGGGTTAGAAACTATCCCGAACATGTTTTTTAGGCAAGGCAACGCAACAAGGCAATGCTCTGCCAAGCAATATTTGCATTTTTGTGTCGAGCATAATAAACTGTGTAGGGAAAAGGGCTATTCCAGTATTCCATTTATCTGTCGCTCCAAAATTAAAGTAGGATTCAATAGTTAAACTTTACATACTGATTTAAAGGTACAAATTCGAGTATTTGAAATGAAAATTTATTTCGCAACCTGCCAAATAAACTTGAATTTATTAGGTCACCTATTTATTATGACAAATAATGGCTGGTGATAGAATAAAACAATGTACACATGCTGGTGTTGTATCTAGATTCAATATTGGTTATGTCATAGTTGGTACCGTATAGTATATGCAATATCTTTGTTTACTTTAACCCTTTACTCCATAGATATGCTTTTTCCCGCACCGATCTCAGAAGGCAGCGAGCATTCTGAACACTTCCTGCACTGTTTTCCACTCTGTCAGTTATTATAAATATAATTCACCCAATAATTAAAAAGCCTTCTATATAAGGTGCCCAAAGGCGACTGTATTAGAGGTGTCCAAAGGCGTCTATATTAGAGGTGTCCAAAGGCGTCTATATTAGAGGTGTCCAAAGGCGTCTATATTAGGTGTCCAAAGGCGTCTATATTAGAGGTGTCCAAAGGTGTCCATATTAGAGGTGTCCAAAGGCGTCTATATTAGATGTCCAAAGGCGTCTATATTAGAGGTGTCCAAAGGCATCTATATTAGATGTCAAAAGGCGTCTATATTAGGTGTTCAAAGGCGTTTATATTAGAGGTGTCCAAAGGCATCTATATTACATGTCCAAAGGCGTCTATATTAGAGGTGTCCAAAGGCGTCTATATTAGAGGTGTCCAAAGGCGCCTATATTGGAGGTGTCCAAAGGCGTCTATATAAGAGGTGTCCAAAGGCGTCTATATAAGAGGTGTCCAAAGGCGTTTATATAAAGTAAAGGGTTTATTAAGCCAAACATGGTTAGCTCATTCAGTCGAGCATCTATTAATCCTGGGGTGGTGAGTTCCAAATCCCCATCAGGCTAGTCTGCATGATGATTGATACATGACATTGTGTCTCATTATCATTTATCTCTTACTGCTGATTCAAGTGGAAAAGTTATCAGTTACTTGCAGAGATGGATGTGCTCGAGTACTGGTTAACCTTCCAGGATCCCAGGAAACAGCGGTTAGGTTAACTAATAGTCAGTCCCATCTCCATTTATCCCCAGTGGGATATTACACTAGCTTTGTGTCCTTTCTATCAATTCAAGATGAAACCATATGATTGGTTCCTTCGCAATTTTATGAAGGGAATGTTATCCAATCACAACGCTAGTTTCATGCAAATTCGTTTTGATAAGATGTTAAAATTAGCTGTATTTTGTTGTTCTGTTCAAATAAAATGATACAGAGCTAGCATAATTTCCCATGGTTGATGGATGCAGAGTGTCGGAATTGACACGCGTGGGTATCCGACGATCCGTAGTCCTTGATGGCATAAAAATGATGGCTAAATATTCAAACAAAATAACTTTTTTTAAATTAAGGCATTTTGTCTCCTATTAAAACTCACAAGTATTTTAACTTTTCTACGAATGAAGACTGAGAAAAAAATACAGCCATTTGTTTGATAAAAGTCTTTTGTACAAAAAAATTCAAAAGTGCGAGCTAATATTGCATTGCCATCATTTGATATGCAAATAAAGTTAAAGTGGAGATTGATTATACAAGTTTAGTTTTAAGTTCATCGTGGACATTTTTAGTTCACACAGTTCATGTAAAATGAGCTCATGAAGAATTGTATAAAATAAGTAATTAAGTATTTGTGATGAGGTGTGACAAACCTGACAATCTCGTAGAATCGTATATGTGATTTGCGTCATTTGCATAAATTCTCTGATATATTATTTCTCCAAAGTGTTGCTAAGTATATATAGTATGTTGTGGTGTCGTTATTTTAAACCTTTACTTCATATAGACACTTTAGACACCTCTAATATAGACGCCTTTAGACACATTATATAGAAGGCTTTTGAATTATTGGGTGAATTATGTTTATATTAACTAACAAAGTGGAAAACAGGGCAGGAAGTGTTTAGATTGCTCATTATGGGCAATCTGAACTCTTCCTGCACTGTTTTCAAAGGCCTTCTGTGATTGGTGCGGGAAAACGCGTATCTATGGAGTAAAGGGTTAAACATTGCAGTCAGGCAGAAACTAATTATCCTGTCAGACGTCTTCAGAACCTCGACATGTTTAGGCTCCTATATCATTAAAACATTTTTTTATATTTCTTTCTTTAAAATAGTAATGTGCTACTAGGCTGTCAGATGCTGGTTAGTTGTATGGTGTTAATGTCGCTTTCAACACTTTTTCAGTTATATCGTGAAGGTGTCTACTTGAGACAGTATTCTGAGCACTGCCACACTGGAGTATAATGTCACAGACACAATCATGGTATGATATCCCACATAGTCACATTATACTGACACTTGGTCGAGCAGCCTAGAGCTGTCCTGTAAATGCTGAGCACCAAGCTAGAAAGCTCTAGTAACATTTTTCAAGTCTTTGGTCCGACACAGGTGGGAATCTTACCCACAATCTTTATTTTGGCATGCGAGGTGAACGACCTGTCTTTAGACCACTGCTGCTGTTCTAGACTGTAAGAATATACCACTATGTAAGTATACCACTATGTAAGGCCATCATTTTTATTGCTTTCCCACAAAAGGTCTTTAAAGGCCAGATGTCTTACCCTGATGAACAATAATGAAAGAACACCTGTTCATAATTTCTACAATTTTATTTCCCAATTAAAATCATGGCAATTTCTATTAAATGTTAACAGAGTGTTTGTGGAGATGATAAATGTGTTAAATTTGTATTACAATGAAGTTGGTCTGTAATAAACAAATTACAGCATGTTTATGGCAATTTAACATACATTTCTTACATAATTAAATTTTGACTTTTAAAAATTGATTTCTTTGGTCTAAATAAATGTCCTCCCCAACATACATCCACAATTTTGCATTTCATATTTGTTGTTGTATGGTGTTAAGCATTGCATTCAACTATAGCAACGGTGTCAACTTGAGACAATATTCTGAGCACTGCAACACTGGAGTATTATGCTGCAGGCACATGGTACGACACCCAGCTCAGTCACTTTATATTGACACCTGGCCAACTAGACCTAGAACAATTGTCTACATGTTGAGCATCAAGTCAGGAAGCCTCTAGTACCACTTTTCAAGTCTTTGGTAAGACCTGGCCGGCGATGGAACCCATGACCTTCCGCATGTGAGGCGGGCACTCTACCTGTAGACCACCACTGCGGTATTTTGGTATTTCTGTCACAGTGATGAGTGAAAAAATTGCTTTGTGTCCCTTTAAAGCTTTCCTCTGGTGCTGTATGTAATAAATTATGTCCTTGATGGTTACAAATTGTCATACTGACAACCTTAGTACAACTAAGCTTACAAGCAACAAGACTGAAGTATTTTATCAATGAGATTTACTTAAAAATTTGATTATCTTAAAACACTAAAATGTTACAATTCTGTCCATTTCAGTTGGCACATTTTTCACCGATTGCATGCAAAACATGCCACTTCAATTTGTTTCCGGTACTTTTCTTTTCAGCTACATCACCTGCAATGGCCCAGTATCAGCCTGACTTGACTCTAGGGCAGGCCACACACATAAAAGTGTCATCACTGACAACTGTGCCTCCAGTTTAGTAAAAACAGGTGAAAGTATGTGTGTGTTTTTGTCCTGATCAAGTTACCAGGATTATCTGGGTTGATGTTAATATCAACTGTACAATAAGGTCAACATGTGGATAGTTACATAATAAGCCTTTCTATTTATAGGAAGTGTTATTTTAGTTTAAACTTATTTATTTTACTTCGCATATGAAACAAATTCTTACAACTTAGGCAAATCACACTCGTCTTCTTGGTAGAACCAGTACTAAGCATATACGATAAAGTGTCTTGCTCAAGGACACCACACATAGCCGTGGGGGAGGATTGAATCCAAGACCCTCTGATCCTGGGTCTGATGCTCTACCACTAGACCACGCCCTCAACTGTGTTATGATTCAATGATACCACCTACAATGTTGACCCAAATAAGAATATGTGATACTTTGTTTGTCTATCAGTCAGTAAACCTACTTTTGAATATGCAAACACTTTAATGAAACATCAGCAATATTTAACTTTCTCTTTCTGACATGTATGATAATAAACTCAGTTTTGGTAAATTTCTGGAAAAAAGAGTCAGTTGCATTTTAATAACTCTTTAAGTGCACACCAATTAAATTATTTTTGTTCACTGATAATCTAATTACATAATATGATATGCTAGATCGCAATGTTATCTTATACAACAATGGAACACTATATCACAATGTTGTGTTATATCACAATGGTAAACTATATCACAATGTTGTGTTATATCACAATGGTACACTATATCACAATGTTGTGTTATACCACAATGGTACACTATATCACAATGTTGTGTTATAACACAATGGTACACTATATCACAATGTTGTGTTATATCACAATGGTACACTATATCACAATGTTGTGTTATATCACAATGGTACACTACATCACAATGTTGTGTTTTATCACAATGGTACACTATATCACAATCTTGTGTAATATAACAATGGTACACTACATCACAATGTTGTGTTATATCACAATGGTACACTACATCACAATGTTGTGTTATATCACAATGTTACACTACATCACAATGTTGTGTTTTATCACAATGGTACACTACATCACAATGTTGTGTAATATCACAATGGTACACTATATCACAATGTTGTGTAATATCACAATGGTACACTACATCACAATGTTGTGTTTTATCACAATGGTACACTATATCACAATGTTGTGTAATATCACAATGGTACACTATATCACAATGTTGTGTTATATAACAATGGTACACTACATCACAATGTTGTGTTATATCACAATGTTACACTACATCACAATGTTGTGTTTTATCACAATGTTACACTACATCACAATGTTGTGTTTTATCACAATGGTACACTATATCACAATGTTGTGTTATATAACAATGGTACACTATATCACAATGTTGTGTTATATCACAATGGTACACTACATCACAATGTTGTGTTATATCACAATGTTACACTACATCACAATGTTGTGTTTTATCACAATGGTACACTACATCACAATGTTGTGTAATATCACAATGGTACACTATATCACAATGTTGTGTAATATCACAATGGTACACTACATCACAATGTTGTGTTTTATCACAATGGTACACTACATCACAATGTTGTGTTTTATCACAATGGTACACTACATCACAATGTTGTGTAATATCACAATGGTACACTATATCACAATGTTGTGTTATATAACAATGGTACACTACATCACAATGTTGTGTTATATCACAATGTTACACTACATCACAATGTTGTGTTTTATCACAATGTTACACTACATCACAATGTTGTGTTTTATCACAATGGTACACTACATCACAATGTTGTGTTATATAACAATGGTACACTATATCACAATGTTGTGTTATATCACAATGTTACACTACATCACAATGTTGTGTTATATCACAATGTTACACTACATCACAATGTTGTGTTTTATCACAATGGTACACTATATCACAATGTTGTGTTATATAACAATGGTACACTACATCACAATGTTGTGTTTTATCACAATGGTACACTACATCACAATGTTGTGTTTTATCACAATGGTACACTACATCACAATGTTGTGTAATATTACAATGGTACACTATATCACAATGTTGTGTTATATTACAATGGTACACTACATCACAATGTTGTGTTATATCACAATGTTACACTACATCACAATGTTGTGTTTTATCACAATGTTACACTACATCACAATGTTGTGTTTTATCACAATGGTACACTACATCACAATGTTGTGTTATATAACAATGGTACACTAGATCACAATGTTGTGTTATATCACAATGTTACACTACATCACAATGTTGTGTTTTATCACAATGTTACACTACATCACAATGTTGTGTTTTATCACAATGGTACACTATATCACAATGTTGTGTTATATAACAATGGTACACTAGATCACAATGTTGTGTTATATAACAATGTTACACTACATCACAATGTTGTGTTTTATCACAATGTTACACTACATCACAATGTTGTGTTTTATCACAATGGTACACTATATCACAATGTTGTGTTATATAACAATGGTACACTAGATCACAATGTTGTGTAATATCACAATGTTACACTACATCACAATGTTGTGTTTATCACAATGGTACACTACATCACAATGTTGTGTAATATCACAATGGTACACTATATCACAATGTTGTGTTATATTACAATGGTACACTAGATCACAATGTTGTGTTATATCACAATGTTACACTACATCACAATGTTGTGTTTATCACAATGGTACACTACATCACAATGTTGTGTAATATCACAATGGTACACTATATCACAATGTTGTGTTATATAACAATGGTACACTACATCACAATGTTGTGTTATATCACAATGTTACACTACATCACAATGTTGTGTTTTATCACAATGTTACACTACATCACAATGTTGTGTTTTATCACAATGGTACACTATATCACAATGTTGTGTTATATAACAATGGTACACTATATCACAATGTTGTGTTATATTACAATGGTACACTACATCACAATGTTGTGTTATATCACAATGTTACACTACATCACAATGTTGTGTTTTATCACAATGTTACACTACATCACAATGTTGTGTTTTATCACAATGGTACACTATATCACAATGTTGTGTTATATAACAATGGTACACTATATCACAATGTTGTGTTATATTACAATGATACACTAAATCACAATGTTGTGTTTTATCTCAATGTTAGGCTTTATCACAAAATTGCGCTATATCACAATGTTTTATAAGAAATTAATGTTGTCTAGGTTCTGGCAACTCACTTTTTATGACTGGTTGACATGCGTGAGGGAACAATAACTTTATAGGGATAAATTACAGCCCTGATCATTATACTTAAAAAATCATGAACAGCTTCACATACAATATAAATATGCTGGAGCGTGACACAAAACTGGCCATTGTATGTGCAGGCTACAAGGTTTCTACACTGCTTGTAACAAATCTGAAATAGTTATGTCATAATAATCTGCGTAAGTGACATATACACTTGCCCTCTTCACCCTCAACTGCCTTTTACTTGTATTTTATTGTTTCTAGTTATTACCACATTTTAGGAAAAATGTTTTTAATATTTAAAATAGTTTAGTGCAATTAGGTTGTAAATGGGATCCAGTTGTATTTTTTCTTTATTTCTTTCTTCTAATTTTGAAATCTTATCTTATCTTATACTTCCATGTTTCTCTATTGCATCTTTATGGCATTTAACAACATTTTAATCACAATTTGATATCAAGTTTTGATGGAGGAAAACATCAGCATTAACTGGGTAGAACATTCATACTGCTGTACGAGGTGTTATCCAGAAGTTTGTGGACAAATTTAATAAAATCTATATTTATGCAAGTGCATAGCTATATTTTTCACAACTTAAGTATTGTTGTTTTTGTCATCGATGTACGGTGTTTTAGTATATTTCTTATGTCAGAAATAAGGTTATGGTATCCATAGCAACATACATACATGATAAGTGCCGCAGCTCAAAATGCTGAACAATTCGACAGACAAATATGTGAATAATAACCATCATTTTCCCGTAACAATCGCGGTAAATCATATATTATTGAGGACACGGCATCAATGTCTGCAAGACAATGTCATTCCAGCATTGCACGCAGGTGTTAGGAGTTTAAATCAACTTCTATTGAAAATGTAGATGCATTCATATGCAAATAGTGCATCGGATGAAAAGGTGAAACAACGACAGTAATACAGTTTAAGTCAATATTAGCAAAACACTGATTCAGACGATAGATATGTATAGAAAAGCTCCGAGAAAGTTATTTGTAGTGCATTTTGTAGTATACAGATGACACAAACGGTACAGTGAGGAATGAGAAACAATAATGGATGATAACATATGTGGTCGTCCTGAAATCGCATCAATGTCACGTTAACGTGGTAAAAACTGCCTAAATAAGGATTGCCTTAATACAATTCATGAGCTATGCTGCGAACTAAGTACAGGTTACAATACAGTGCACACGTTAATTAAGAAAAAATAGCATGCATTTAAGTGCTCGCTGGGTTCCCCAGTTGCTAAACGAGTATAAATGGAGCAAAGAGTAAGAGTAGGAAAATTACTTGTAAAATAAATTGACGTCGCAATGACGTTACGTAAATTTGACCTGCGGCAGATAGGCGTACATGACATATTTGAAATACATGATACTGTTTTATTTGAATATATATTTTCTTCATACTTTGCATACAGTGTGCCGTTAGATTCAATATAATACATGTAAAACTCCAAGTAAAACAGACATGTCATGTTCATATTATGAGATTTGTCCACAAACTTCTGGATATCCCCTCGTAAGTAACAGAATAACCAGCAAACTTTGTCACTGAAATCACTCGGCAGTGTTAGGACACTAGTCTTTAAAAAGTAAAATAAAATTATGTGGTAAGGGGCGGAGTACAGGTTGAGATGTGTGTAAGGAAATGGGATGGAGTGCAGGTTGAGATGTGTGTTGGGGAAGGGTAGGGGATGAAGTGCAGGTTGAGATGTGTCTATTGAAAGGGGGGTTCATAAAAAAGGAAATTGATCCTTCACTTTTCAATTCTTCATTTTTGATCATTAAACCAGTGTCTTTTGAAAGGGTACTAATAGAAACTTATGAGCAAAACAATGTAGACCCTGACCCTGACTGCATTGTCTGTATATGGTGCCATTAACCTGCATCAACCAGCGTAAAATAAAACAACTTTGACTTCAGTTGCATTCACGGAAGTGGTGTCAATGGCCGCCAACACAGTCATCATCATAATCCACCAGCCTTCAGACCTGCTATCCCATAGTTTAGTTGTCATTTATGTCCATAGATAAGCCACACATACCTACCAAGGGATCAGGTGTCAATGGCCACCTGACTTGTAAGTGCATAGGTAAACTACCGACCCTCAGGTCAAACAAAAAAACACATTTCATATCGAAGGACATGCTCGTAATTCTGATGACTTCTATTTTATAGTCAATGTCATGATGTAACAGTAGAGAGGTTTGACATACCATGATGCATGAATCTGTTATTACAACCCAGTAGGGAAAACATAAATGACAGACACCAGGTTTTCGTCAACAAAACGTACATATCTAACATTCTGACAAATATTAACAATCTGACCATCGCTGCTGGTGCCATTTCATAATCTTACTGACAATGTACGGTGACGTCAACACAAACAACTTAAACTGCAAAGACAAAATTCATCCAGTATGTCATACCTCAGCTGAACACATGATGACGGGATGAAAAGTCTTTATTTGATGCAAGCGAACAAAAAATGAAATTAATGCCCGTCAATTTATATGGTCACATTATCTTCATTCTCTACTTGTTACCTGTCAAATGGCAATACAATTTTTCGGAGACTTTATATCACATGGTTGGTAAAATTTGCATGTGTGAAAAAATTATAAGGAATTTCATTCATATCAGTACAGTTGTTGAAAGATGGCACATTCGCGTAACTTGTTCATCATTCTGATATTACTAAAAACATCTGCTGTATCTGATCAACACATTGTTAATAGTAGACTCTTCCAAATGTCTTTTTAGACCGTTTAGTTATTATTTAGATGGGTGTTAAGAACTGACTGACTGAGAGTAAAAACAGACATACTCTGATTACTCTGCAATGATGCTCATAGGCAGAATCGGTGGGTGGGGGGTCGATACTTACATGTATTACATTGATTGTGAAACAAGTTTTTACAATTTAGACAAATCACGTTCAAAGTCTTCCGGGGTATAATCAGTACTAGACATATGCGAAAAAATAAACTTGTTCAACGACACTAAACATGACTGTAGCAGAGGTTCAGAATAGTTGTTGTTGTTGTATGGTGTTTAGCGTCGCTTTCAACAATTTTTCAGTCATATTGCGACGGTGTCTACTTGAGACAGTATTCTGAGCGCTGTCACACTGGAGTATCATGCCGCAGACACATGGTATGATACCCCACCCAGTCACATTATACTGACACCGGGCCGACCAGACCTAGAACTCTCCTCTTAATGCTGAGCGTCAAGCGAGGAAGCTTCTAGTACCATTTTTAAAGTCTTTGGTATAACCCGGCCGGGATTTGAACCCACGACCTTCCGCATGCGAGGCGGACGCTCTACCACTAGACCACGCCGCGGTCAGGTTCAGAATAAATCTGAGTTTAAAATACAGTCCTTCCACAGGTAATTGGCAAATTTTCTTACATAAAATGCATAAATCTGAGATGGTCTCAAACCAACAATCTAAGCAATGAGAGGAAAGGAATCTTGGCACAGACACTGCCTTAGACCATCAGGCATTTGTGAGAGGACCTGCTATCTTTTAGGAGTAAAATACATTTTAACCCTTTACTTCATATAGACTCTTTTGGACACCTCTAATATAGAAACCACATATCAGCAATGGGTGAATTGCATTTATATTAATTGACAGAGTGGAAAACAGTGCAGGAAGTGTGCTCATTATGAGCAATCTGAACTCTTTCTGCACTGTTTTCAAATGCCTTCTGTGATTGGTGCGGGAAAATGCGTATCTATGGAGTAAAGGGTTAAATGTATTTGATTATTTTAATATATTAATATAAAAAAGTAGCACTGGGTTTGTCACATGGCCAATATTTGTGTTATAACTTAAAGCGAAAACTAATTTTTAAGGGGTTTTTTTAATTGGCTTAAAACATTTTTTTCCCCAATATATCATATATATGTATACTCACTGACCTGAATTGCAAAAAAGATATGCCTAAGATATTGAATAGGGATTTACTTACTTGGGCTATGCATCTAGGTTAGACTAAAATGGACTTCCCACTTACGGACGAAGATATTTTGTGACATATTAAATAAGTCACATGATTTCTTTTGATTTCAATTTGATTTGTTATGCAGGTTTACATGTAATAAAAATTGTTTCATATTAGAAACAGTCTGAATGATGATGGGAAGGTCATCAAGCAGTATTTAAGTACTGTATTTTAAGAATGGGGATTTCATTGCAAGTTTACCACTCCAATCTAAAATCAATTTTTTTTGGTCACATTTTGGTGCATTTAACATACCAAACCATTTGGATTTTATCTATTTATGATAATGAGATGCTTTTCATTCGTTCAAATAATTATTTTAATTTTTTAAGACATTTATTGCGTTTTTTTCCCTGATATACTTCCTTTAAGGATCACTCCTATAAATAAATCATACAACTTCCCAGAAACCACAAGCCATCACTTGCTGTCAACGATCATGGCCGATTATGAATATTACATTAAACTACATTAAAACTGACACGGGCATTTCGCCAGAGTGACAGGGCACACGCCTTACATAAAATATCACCTGTTTTATATAATTATCTGCAGCAACATAGCCATGCAGTTGCCGGCTATCATCATTAGTATCATTTTACAAATACACAATTACACTCAAGAGATATGAAAATGCAACACAGGGTTTAGAAAGGACTTGGAAATGAAAAATGGGACACCAATGTAATAGATACCAAAATATTAGGTAACATCACAACAACAAGCAATTATTACTGTATTGAGTTTTCATATAAAATACAGGAGAAGAGACAAACAATGTACACATTAATACAACTGAGAGGTGTAGTCTGACCTGGGAAATGTTGTTTGTTTGAATATTTAGCATCATTTTTATGCCAATGGGGGCTACTAACCTAACTACTCTTTCCTGTGCACCTGGAAGGTTAATCAGTACTTGAGCACTACCATCTCCATAAGTAACTGATAACTGTCCCAATTGAATCAGTGGTAAGAGACCAATGACAATGAGACACCATGTCTTATATCAATCATCATGGAGACTGTGGACGGGGAGGGCTTCAAACTCACAACCCCTGGATTGAAAGTCAGACATGCTACCAACTGAGTTAACCGAGTCAAGCAAAAATATTGTTTGAAAATGTTATCAGTGACAGGAAAAGCTAGCTTACAGATACATTATTCAAACTTAATAAACTCTAAAGAATTTGACAGTTAATGTTTTCACTAAAAACGCATTACACAAATTCAAAATTTGATAGCAAGCAGCAAATTGAGGTAACGCAAATGAGCCTCAAAGAAAGATAAGCAAAGAAAGAGACACCTGTTAAATAGTAAATTTAAATTGCCCAAATCTTTTTTATTTATTTTATAAATAGATGAAACAACATGACCTGACAATTGAACTAGATCCTATTATTGATTTAAATAATGCATATAGACTAACAGTCACTGTTAATTGGGCAGATAATGTAATTAAGACTTGTGTCTCTTTTGGCCATGGCTAATTGGCAATTGTAACTATGATGTGTCCAACAAAGTTGATATCAGCTGATATCAGTGTTATTTATTCACAGAATTGATTCCCTAGCTTAATCAAGATTTATAGCTCTCATTAAAGAGTTTTAATAGAAGGAATTAACAATTGCTATTTAAGCAATTTCAGTTTAATTGAAGAACTGGACAGATTCATTAAAGCTGTAAATGATACTATTTGCAAACATTATAAAACTTTGAGTCTGTTACTGTTAACACAGTTTGGCTCTCAGTCAATACTCATTAATTTGATTGTTGTGTTTGAATATATTTAACCTCATCAGCAGTTTAAAACGGAAGAATGGTAGTTACACTCAGATTTGTGTTCACTAGTCTGAGATATTCCTTCATCAATTACTCAGACTGTCTGACTATCAATCCTGGGGTCATTATTAACGAATCCTGGCCAGTATCTGTGATGATTGTGTAGCATTGTCATTTGTTTCTCATTACTGATTCAAGTGGGAAAATCACCAGTTACATGTTGGGATGAGTGTGCTGTTGATATTGGTTAAAGTTTAAGGATCCCAGAAAATATTGGTCGCATAAAATGCATAAACCAAATAAAAATGATGCTGAATAGTCTTTAACCAACTACACAGTTACTATCATGATAATGTAACCTGTAGCATATAGCCCCTAATCAAAACAAAAAAGTAATATAAAATATTTCAATGAATTCAATATGTTATTAATTAGGCCATTATAAATTAATTGCTAGATTATTATCCAAATTTTTCTTAAAAACGGGGAGGTTCATAGGATTTTATTATTTATTTTTAATTTTTATTTTTAAAATTTTTGATGTTCTTTAATATTTTTTTTTTTTATTTTTATTAATTTTTTTTTTTTTTATTAAAATAAAAAGGGTCCGGGAGGCATGAATATTAAGGGGGCGGGCAGGGATGATAATCTAGCAATTAATTTATTATGGCCTAAAGAAACGAAAATAAATATTGATTAAGCCAAATATCTGCACCAGAAGTTACAACTTAAAGACCAACAACAGAAGATTATACAATAGATGACAATGACATTTATATACAAACTTTAAATATCTATAACATATAGTTAGTATATAACTTGCACTCAGAGAGTAGATTTTAAGGACTTGAACTCTGTTGTCCTCATCCACTCTTTATTCAATGGTCACTTTATCGCAATGTTGGACGCATTTTTATCAGGCCGGTCTCGATGATTGACATGCTCATTGTATTCGCTTTGTTCGGTTATGGATAAATATTATCATGTGTTAAATCACTTGTAATCATAGATAGACCCCCTATATGGTCTCCAATCAGATTAGAGTCCAGTCGCTGAAAGCTCTTTTGTAACACGGTTTTATAATTTAAATAAAAGTTAAATAAATTGGAGTAGGTGTGCAAGGGACTGCAACAGCTGTGTTTGTTCACTGGCCACTTTTGTAGTTTGATTTCAAATTAAAAGAAAATCTTTCTTGAAAAAGTTTTGTTAGCTGATTACATATGGACATGTTAGTTTTATTTATTAATACCACGACAAGCGTTTAATCTTTTGCAATGTGATATGGGGGAGGTGTTTGTAAATAAACGCAATTCAAAATTTAGCAACATTTGAACACCTGATTTCACTGCGTAATAATACAAGTGACTTGAAACATGTCCAAAATTTTCATTGCTCAAACATAACTTAAGAGAAACACTTAAAACGGATGCCAAATAAATTTTTCCAATTTGTCAATTTCCGCAATTACTGAAACATGCAAATTGCATCATTTAATACACTGGTATGGGGCAACTTGTTTAAGATTATTGCAAAATAACATACTGGTACACATAAATAATTATGAAGAAATTGAAGAAATTTGTAAACTACCGGAATTGAGAGGGATTGCCAATTGTAGTGAAAGTTATGCAATTTAACAAATCTTGTTATCACCCCCACATACCAAACATTGATTTTTTTGTTATATACAGCCAAACCTGTCTTAAGCAGCCAGACAAGGGAAGAAGCAAATGTGGCCTTTGAATGCAGGTTGTTTCTTAATACAGATGGATTTGTACTGAAAGCATAAAAATTGGAAATAGCAAATGTGGCTGCTTAAAACAAGTGGTTACTTAATAGAGGTGACCGTTTACACTGGTTTGGCTATAATGTCATTTACTTGACTTGGGTTTACTGCGACTTTCACTGCAGAAGAACCTCACTGACATAAATAGCTATCCATAAATTAACTTATAAATGCTAATGTCAAAGCTAACAAGAGAAGATGAAAAAATAAAAATACGAAAGTCAATATTTTTAACCTTAACCTGTTACTCTCTAAATTTTTCGAAAACAGCCTCTTCCTTAATAGATTTTAGGTTATTCCATTGTCATTCTAAGTGTTTATTGACCAAGAGTCAAATGTAGAAAGAATATAAAAAATCACAATGCAGGCTGAACTGCATGGCTTTACTTTGTTCGAATATTTTATCATGAACATTAGGAATTGACTTTTTTTCAAATTATTTGCACAACAACAGTTTATGTAAATAAAAAAAAAGATTGTACACCCATAAATATCATACACTTACAAGTGCCAGGTCTGTAGCAATCTGTAAGGCACCAGGGGTTGTGAGTTTGAATCCCAGCCTGATATGACCATTGATATATGACATTGTGTCTCACTGTCATTAGTCTCTCACTGCTGATTCAAGTTTGAAAGTAAAGGTTAACCTTCCAGGATCCCAGGAAAGAGTAAATCATCTGATATCCCTCAGTAGCATGAAAATGATACAAAATATTCAATTGATCCATTAATTTTACTTGGCAGTGCTAGATTTTTAAGGCCATGAATGTCCACAGAGTATTATGCTTTTGCTGTTCTGAATCAAGTGATATATTAGCATTCATTTCTATTGATAAACTGCCTTCCTGATAAACATAGGTTTATCACATCATTGCAAGTTTATTCAGAAACATGATGTCATTATATATACTTCATGATGTTGTTATGTACACTTCATGACATCATTATGTATACTTCATGATGTTGTTATGTACACTTCATGACATCATTATGTATACTTCATGATGTTGTTATGTACACTTCATGACATCATTATGTATACTTCATGATGTTGTTATGTACACTTCATGACATCATTATGTATACTTCATGATATGGTTATGTATACTTCATGACATCATTATGTATACTTCATGACATCATTATGTATACTTCATGACATCATTATGTATACTTCATGACATCATTATGTATACTTATACATTTTGACCTGGACGGAACTACTTTTAACCTTACTTATAATGAATAAAAAACAAAATATTGACATGATTAATAGAATACCACGTAAATGTCTAATATTATCAACTTTATCAGGTGAGGCTTAGAAAGAAACCAGGACGAGGCTCTGTGTACAATTTAAATGAATCTCAGATCACATTACAAACTTATTTAATATATTTTAGAGAAAGTTTGTAACTTACTTGTAGACGTAGTTTACTATTTTCCTATTGCAAGACACACGTTTTCACTGAACAGTACAAAAGGTCATGGTCAAGGGTAATAAATGGTTTAATGCCACTTGCATTATTTCTCATTTATTTAAAAAAACTACAGTAATTGGATTTTTTTTCCATCTGAACCAAGTATTTTAGATATTTAAAATTCATTTGAAAAAAAAAGAGAGTAAATATCACGCATTATAAATTTAATACATTTTCTTTTTCTTTGTTTCTTATCTGTCCTTGTAAAATCTATTTAATAAATCTATGAACCTTCAAGTTGAAACAACATATCGCTGTATTTGCACAGGCAGAAAATCAATGGTTCTGTCAACAAGTCATTGCAAAAAGTCCAGCCAACCAGAATGTCATTTCGAAAACTAATTTGTTAAGTAAACACTGGTCACATTTGTGTGGCGGTGTCCAGCGACTAAACACGGTTAGAGTCATTTTCTACCTTTATTCAGTGAATGCAAACAAAAATATTGAATATTGACCCAAAGTTCTCGGGTTTCCTTGACTTATCACCTTTGGAGCGGTCTTAGTAAATTTATTTGTCAGTTTCAAACAAAAGCTCCTTGTATCCATTTTCTGCCCAGACAGCACCCTGGTAATCGGGCTGCGTGACTTATCACCTCAAAACATTTCATCCAATTCACATGCCAAGTTTTAAACAAAACATGTCCATGTCACTTTTCCATCCAAACCCAGCATGACTGTGAGGTACGTGAAATATAGCACATTCTAATGAATAGCAAACGGAAATGCATTTCAACACAAACTCAAGTACTACATCTTCAAAAGTTTTTTTAACACAAAAAGGCAAAAAACTGCAACAAACTTCTGACAAATCCCACTGAAATTGTATGACATTATCTTTCATTTCTAAAGGTGGTAATTTTGTATAATTTGTACCAGTTTTTGTTCTCATACATTAAACGATCACTTTTAAACTTTTAGCATGGGCTATAAATGGCATCTATTTTTTTTGCGGAGCTGTCAAGACCTTTAATAAGGCACATTACTAATTTTGGCCCCTTGTACAAGACTCTCACATTTAATCAACTGTTTTTAATACATTTTGGTCTCAACATAACATGATCTGATATAATGTGAAACTCAATAGAAAATGTTTTTTTGTATGGCTCCTGAATTTAAGTTTGCTATTTCCAACCAGATTTGTTAAAAAACACTTTATAATATTTGATGAATTGATTGTAAAGTTTATTTCACAATAAATTACACAATAATTCAAAGAAAACAGATATAAAGACATTGACAGTAATTTCCATAGATGGAGATAAGCCTTTACATTTAAAATGCACTATTCCCCAAGAATAATGATGAAGAATATAAGTGTTTATTTGATGAAAGAATGCTGAACGAGAGTACAGAATCGGAGTATGTTGTTAAACTGTTATTTATCTATACTTGTATTGTAAAATGTGCAGTGGGATGACCCACCCAACCCACAACACACTAATTTATTGTGTAAATAAATGGGGTTTTTTTATAACTGAATTTTTTTTTTTTAAAAATCTATAGATGATGTTACTGTTTTTTTCCATTGTGTGGTGTTTATAATGCAAGTTTAATTATACAGTCCGGCTCTTTGGATCCCGGGGATTGTGTTCAACTGAGACTGCAGTGTAACTGGTAACATTTTCTTTAAGCTAAGTATTGAAAAAGCAAACACAAAGAAATAGTCTGTATCTGGGTTCATAGACATGAAACAGAGTAGGACCATGATCCTTCAGTAAGTAACCGGCAAATATCTCGCATAAAGAGTTCATGGGCAAGCTTGACTTGAACCAATGTCCTCAATGGTGAGCAGTAAGTGATCTCTATACAGTGCCTTTAAGACCAATTGTCCATGGAGGACCTTACATCTGATGGAAAAGAATTCCATATGAAGCTGTTTTTATTTCAATTAATTTCATACTTTCTGGCTTCTCCACAGGCCATTCAAGCACAGGGGCACCCCAGCACTTGACTGTCAGAAATGGTATTCCCCAAGCTCTTGAATTTTATCAAAATTTTGCAAAAGCTTACTTTCCTCTAAATCATCATTTTTCTTCGCATATCTTTTCTCATTTCAATTTTACCCCATCGCTTGCTTTCATTCCTGTAGAGAACCCTGACTTTGCTATATCGTGGTAATCTATCATAATCTACAATGTCAACAGAACTAATAAAAAAAACATTCAGATTTTTATTGACGTATTATCATGAGATGATTTGTATACATTTAAAAAATTAAATTCATTTTTTAAAACATTTATAGCTTTTTTTCCCCGATATACTTTCTTAGCAACAACCTGTCTTAAAAAGTCACTTTTGTTCCTTCCCTTGACTGGCTGTTTAAGACAGGCTGATATTAAATAAATACAAATTAAACCCAGGACCTCCCTCGCACTAACGCAGTGCTCCACGTACCAATGCAAGCTATCGGTCAACATGGCCAACTTCCAGCCAGGATAGTTACTTGTCAGAAACATTGTCGACTGCTACATACACAGACAGACTTTACATTAGTTTGATAATCAGATCAGTAAATAGATATACATCAAATATACAACTTCAGTCTGCCTGAGTGACAACTGATTTTTATCAGTAATTACTAATGTTTTTGTATGGTGTTTAGCCTTGCCTTCAAAAATAAATTGCGATGGTGTCTACTTTTATTAGCACTGCCACACTGGAGTATCATGCCACAGACACATGGTATGATACCCCACCCTGTCTCATTGTACTGAAACGGGGTCAACCAGACATAAAATTATTCTCTTAATGCTGGATGCTAAGCAAAATGCATCTAGAACCATTTTTAAAGTCTTTGGTATGACCTGGCTGGGGATCGAACCCACAACCTTCCAAATATGAGACAGACACTCTACCACTAGACCACCACTGCGGTCTGTAATTACTGAAGCTATAGTGAAATTTACAAACCCATCTTCCCAACAAACCCCAATATCCTGACCAAACTGTATGTACTGTCAAACCACATAATACCATAATACCCCATACACCACAAGCATACCTTCCAATGTCAACCATTCAAAACAACATATTACAAACACATCAAATTCTTATTCTGAAACAAGGTCACCCGACTGGCTCATCAAATATTGTAATCTTAGTTTGAACATTCGTGTTTGACATCCTGAATGACCCCCAAATGGTCAAATGAGCATTGAATGGCCACCTTAACTAACAAGTTCTAAATCAATATTGTGTCATCCGAAGATAAAATGTCAAGTGGGACTTATTATGAATGGGGAGCCAGCTGGATAACAGCATGACTGGGTGGGGATGAAAACCATATCTTTCCTGCTCAAAACAACTATTGTACAGGTTAAAAACATAATTGAAACCATCTGTAATTTATAGTTTTGTATTTTAGCCAATTGAGAAGACTTCAGCGTGTTTTTTTTTCTCTAGATTCCATCAGGTTGAGTCTGGAATCAACTTTGTGATCTCTGCGATTAGTGACGAACACCCAATCAAATGACCTAACATGGGCTGTCAATCAAACAGGTCGATAATCCAATCAGCAATCAGTATTGTTTCCAGGGCCAACATTTTCCTTAGACAAGTGTGCAGTCTCTAAGTAAACACTTCATTGTATTTACTTGAAAAAACAACACAATATGGTCAGTGGGCGGAGTACTAGTCACTCTCATGACAGGTCAATTACAGCCTTTGTATTGTTTCAAGAACACGAAATGAGTTTTCATAGCAACAAATGATATCATTTAACTTATTGTTTCTTTAAATATGACAGACTTAAACCATGTTGCAAAGTTTGTGGTCATATTAACATATTCGCAAATACAAACATTTTAACATCATTACTATTATTTATAAAAGAGAGATAACAAAGAGATAAATCTGTGATAAATCATGTGAATTTTTATATTTTGTTTTGCTTGTCTTGTTTTATACAGTAAGTGATGCTTACATATATCAATTCCTCTCAGAATGATCATTTTTATATCTACTGCCTTAGCAATTGAAATCATATTGGGATAGCAGTTTTAGTGATGAACAATCTTGCACTGCCGAAATAATAGAAAAAAATAAATATTAAAACAAGTACTTTTGAGACAGCAGAAAAACAAGTACTTTTGAGACAGCAGAAAACAAGTACTTTTGTGACAGCAGAAAACAAGTACTTTTGAGACAGCAGAAAAACAATTACTTTTGAGACAACAGAAAACAAGTAGTTTTGAGACAGCAGAAAACAAGTACTTTTGAGACAACAGAAAACAAGTAGTTTTGAGACAACAGACACAAGTAGTTTTGAGACAACAGAAAACAATTACTTTTGAAACAGAAAACAAGTACTTCTGAGACAACAGAAAACAAGTACTTTTGAGACAGCAGAAAACAAGTACTTTTGAGACAACAGAAAACAAGTACTTTTGAGACAGCAGAAAACAATTACTTTTGAGACAACAGAAAACAATTACTTTTGAGACAACAGAAAACAAGTAATTTTGAGACAACAGAAAACAAGTAATTTTGAGACAACAGAAAACAAGTACTTCTGAGACAACGGAAATCAAGTACTTTTGAGACAGCAGAAAACAAGTACTTTTGTGACAACAGAAAACAAGCACTTTTGAGACAACAGAAAACAATTACTTTTGAGACAGCAGAAAACAATTACTTTTGAGACAACAGAAAACAATTACTTTTGAGACAACAGAAAACAAGTAGTTTTGAGACAACAGAAAAAATTACTTTTGAGACAACAGAAAACAAATAGTTTTGAGACAACAGAAAACAATTACTTTTGAGATAACAGAAAACAAGCACTTTTGAGGCAGCAGAAAACAAGTACTTTTGAGACAGCAGAAAACAAGCACCTTTGAGGCAGCAGAAAACAAGTAATTTTGAGGCAGAAGAAAACAAGTACTTTTGAGGCAGCAGAAAACAAGTAATTTTGAGACAACAGAAAACAAATTTCCCCAGATAATAGAAACAAACATCCCTTTGATAAATGTTCAATGATATAAATTACAATACACATAATTTATACTTTTGAACCCCAAACTTGCAATAAACCCACAACAGATATCACAACTTAGCGATATTAATTCAAGGTCATTTTAAGGTCAATTGACCTTGAAACCTAATACAAAATCCTCTCCAGATTCAATGCACCATCTTATTTTACTAATCAAACAATCACACAATTTCCAATTCAATGTTAAATCCAATTATATATGTAGGACCCTATCATGACAACAATACCCATTCTGTTTAAAAATTAAATTATCCATGGACTAAATCACTATAAATATTATCATTAGTTTAAATGCATTAGGCTATCCTATGATTAAAGACTTTAATGGCTTCATTTAAATCCATTGTGAATCTTTAATATTCATCCATTTGGCATTGAAAGCCACTTGACGCAATTTCACAGCCATTATTTGGCTTAAGTCTGAATTTTTCCTAAGTATATAAAATGTTAAACCTTAGTGAAAAAAATAAGATTACAGATAAACAGAATGTGGATTTTTTTTTATTTTGAAGTGATTTTTAAATACTAGTATTTAAATACTTAAAAATAACAAATTTAATAATTTTTCAAGTATGAAAAACTATCACATTCTGGCAATCACAACTGCTATTTGAAGTTTGGAGCAAACATTTGTAGCAGATTTTTTTGACATTGTTGGTATTCACAGAGATGTGGAAGCTTATTTGGGGTGTTTTTTTTTTAAAAAAAGATTTGAGTCCATTTTTATACAAAAATACAGTTAATAATGTGCATCGCATGGTCTAGTGGTAGGGTACAGAACCCAGGATCAGAGAGTCAAGGGTTCGATCCTCTGCCACTGCTATGTGTGGTATCCTTGAGCAAGACACCTTTTCCACATACATATGCTTATAGTACTGGTTCTTCGAGCGTGATTTGTCTAAGTTGTAAGAATTTGTTTCACAATCGGAGTAAAATAATAAGTTTAAACTTGTTAATAATAATGAACATTTCTTTATGCAAAAATACAGTTCATAATAATGGACAATTCTTAATGTAAAATATAGCTTTTAATTGTTTTTTCAGTTTACATTAATTCATATTAGCTTGATTGCGATGGAATTTCAAAGCTTATATGAACTGCTCTCTCTTTTTTAAACTATATTGATTGAGAAAGGCAAAACAAGCCTCTAGCCACTAGCCTCTGGGGATGCTCGAACCCAAGACCTCAACAATTACATTGCCCTGATTGAACCATCATCATTGAAACAGAAATATCACATAGAGTCCCCCTAGACCACAAGTGACACCCCCACCTTTTCAGATTGTGTGCATATCTAGACAGTCTTCATAATTAATAAAGGGTACAATCGAAGTGCCCCGCAATTTTAAGGAGTTAACATGCACAATTTTGATGACCTCACCTGAGACTTTACAGTGGTAGAGATCACAGCAGAAGCCTGGTTTCCCATTACTATGACGCAGTATTTGAGGGGAATGACCTGCAGCACATCTCGGGACCTTGCACACTGAGACATCACATCTACACTCGTAGACTGCCTTACAGCAGCGACTGTCATCATTGGTTCCATTATAGACCAGAACAGAGTCTGCTGGGCACCGGTGGACCACGCTGGAGTCGCAACCTAATGGGTCACAACCTTGCGGCAATTCTGAAAATAATAAAACATTTTTTCTTCATATATGCGTAAAGTATAACATATATATTCAATGTATACAAAAGGCTAGAAATGTTAGTACAATTTAGGCCTGGCCAGGTTAGCTCAGCTGGTAGAGCATCTAACTATCAATCCAGGGGATGCGTGTTCGAATCCCCACCCCCTCACAGCCCCAGTGATGATTGATTTATGACACTGCATCTCATTGTCATTTGTCTCTCAGCATTTATTGAAGTGGGAAAGTTATCAATTTATTGCAAACCTTGAGGTTACTTGTTCATCTTACTGTTTGCCCACGTTGGCATAAAAAATTTAGCTAATTATTCAAACAAAGAAATAAAACAATTAATTTAAAGAAAAGGCTAAATACATTTGCAAAACAAATTGTGGTGTAAAAAAATATAAAGTCTGTGTAAGCACAATTGGGAGGTGGGGCAGTAGTGTAGTAAATACAGTGTTGGCTGCTTACACTCATGTGTAAGCACAATAAACCATGATGTATAAAACAAACAGAAGGTGCAAGTTTAACTAACTAACAGTAAATAAGAAAAGAAAATATAAAAACACATAATTATAATGTTGGCTGAACATGAAAGCACACCAAACTACAATGTTACAAGCAGATGTTAAAGGCTGTCCTGCTTAATGACAACATTGTAAAACCTACATACATGGTGTAAAGCTAAATTATATCTTTGTCTTTGAGATTTGTGTAACATCCTTTTTATCAAGTCTAGTGATGACAGACAATGCAGTCAGACTGCAGTTGACATAATGAACATCTTTTCTGACATGAGGGTAGGAGTTCAAAATTATCTGGAAGGGTGTCACATCTAAAAATTAAGCTTTATACTTGAAAAAAAAAAAGCTTAGAATACAATCATGTTGTGCTTAAGAAGATCACCTGGAAAAGCATTGTTTCCCATGACAGAATGTGACATTGTCGGGGAAAAAAAATGTGATGTTTTACAGGTGTTCTTATGTGTGAACGCAGTACAGGAACAGAAAATACTGTTAAAACGTTTGTTAGCAGGTACTTTTATGTAAAAGATTCAGCCATGTGTCTTGGGTAGCAACTGTTTTATTTGCCATGTTTGCAGTTTTAATGAATCAGTCTGTATACAACTTCACATATCGGGTTCTCCGCTGCTGAGTGGTCTATGGTGCATCTAATAACCAATCACCGCTCTCCCCTAAGGTTATAATTCCAAGTCCAGTTTGGTCAAATAAAAACATTTTGAGAAAGTTTGCCACTTACATGCTGGAGGACGATGGTTCTACTCAGATTCAAATAAAATTGTGTCCTTCCTCAAGTAAATGACACATTTTCTCACGTAAAATGTTTGTACCAAGTTTGAGATCTAAATACAGTGTGACAACTTGACTTAAATTTGAATATTTGATATAAAGAGATGATAATAACAGAGCAAAAAAAACGAGTACCGAGTCTTTAGTAGGTCAAAAGTGGAAAATAGAGTGGCTTACATTATTTTGAATAAATAAAATTCCTTCATATTCAATAATCAGACTTCTTTTATGACAATGAAAAGTTGTATGATACGGCTTTTTTATTTAACTGAAGTAAAATCCGATTTCCTAATGGGCAGCTCTTTGGAAAGTTTTGGTTATACTTGTTCCGTGGACTTTTTTTTATAATCCTTGCCATTCAATGGCATGAATGTTTACTGAAGAAGTCGCATTTAAATTCAATAAAAAATCTCATCATGAAGTTGTAGAAGCTTAAGATAAATTTTGATCTAACACTTGCCGACAATAAAACTTTGATGAATGGAGATAAAATTACAATAACAATTTATTATTTAGATATTACACAATTAAAGCCTTGTTGTAACTTTATCACAATGGCCTTTCTGACAACTGTCTCGCAGCTGCGAAGTTTTATTTATTTTTTAATTAAAAAAAAAAAAAAAAAAAATTTTTTTGCAGTAAGAATTTCATATACAATTATAAATTTGATTGAATGAAAAAATCGCTACAAAATGGAAGGAAAGAACTAGCCACCGTTAAACAGCGTACACATTGAATGCCTAGTTCCCTTAAATTATCTTGTACTGCGAGCTAATACGAGGTTGAGCCAGCGACCAGGGGCCTGTTTCACTTACCTTCAGAAGTCTTAAGATTTTCGTACGAACAAACTGTGACACCTAATAATGTTTCATTTACGCAATATTTGCAATTTTTTAAAAGAATATTAGTTACAAGGCTTACTAAAGTTAAAAAATGATGTAAGCAAAACACTAACTGTTAATAAATTTCCTGACACTTTTTCTTAACAAATTTTACGTTAAAAAGTTCATAAACTTACAAAGGTCATTGAAACGGGCCCCTGGAAATGTGTTAGCTAACATATAAGCAAACAATTAACCGAACTGAACGCAACCCTGATTCAATGTTCAGCTCCCATAAATAAAAAGCTGAAGGCTCGTAACTTTAAATTCTGACGTTAAGTTGACACTTGTGTGTCAGGTGATTAATTTCCCATTGTTAATTATTTCGTAATAAAAATCATTATGCTCATCATTTATTCTCCATTTCAAATGTTTTCATGACCGTCAAATAATTATCATCATGCTGTTGTTTTAATTACAAATATTTCTTTATTAATTAATCATTTGTTGTTATTACTTTTTGTCATTTAAAATATTACTCTGATGTTGAAGTTCACTTTCGACAATCGTACTGAGTCGCAAACATAATAGCGCCCACTTGAGAAAGTCTTATAATAGTATTGTAGTTGTTGTTGTTTTTAGTTTATACTAATTTATTTTAGCTTGATTGCAATGAAAGCTCAGAGCTTATATGAACCGTTTTGAGTGCACTTCCTGGGTAGAACCAGTACTGAGTGTTGTTTTGAAAACTCTGGAGGAGCAGCCAACACTCTATCCATTAGACTAACGCACTGCTTCGTTATTGTTGTTTTTGGTGGAGGAATACCTCAAAATGAATCTCACAGTAGAGCCACCATCCTTCCCCAAATAACAGGCAATCATTCTTGCAGAGAAGTTTTTGCACCAAGCAAGGCTCAAACCTATGACCTCAGTTGTAAGAGGTAAGTTGTCATTAGACAACTGCACCTTAGACCACTTGGCAACAGAGGACACTGTGTTATTATAGTGATGATATAATTATTTACAATATGTTTAATACTTGGGAATGGACCCCCTTTATGTGTATACTACAGATGTATGGACAACACAGTATACTAGGGAATGGACCTCCTTTAAGTGTATACTATAGATGTATGGACAAGACAGTATACTAGGGAATGGACCTCCTTTAAGTGTATACTATAGATGCATGGACAAGACAATATACTAGGGAATGGACCTCCTTTAAGTGTATACTATAGATGTATGGACAAGACAGTATACTTAGAAATGGACCACCTTTAAGTGCATACTATAGATGTATGGACAACACAGTATACTAGGGAATGGACCTCCTTTAAGTGTATACTATAAATGCATGGACAAGACAGTATACTAGGGAATGGACCTCCTTTAAGTGTATACTATAGATGTATGGACAAGACAGTATACTAAGAAATGGACCTCCTTTAAGTGTATACTATATATGCATGGACAAGACAGTATACTAAGAAATGGACCTCCTTTAAGTGTATACTATAGATGTATGGACAAGACAGTATACTAGGGAATGGACCACCTTTAAGTGTATACTATAGATGCATGGACAAGACAGTATACTTAGAAATGGACCTTCTTTAAGTGTACACTACAGATGTATGGATAAGACAGTATACTAGGGAATGGACCTCCTTTAAGTGTATACTATATATGCATGGACAAGACAGTATACTAAGAAATGGACCTCCTATAAGTGTATACTAAAGATGTATGGACAAGACAGTATACTAGGGAATGGACCTCCTTTAAGTGTATACTATAGATGCATGGACAAGACAGTATACTTAGAAATGGACCTTCTTTAAGTGTACACTACAGATGTATGGATAAGACAGTATACTAGGGAATGGACCTCCTTTATTTATTTATTTTTTTTTTTGAATGGGGTTTAACGCCATTTTCAACACATTTCAGGTTATATATGGCATATCCAGTTTTACTGGTGGAGGAAGACCTCAGACTGAGTCAGACTGAGTCAGACTGAGTAGAACCACCGTCCTTCCGCAAGTAACTGGAAACTTTCTCACATAAAGTTTTTGGAGCGAGCGGGACTCGAACCTACGACCATAGCGGTGAGAGGTAAATGATCTTGAGACGGCGCCTTAGACCACTCGGCCACGGAGGACCCGGACCTCCTTTAAGTGTATACTATAGATGTATGGACAAGACAGTATACTAGGGAATGGACCTCCTTTAAGTGTATACTATAGATGCATGGACAAGACAGTATACTTAGAAATGGACCTCCTTTAAGTGTATACTATAGATGCATGGACAAGACAGTATACTTAGAAATGGAACTCCTTTAAGTGTATACTATAGATGCATGGGCAAGACATATACTAGGGAATGGACCTCCTTTAAGTGTATACTATAGATGCATGGATGAGACAGTATACCTGAGAATGGACCTCCTTTAAGTGTATACTATAGATGCAACAATGAGACAGTATACCTGGAAATGGACCTCCTTTAAGTGTATACTATAGATGCATGGATGAGACAGTATACCTGGGAATGGACCTCCTTAAAGTGTATTCTATAGATGCATGGATGAGACAGTATACTAGGGAATGGACCTCCTTTCAGTGTATACTATAGATGTATGGACAAGACAGTATACTAGGGAATGGACCTCCTTTAAGTATATACTATAGATGCATGGATGAGACAGTATACTAGGGAATGGACCTCCTTTCAGTGTATACTATAGATGTATGGACAAGACAGTATACTAGGGAATGGACCTCCTTTAAGTATATACTATAGATGCATGGATGAGACAGTATACTAGGGAATGGACCTCCTTTCAGTGTATACTATAGATGTATGGACAAGACAGTATACTAGGGAATGGACCACCTTTAAGTATATACTATAGATGCATGGATGAGACAGTATACTAGGGAATGGACCTCCTTTAAGTGTATAATATAGGTGCATGGGCAATACAGTATAACTGGGATTGGACTCCCTTTAAGTGTATACTATAGACACATGGACCAAACAGTATACTAGGGAATGGGCCGCTTTTAAGTGTACATGTATAATAAAGATGCATAGACACGACAGTATACTTTGAAATGGACCTCCTTTAAGCATATACTTTTAATTGTATGCTATAGATGTATGGACAAGACAGTATACTAGGGAATGGATCTCCTTTAAGTGTATACTATAGATGCATGGACAAGACAGTATACTTAGAAATGGACCTCCTTTAAGTGTATACTTTAAATGCATGTGCAAGACATATACTAGGGAATGGACCTCCTTTAAGTGTATACTATAGATGCATGGATGAGACAGTAAACCTGGAAATGGACCTCCTTTAAGTGTATACTATAGATGCATGGATGAGAAAGTAAACCTGGAAATGGACCTCCTTTAAGTGTATACTATAGATGCATGGATGAGACAGTATACCTGGGAATGGACCTCCTTTAAGTGTATAATATAGATGCATGTGCAAGACATATACTAGGGAATGGACCTCCTTTAAGTGTATACTATAGATGCATGGATGAGACAGTATACCTGGAAATGGACCTCCTTTAAGTGTATACTATAGATGCATGGATGAGACAGTATACCTGGGAATGGACTTCCTTTAAGTGTATACTATAGATGCAACGATGAGACAGTATACCTGGAAATGCATCTCCTTTAAGTGTATACTTTAGATGCATGGATGAGACAGTATACCTGAGAATAGACCTCCTTTAAGTGAATAATATAGATGAATGGACAAGACAGTATACTAGGGAATGGACCTCCTTTAAGTGTATAATATAGATGCATGGACAAGACAATATACTTGGGAAAAATACTCCTTTAAGTGTATATTATAGATGCATGTTCTAATCAGGTGTCAACCTCCTTTAAATTTACTCAAATAAATATGGGGATAATATTTAATACTTGTCTTTATATACACTTAATTTTCCATAAACTTCTTTTTTTTAATACCCTGTATACACCAACTAGACACCACCTTCTATGGATGGTGATTTGCTCTTTCTTTGACCTCTCGCCTTTTTACGGCTGAGTGACTACCACAAGGGTGGTATATGGATCACAATACAACACGTCTCAATCAGCAAACAGATGACTTTATCATAATCAGTTATATTTGAATTATTTACTTGTGTGGGCAACAAATTATTTTTTTTTCGCCTCGACAGTAAAGGCGTAGGAGAGGTCATCAACTCTTTAATACAGTCTTGACAAAGTGGCAGTTAAGGTGACGTATTTTTATTACCTACATTTCAGAAAAGAAAAAAAAGTTTTTATTAATACTCTTTGAAAAGAAAATAATTTTATTATCTCATAGTTACCCCATTATTTAATTGTGCAATCATAATCCAAACCTCATTTAGAATGAAATCTCCTTGTGACAATTGAAAACAATTGTTACTTGTTTATACCAGTAGTTTACATAGACAAGACTGTCTGACTTTCTAACACATCTCTAATTGTTGTCTGACATCGTAGATTCACTGAATTAACTATCAATACTGTTATTTCTAGAATAATCAATACATGTTTTGTTTTTGCATGATAACTTCAAAGTAAAGATATGCAAATGAGTCTTTTTTAAGCCTTTTGATTGGTAGGTTTGATATATTAAATGTAAATATTGCATGCCTATTTGGCATTTGAAGTAGTTCAAGATAAAACAAAGTGAATGCAGGAATGAACTATTTTACAATCATAATATTACTTTATTCAAGCAGTATACTAGTAAGAACTTTTCATTAATTGCCCACTAAATGCGAGGCTTGAATGTCAACATTCTTTTTTTTCCGCCAAAAGGAAATGTAAGAATTGGTACTAATACTTCCATTGCTCTGCTGATTTATTTGTTTCAAGCAGACTATATATATATATATCGTAATTTAGAGTTTAACCTCATTTGACAACAGATGGAATTGTGTGGCATAAAACAGCCTATAAAATAACATAATTATTAAGTTTGTTCTTAATTATAATTATTAAGAAGTTCGTCATCACAGTGCATGCGTGAACAGCATTGCACCTACTCCACCCTTGATTCAATTCTGAACGAGTTATGTACAAACTACAAAGCCACAAGCTATGCTCAGAAACGGCCTTAGCAAACATCATCTTTAAAATGTCAGTCATCTCAGCTTTTGTGGTAGCTCTGCCCAGAGTCAGTCAAATGACATCAAACTGTCAGTCAAATGATGTTTAACACTCAAGCAAGTTAAAAATTTAACAATTAAGAAACCCTGAACACTGAATGAACACTTACTATTACATGGCTAAAGGACTGTTTAACTTAATGTTTTACACCATACAATACACTACAATGCCATTATATCACCACTCCCATCCACTCCCCTCCACTTCCACTAAGCAGTGAGATATAAGAGTACACTGATTGGTCATTTGCTTCAACAGAAAGCTGAACGACATCTCAGTTTGTAAAACGTTAGAGTGCTATGAATTGTGGGACAGTTATGAAATTCCCTGCTTTTTCATTGGGGTATAACACGCCTGATTTGGGATAGACCCCGGGAGAGTTGGGTCTGTTCAACAGTCTACCACTCCACTCCAAAACACAACACAACACAACACAACTGAAGTCTGTATCAATTCAAAATTTAGATTTAACAGGTGTACATTCTCATTTTAAAGTAAAGATTCACTGGACAGTGTGATTTGAAACGCTATCTCAACTTAGGATTTTTTAAAAGGAGCATTAAATTATGTTGTTTTTTAGACATTTAATTCAACCTCTTACAAAATGTACCACTGAAGTTTGAGCCCCGATCTAAAACCAATACGTTTTATATATGAAATTTTGCCAAGTACTGATTACAAACAAACTGTCTCTATCATCAAACAGTGAATTTTTACAAATAATGACCTGTAGTGTCCTAAAATGTCCTCAAAACCTAATTCACATCAACCTCGAAACTAAATCATTTTCTAAAATGTAGCCAATCCCTTTCTTCTGCTCATCAAATGTTTCAACGAACTTGGATCAAAAATAATTATTCCATTCAGTTAGTGGAGACCGTGATGTTAAATACTTTAAAACGCCCCTCTCTCATCCTCCTTTGTGGAAGAAGCCACCTAGACTATCATAATTCATTAATGCCTTAATCATTTAAATTCAATTTGGCACACTGATGATGCAAACAGGTGTCAAGAAAATTATTTTTGGGTAAACACCACTGCACATATGACACTGTGCACTTTCATCTGGCGCATTATCAAGACATCAAGATATCCTAGCAGGCTGCAACAGTAATTAGATACAAAACAGTGGATTTAGGTGAGAATACGCTGCGCAATACAGCCAATACCTGCACTCACGCCCAATTTTTTTTTTCCTCAATGGGTAGTTTTATGTTACTCTGGCTACAGCCCAGTAGGGAGAATCAGTGGGAATGACATGAGTCATGGAGGGAGGAGAAAAGAAAGATGTCCAGGCCATCTCATTGCTTCTGACACAATTTCAAACAAACAATGTTAAATGCATAAATGCAGGTAATCTTATTATTACACAACAGAAGCCTGTGTGAGTGGAGAATATTCTATGTAGGTTTAAAGATCATATTTGAAATGTTTGTAAAAAAAAAATGTTAAAAACATAATAATTGCCCCATAGGTGCAAATAGGTACCAAGTGCCTTCTTTATTTCATATACACTTGATATCTTATTACTCTAATGGGACGATTTATGCTGTTCAACATAGGCCAGATTTTTTTTTTATTTGTTGGATTATGGTTGAATACACCATCCCTCCTTTTTTTTTTTTTTTTTTTTTCAATCTGACATTGATATTACTGGTCAATGGGAAAAGAAACTGTGTTTTCTTAGCATAACAAAAATATCACACATATTCCAAAATTAAAAAATGACTAAAATTTGTCTACTTTACTTCATCTGCAGTAAAATAATTCTTCTTTTTATGGAACTTTCACTTTTTTTCCATCTAAAAATATTTGGGAAAATATGTAAACCAACAAATAAAAGAAGTCTGGCTTAAAAAAAGCTTTAATATATAATATTACTGTCTGACTTTTGTAACTGTTGCACCAACATATTAAAGTATTATAATATACCTAAAAGTTATTACCATAAATTATACATAAATAACCAGTCCAAATCCAGTCCTAAGGTTTTTAAGTATTTAAGAAAAGAAATTCAGAAAAATATTGGTGAAAAAGATTAGCCTGGTATGTACAGAAGATTCTATTGAATCTTAAATATCTTTAAAGACTGTTATGCCATCTCGCCATAATCTCACCATAATCTATATTAATTAAACCTTTACTCCATAGATACATGTTTTCCTGCATCAATCACTGAAGGCCTTTGAAAACAGTGCAGGAAGAGTTCAGATTGCTTGTAACGAGCAATCTGAACACTTCCTGCACTGTTTTCCACTCTGTCAGTTTATATAAACATAATTAACCCAATAATTCAAAAGCTTTCTATATTAGAGGTGTCCAAAGGCGTCTATATTAGAGGTGTCCAAAGGCGTCTATATGAAGTAAAGAGTTAACAGGTAAAGTTTATTCAACTATTGTTCTCCGTTACTTAAAGGAAGTATATCAGGATTTTTTTTAAAATTTCAAAACTGGCTAAAAACATTTTTTTCCAAAAACTCATACGTATATATACTCACTGACCCTTTAATGCCATAAGGAGATCAATTTAAAAATAGCAAAATGATATATTGAAAAATGATTTCCTAAAATAGATTTCATGCTTAAAGTCTTTTAAAGGTCAAATACATCCTTAATGACTTTCTATACAATTCATGTTAGTTTCTATAATAATGACAGGCTATATGTACAAAATAATGTTAATGACATAATGTTAGTATGTTCAGACATGGATCCAGGAAGTAGTTAAATACCAGTGAAATTAAACTATAAGTAGTTAAAAATATATTTCGTAAAAGTCAGGGAATTCTTTATTCAAGATAGGCAATTTATCACTAAGGAATTTTATAAATACAAATACATACATTACCCGAGATATGGCAATAATACAAACAGAGTCACAAATGCAATAAATACTTAACAATAATGTATCATAACACTGTATGTAGTTTTAAATTATGGTGAAATACTACATTATGATAATGTAACATCACATTTCCACCCACGAGTTTCGCCTTTAAATTTGACTACTGAGCTCTATTTGGCCATTATAAACTAATTGCTAGTTTCTTATCTAAATTTTTGCTTAAAAAAGGGGAGGGGGAGCGGGAGCGGGGGGGAATTTTATTTTTTATTTATTCATTTTATTTATTTTCGTGTTTTTTTTTTTATGAAAATAAAAAGGGTTGGGCAGCATGAAAATTAGGGGGCGGGCGGGTATGGTAATCAAGTAATTATTATATTATGACCTTAAATATATTCAAACTAATACATGTTTTACCTTTAACTGACAGAAGAAATAAAGTTATCCTTACTGCATCTGTTTGGGATTCAGAATTTATATCGAATCCCTCATTTGCATACAATTATTCCATTATGCGATTATGTAAATATCTGAAGGCAGATGTAATGCAAAAAAATATGTGTTAAAAGGTTGTTAAAAGCATTTGCTGTAAAAAAAAAAAACAACAACAAAAATTTGAAACATGATAAACTTACGATTCAGACATTAAGACGGGGTAATCAATGTGAGATATGTAAATGTTACCACAGTGATGTGGTGGCCAATATCATTAACATACAGAAATTTTTGTGAAAAATGTTTGAATTAAAACTTTCACTATTTATATTATTCTGACTGCTTCAAGGCCTGCAATCTTGTTTATGAAGCAACAACCTTGTTTCCTGATCTGTTTTGTTTTTTCTTAGAAGTGAAGGTAGGTGGTTTAGGTGGATCCAGGTGGGAGGTTGGGGACGGGTCGGTATAGGGGAGAATCTAATATGCCGATTTTGTAAATCTCAACAGGCAACATATTTTCCTGGACACTGGGTCAACCTCATATTAGCACACAGACGCATTTATTTTAGGGAACCAGGCATTAAACATGTTTGCTGTTAAACGGTGCTGAACACAACCCAAGTAGATCCAGAAACAAAGTTTTGCTCAGAGTGTAATAATTTTTTTCTTATTTATTTACAAAACATGTACAGAATGTTTAAAACTTGACTTAAGCCAAGTACATTCAAACCTGTGTAAGTGGCCACCTCTTTTAAGCAGCCACATTTGCTATTTTCCATTTCTTTGGTTTCAGAGCAAATACACCTGTATTAAGAAATAACCTGTCTTAAAAGGCCACTTTTGCCCCTTCCCTAGACTGGCTGTTTAAGACAGGTTTGAATGTATATAATATATCTTCCAGATCAACTTCATGGATAATAAACCAGTGTTAAAGGTGGGCCATTTGTTATTTTAACAATTTCGGATATAGATCATCAGGTTAATGTACAAACTAACCCTTTATTACCAGTAAAAATAAGCAATGCTGCTAATGACAGTGACATTTCCAAATTGTTGTCATCTTTTACACCAGTTTTTATGTCCTACTAAATATTTGAAATTGTTCAGTAATGGAATAAAAGTCATTAACCGATCCAGTTACCCTCTAAATTGGTAGCCGTGGTAACATAGCCGTGGTACCATAGCCCTCAGCCTTTCACTCCGATTTACGACTTAAGGTATTCAAGTTTTCACTTATTGACTTCCAGTTCTTTAATCACAGGACTAAGAATCACAAACAGGAGCAGCGGAGTATTTTATATCCCATCATGCCCTTGGTAAAGCGTGATTCTATTACGTTATTGTGATTTAATAGCGAATGTCCTTTATTAAAAATAACACTTTAACACAATAAAACGGCTTCCCTTTCAAGCAGTCGTCAATAAAGAAATTAAAGTAGGTGACAAAAATTTAAAATGTCTTCTAAATTTCGCCTAAGTACTGCAATTATGTTACACGTTTTTCTATCTTCTGTCGAAATGTTATCCCCCATATCCCATAAATCACTTTTACAACAATCATGTTGTGTTTCTTCACATTATTCATCTTCTAAAGACACAAAAAATAAAGGTGTTTTTTAATTCTACAACCTCAGATTGACTTTAACCCTTAACTCCAAAGATACACTTTTTCCCACACCAATCACAGGAGGCCTTTGAAAACAGTGCAGGAAGAGTTCAGATTGCTCGTAACGAGCAATCTGAACACTTCCTGCACTGTTTTCCACTCTGTCAGTTAATATAAACATAATTCACCCAATAATTCAAAAGCCTTCTATAAAAGGTGTTCAAAGGCGTCTTTATTAGAGGTGCCCAAAGGCGTCTACATGAAGTAAGGGTTAAGACACTTAGTACATTAATTAACTGAGCTTCAAATAAACTTCAATCATATACTGAACGAAAAACCTAATCAGCCACCCGAAATTTTATGTATTTTTTCAAAAGGAATCAAAGCAATTTCATTTATATTTGGACTTGAATAAGAAAGAACTTTTAGGTTATGTAAAAATACGTAATTGTCTGTTAATGGCATATACAACTTTTTATAGCGCAACTCCATAATTTGACGAAGATATTGTATATATAACATGACGGGTTAGCTGTTCTGTTCAGTATATGTGGATTTAGACATAGGCATAGCTACACGTAGGCACTGTAGGCCCAGGCCTGTATTCTTTTTAAGAAAAAATAATAATGTGTAATTTATATATTTTACATGGCAAAAAATACACACAGAAAATAACTTGACCAAGCTATGCCCCTGTTGGACATAGGTATGATGTAAGGTTATTTAAGTTGGCAATGTGGCCGACGTTCAATCAAGGGATCATGAGTTTGCATCCCCAACCAACCCCATGTAGTCTCTGTGATGATTGGTCTTGAACTGTGTTCTAAATCCATGAGTTTCCCACCTCTGAATATGTGGCGAGTAGTCAATGACTTACAGAGATAAGGTGTTTCTAGAACTTGTTAACAACCATGTTAATTGTGGGATGGATAATCAGGGATTTTATAACTGAAAAACTGTTAAAAAAAAGATGAAAAAGCTATAGAATGACCTTCTAGAACATAATTATAATTCTAAATGTTCTAATTTAATTTCTTTGTATTGTAGTGAATATCAGTTCAGAAATGAGTAGGCTGAAAAAGTATTGCATTTAAATCATAAAAACTCAAGTTTTGGAGAGAGAAACAAATAATTATCAAACATCCAATATTAAATCAAAATGAAAGCAATTTTTACCCTATAAATTTTCCAAAATTTGAGAAGAAATACAACACATTCCATTGTACAACCACAAAATGCTATTGAGAATCTTAAGTTTTGTGTACAAATTACAATTTCATGTAATACTAAGTTGATTTTGTTCTAAAACCAGTACTATATATATTATATAAAACCTTAACATGTTAAGGTAACATTTTCATGCACCCTAGCACATTTTCTACTGATTACCATGACCTAGCCGATCTGATCGGAATTCACTTGTACTATTTCATAATCCATCGATTCCAGATTTCTACTAAATTAATGAGGCAGGAGCCAGACTGCACTCTGTATCAACAACATGGACGGTAACAATGTTTGGTGCAGTTACTTCATGAAAAGGAATTCCTAACCATGTTCCGGGATTGGTCATGGCAACATAAATGTTATATTCTGTGATTGGTCAAGATTATTTAGACAACTATCTTACAAGTTCTGTGATTGGTCAGGAAAACAGCTGTGTTAAATGTTCTGTGATTGGCCAGGACAGCAACCATGCTCTGTTGATGTGACTCAACCATCAGAAATAACACTTTACTGAACTGCATGATTCAAAAATTAAGTTTGCAGAGATGGGAGATAATTAATAAGGGAATATTCTTCAGTCTAATTAGTAATACATGTAATGCAGTTGGGGGAAAAATGTAACTTCGTGACCTTGCCACTAGTGCCAAAGTTGTCAAATGGCGTCTAAACCAAATTCTTAATGAGAAAAAACATGACACACAGAAATAAATAGACTCGCTTGTGACCGTGTCACTGGTGCCAAAGTTGTCAAAAGGAATCTGAACCTAATTGCTAATGAGAAAAAACATGACACACAGAGCGCGTATTAGAGTCATCCAGTTATTCAACATAGCACAAATGACTGCCCACTGTCTTTGGGTCAAACAATTAATTGCAATAAGCATGCAACACATCAATGCATTCCTTACAGGTAGGAAACAGAATGAAGTATAGGTGAACGCTAATTGAACCTATTATCTTTAGATTTGGAATTATCCTGATGTTATGGTAGACAGAATCTCTAGCATCTTTGCATACCATTCACAGCCGTCTTCATTAATACCGACATCCTGTAGCAGTGCATATTTTCTCATCTTGCTGCGATCTATACTGGTAATCCTTTTTTTTTATAGTGAATCTGCAATTTTTTTGTGTGTAAACCAAATGAAATATTTTCTCAAGCCACAAATAGTTTTAAAGAAAAACTAGAGAATGCTTAACTTTGTAATATTATAGTTTTCACAATTCATGAAGAAAAAAGTGTGAATGTAAAATATGCTAAAACTTATAAGCAATGATCAATCTTTGGAAATGTTTATTTTCTAAAATGAAGGGAGTTATATAGAGATAATTCAGACAATCATAAAATGTGCATGTATTCGTTATGTAATGCATTTAAGACATTCAATATATTATTTATTGTAGACATCCACTCTACAATGGATTATGGTCATTCAATCCATTATGTGTGAGAGGTAAATGATCCATTATTCATCTATAAACATTTATTCCATAAATGCATAGGAAGATATTCATCTTTGTAATTCACTACAGACATTCAGTCTTTCGCACAATAATGTCATACAGTCAGTTATGCATTTATTATCTAGATATTCAGTACTTTACACAATAATGTCATCCAGTCAGTTATGCATTTATTATCTTGATATTCAGTCCTTTACACAACAATGTCATACAGTCAGTAATGCATTTATTATCTAGATATTCAGTCCTTTACACAATAATGTCATACAGTCAGTTATGCATTTATTATCTAGATATTCAGTCCTTTACACAATAATGTCATCCAGTCAGTTATGCATTTATTATCTTGATATTCAGTCCTTTACACAACAATGTCATACAGTCAGTAATGCATTTATTATCTAGATATTCAGTACTTTACACAATAATGTCAAACAGTCAGTTATGCACCAGTCACATGAATGACAATAAGGCCATTGCACTAACTGTATTCAGTCCACTATGCTTTAAATACATTCTGTCCATTTAATATGCATTAAAGGCATTCAGTCCATTATGCATCAATGGCATTCAGTCCATTATGCATCAATGACATTCAGTCCATTATGCATCAATGGCATTCAGTATGTTCTGCATTAAAGGCATTCAGTCCATTATGCATCAATGACATTCAGTTCATTTGTGCACTAAAAGTATCCAGTCTATCCTGCATAAAAAGCATTTAGTCAATTATGCATAAAAAATATTAAGTCAATAAACATTTAGTTAATTATGCATTGTGGATTAAATACATTCAGTTAGATGTAATTGTGGATTAAATACATTCAGTTAAATGTAATAATGAATTGAATACATTCAGATGGATGTAATTATTTATTTAATACATTCAGTTCTATGCAATTGTGGATTAAGTACATTTAGTTAGATGTTATTATGTATTGAATACATTCAGTTATATGTAATTTTGCATTGAATACATTAATTTAGATGTAATTGTGCATAGAATACATTTGGTTAGATGTAATTATGCATTGAATATATTCAGTTAGATGTAATTGTGCATTGAATACATTCAGTTGGATGTAATTGTGGATTAAATACATTCAGTTTGATGTAATTGTGGATTAAATGATGTAATTATGCATTGAATACATTCAGTTAGATGTAATTATGCATTGAATATATCCAGTTAGATGTAATTATGCATTGAATACATTCAGTCCATCATACATTGTAGTAAAAAGGAGACTTATGATATTCAAAGAATATGGTAATCTCTCTTGTTCTTACAGATCTGCAATGTTATTACAGATACTTGGTGCATATTTTCACCGTTCACTGTACATCTGTCTGTGATGCATTACGCTTGCTTTTTCCCATTTTCGTTTAAAAATTCATATTACGAAGAAATATGTTGATGCATCAGGTGAATTTTTTAAAAAATAAATGGTACTGAGAATTGGAAATGATACAGATGTACAAATAAGACGAAACGTGCGTGCATTCAGATCACTTGTGAGTAATCATGTCTGCAATCACTTACAAATTAAGTTGTTTTCCATAGTTTTCAACACGCGCCATTCATGCAATTTACAATCTGACATTTTAAAGTGCAGCAGTAATTGCAGAAAAATTGCAAAAATCGTAGAACTTCCGGCAATTATCCGTAGTAATACCAAACACAACACCTCTCAACCTCTCAACTTGCCCATGTTTTTTTTTTTACACACCCTTGTTTTTTATACCGGCCCTTGTTTGTTTTCTACCTGCCCCTGTTTTTTTTACCTGCACCGACACAATTTAATTGCCCCCCAAAAAAAAATTTGTCTTTACCTTTAAATTTGTTTTTCATTTCATGCTTATTACAACATTTCTGTTTAATATCTGAAAATTAAAAAATAAAATTGCACCCCCAACCCTTAATAATCATTTTGAAACAAATCTAGATGAAAATCTAGGAATTCATTTATTATGACCTTTTCATACTTGGTAGTCCAAATGTCACTTATTCAGATGGAACATATGGTAATCACATTCAATTATTTGTCAACAAAATACCAGTAAATGAAGGAAATGGAAGGAAACTGTGTCATGTCAACAAAGTGAACAAAAACAACAAATAAAAGGGAAAAGAAGGGTTTAAATTTTTGGGATAAAGAGAAAAAATTGCTAATACCGAACAAGGGTTTAAGTATATATCTAAATGTTTTTATGAAACAGCAGCCATGTTTCTTTTCCAGCAACAAAACATGGTACAGTCATACTTATATACATAAAATCTTAAATTTAAGAAAAGCATCTAGCTAGGTGACCATGATTTTAGACTGGTCCAAATACAACTGCATGTGATTAAATTTGATTAAAATTGATTAAAGAATAAATAAATAACCAGTTTTTGTTTCTAAGTAAATAATGGTGAAACAGATACCACACTGGCTGTCTCTGCTGTTGTGCAGCTCCAATTTTAACGTAAATAAGCTCAGCACAAAAAAAAGGCAGTTAGTACAGAATGGAATGATGTGCGCAGCAAGGAAAACAAATTAAAATCATTGAATGTGCAAATAAAACAAGCTATGCAGATAAGATTTATCTGGACCCACCATCAGTAATTGTTTCTGCAGGAACACCAGTATAACAAAGCAGACTGTCATCTCTAATTACGACCTTCCCCCAGTATCAAGCAGTTAAAGTCTTTGACATTCAAAAGTGAAGCTTTTATTGGCCAAAACAACATTTTTTATGTGGTATACAAGGGAACAGATATGTTTATCAGCATAAATTTTGTGGCAATTGTTTTTGTGCATTCTATTTTGAGAAACTTTATCTCAACCGGATAATCCTAAATGGTCCCAAACTGTGTAATTGTTAGAAAATATACAAGTCTAACATTTGGTTTTCAATCATTATGGCTGGGCCCAATTAGCTCAGTCGTTACCACATCAATACAGGGGTAGTGAGTTCGGATACCCGCTCGGCCACAATCTCGTAATGTTTGATATACAGGAAACTGTGGTTAGGTTAACTGATCATCTGTTAGCCCTCGATGGCATAAAAATGACGCTTAATATTCAATCAATCATTATGGTCGTTACACAAACTTCCATTCATGAATGAATATAAATTATATATATATATCCTTTAATAAAAAGGGGTTTAACTATATATATATATATTCAAACCCAAGACCTCAGTAGAGGTAATTGATCTTGAGATGGTACTGTTGACTACTCAGTCATGGAGGCCCTCAATTAATGTCAAAAGTAAATCAGAAAGATGCTTCACTGACCCCTGAGTAAAATCTCTGATACCTCTGATACGAAAAATCTCACAATTTTAAAGATATACAGTCAAGAAATTCATCCATTATATAAGTATTAAATAAGAAGAAAAAAAAAATATTTCCAGTAAATTAGAACCGCCCTTTCCAGAATGTTTCGATACTTGGAAATGTTCCCATCTCAAATACAATTATAAATAAACTGTTGATAAACACAAAAACAATTATGGAACCACCACAAACATTCCTTCCCTATCATTAAGCATTCCTTCTCCCATCTTTAATTAGTACAAATAATATCATACAATATTAAACACTATACTAGTTCCTATAGCACTAAACCTTCTGAATTTATTATGTATAACTGAAAATTTACCTGTGAACACACAATCATTTGCAACTATTACTGACAGACTATTTCTCCTTCTCTACTCAATTACATAAATTAGTGAAATGGCTACCAAGAAAGACACTTTATCTACCCTAGATCCTGATCCTTTTTTCTTGCATACTGGATAAGGATATTTGGGGTTAGATATTTATATCTTACCCTATGGCCATGAGAAAATTCTCGAGCTGTGACGTGAAGCCACCTATGATGTTAACATATAAATCAATGTATTTGACTTATGTAATGTCTTAAAAACATATATGTAAATATAAATTTTATGAATTAAGTTAAAATAGTTATTCAATGTATTCGGTATGCAAGAAAAAGAATCATTCCTAACTTTCTCGGTTCGGATAGAAAATTCTGTCCCTTGGGATAACAGTTATTGTATTCGGGGAGCTTGACAGAGCCTTGTTCCTGCCAAAATGTTTATCCCTCTGGGTGGAATTTTCTATCCGAACCCCAAACCTATGTATATAAGATTCTTAGATTATCCAATTAACATGATGCTGTCAATCCAGTTGTCCCATATGAGACGGAAAGCAGTCAGGTTTCTTATAAATGGAACCGGCATGGACTTCAACCTCTTCTCCATTGTAAGTGAGCGATGGGGTACAGTGGGTACCAAATTTTCTGTTGTTTATGTAGCTTTGTTCTTTAAATTCAATGTTAAGTACCAGAAATAAAGTTTCCTATATCAAACCTTCAAAATCTGTTAACATTGACATGACATTTTAAAATATATTTGAAGTTGTAATACTCCAATACAATATAAAGCCAGGCCCGATTAGCTCAATCGGTTACACGTCTGACTTTCAATCCAGGGGTCATGAGTTCGAATCCCTGCCCAGCAACAGTCTACTTGATGATTGATATACAACATTATGTCTCATTATCATTTGTCTCTCACCACTAATTCAAGTGGAAAAGTTATCAGTTACTTGCAGAGGTGGGGTGTGCTGGTTAACTTTTCAGGATCCCAGGAAACAGTGGTTAGGTTAACTGATCATCATTCTGTTAGCCCTCAATGGTATAAAAATGACACTAAATACTCAATCAATCAATCAATCCAAAACAATATACTTGAGAAGATTTCACCATTTCTTGAGAGTTAGACTATATATGCTATACATGTACAACACGAGCAATCAGAATCAAGGTTCACATTCCTAAGAAACACTCTTGAATAATTAGCATTAAAAAAAAAAGAAAGAGTATCGGGATTTTTTCAAAAATTTTAAATTATTATTGGCTAAAAACATTTTTTCCCACAATGAGTCATGCATATCTATACTCACAGCTCACTTAATGCCAATAGAATATCTATTTAAACATGTCATAACAATATTATTATTTCAAAGGTTTTTTTCTAACTTGGGCTACTCGCCTACATTAGACTAGAATAGATTTCCTACTTAAAATTGCAACAAATTTTGTGATGTTTCAAATGAGTCATGTGATTTCATTTTGATCTTGATTTGATCCGTTATACTGGGTTTGCATGTTGCAGAATTTGTTTCATCTGAGAAAGAGACCGAATGATGATGTGAAGGTTGTCAAGCAGAATTTAAGTGCTGTTAATTTTTAGAATGGGGATTTCTTTTCAAGGTTATCACTGATTAAATTATCAATTTCATTATGTTTTGGTTGATTTTATATACCAAACTACATGTATTCAGATTTTATTGATTTATGATAATGAGATGCTGTAATACTATCTATTTAAAAAAAATAACTTTATTTTTAAGATATTTATAGCATTTTTACCTGATATACTTCCTTTCAGATTTGAGACATATCCCTATAACAAACCCATCAGCTCACTAATCATAATGTTCCTAATTGATTCTTAAAACACTCATTCTAAAAATAGAAGTACCAGTACTTGGAATGTGATTTATTAATTAATGCATGTAAATTGATGTAATATTATTAATTAAGTCTGTAAATAGATTCCCCACACTCCCATTTCATGCACAATAAACTTAATTGCATTATCAGTGTATGATATCTAATAAAAAAAAAATATCTACATTTTCCCCTGAAAACTGAATAAAAAAGTGCATGTAGGAACATAAACAGCAACTCAGTATCACAGCATTATCAGCATCAAAGCAATAAAACAATGACTTCTGAAGAAACTCCAAAATCACTTAATCTGGCTAGGTGATGCCATTGTTAATTCTGGAATTGGAACCTTTATAACTAAAGCAGCTGCACCGTGGAGAAGATCAGATAAAGACAAAGGAAGTTAACGAAGTTGCCACTGAAAAATAATTGGAAAATTATCTTAATTATTTAATCACAGCTGAATCAACAGTTTTCATTCACGGAAAGTTATTTTTATGTTTTAAAGCAATTACCATCTACAGTTTTTTTGGTCCAAAGCCAGTACTTACTACATTGGTTTTTTTTTTGTCAGTTTTATGGAATTATACATATAAAAGATTATATAAGAACCAAAAAAAATTAATTCTGTAAAAAATCACTAATGGTATGGTGCTTCTATAAAAGAAATACTTAATTTCTTTGAGCCATGAATAAAAAAAGTTTCATTTGTTTAAAATAAATTGGGTTTTATGGTGAATCAGCATAAAACATATAATTTTATGGTACAACAAATTAAGGAACAAATATATTCTACACTACCTCTCCACTTAAAAGGAATACAGAATGGAACAACCCTCCGATCATGGGCTCCGTGCTCTACCACTAGACCACACGCTCCACACATAAGTATATGCATATCATAAGTAAGTGCTCAAAGTGTTGGGACGAGCCCGTTTAGCTCAGTCAGTAACGCGTCGGACTATCATTCCAGGGATTGTTTGAATCCCCACCTAGCCAATCTCTGTGAAGATTGATTTAATATACTAAATTGTGTCTCATTACCATTCATCTCTCACTGCTGAATCAAGTGGGAGAGTTATCACTTACTTGCAGCAATGGAGTGTGCTCGAGTACTGGTTAACAGGATCCCGGGAGCAGTGGGTAGGTTAACTGATCATCTGTTAGCACTCAATGGCATGAAAATGACACTAAATATTCAATCAATCAAAGTGTCATCTGGTACAGGGGTAAGGTAGAGGGGATTCAAACCCTTGTTTAAAACTTTCGGTTTGATGGGAACCTCAGACAATTATTAGGTACAAATAAAATAGCGAAACTTGCTACTCAAATAAAATAGTGAAACTTGCTACCAAAAAAAACAAAAAACTTGCTACCCAAATAAAACAGCAAAACCTGCTCACCAAATAAAATAGTGAAACTTGCTTCCCAAATAAAATATTGAAACTTGCTACCCAAATAAAATATTGAAACTTGCTTCTCAAATAAAATAGCGCAACTTGCTACCCAAATAAAATAGTGAAACTTGCTACCCAAATAAAATAACAAAACTTGCTACCCAAATAAAATAGCGAAACTTGCTTCTTAAATAAATCTTTTAAACACAAGTATAAAGCTTTATTCAAAGTGCTAGCAGTTCAAGTTTACTAAGACTTGCGATCGGACACTTGTTTAGAGATTATAATATTTCAAGGTCAGTAGGCATAAACTGACCAATCATAATCTAGAGATTATAATGCTTCTGTCAACATGTTTATTATACACACTTACTGTCATACAAGGTTAAACATTAAGTCACCTGACCATGCAGATAGCTACCAATCTACAATTTACGACACCCCATTCATGTCGACTAGGTGATGTTCATATGTTATTATAGATATGCTTGATTGATTGGGTATGTAAATGTAATATAGGACAGCACACGATATTTCATTCTGTAATATTTCTTATAAGTTACCTACATACAGTATAATGGTATATACATCTTTGGGTATAAATTTACTAAATTACACATTCTATGTTATAAGTTATAAACATTTTACTAGGGCTGCATTTGGTACCATTCAATAAATACATTTCTTGCCTGGTACCCTAAATATATTGTGTAATCATGCAAATTGGAGGTTGAGCCAGTGTCCAGAATTTTTTTTTTATTCAACATCATTTTCAACAAATTTCAGGTTATATATGGCATATCCAGTTCTATTGGTGAAGGAAGACCTCGGAATGAATCTACGCAGAACAGCCATTCTTCCATCAAGGAAAATGAATTAGATAGGGTAAAGAACTGTTCGCTACTGTAACTAACCGCAGCCCATGTATATGCTACTATAATGTCCTATTGCAAAGTATTTTATGAATACACTGACTTTCGCAACTTACAATAATAATATGCAAGTTAATCCTTCATCAAACAGATAAAATTGCAATAGCACTTTTATTAAAAAAGTACAAAAATAAATTGAAATTGTTACGACCCAGAGATTTCTTTTCTGCCGTAAATGTCCTCAGATTAATTTCTTTGTACATCTAAATGTTCCACATTCTCTCCATGTTGCATCGGCTCGCATGCAAAAGGTTGTGGATTCGATCCCCAGCCAGGTCATACCAAAGTCTTGACAAATGATATTAGAAGCTTCCTCCCTTGGCGTTCAGTATTTAGAGAATAGTTCTAGGTCTGTTGACCCGATGTCAGTATAATGTGACTGGATGTGGTATCAATTACCATGTGTTTACGGCATGATACTCCAGTGTGGTGATGCTTAGAATAATGTCTCAAGAAAACACTGTCATGATATATCTGAAAAATTGTTGAAAGCGACACTAAACACTATACAAATCTCTCCATTTTAAATAAATGAAGTTAACATAATATTTATAGTGTCAGACTCTGTCCTAAGACATCACCCCACTTTCCCCAGACCAAGAGTTTTTTTCTTCTGATAGGAGGTTTTATGCCATCTTCGACATATTACAAGTTATATTATTCAGTTTTACTTGTCAAGGAAGTCCTCAGAATGAATCAGAGTAACCTAGAAACCAAGTGCCTTGAAAACTTTCTCACATAAAATATTAGGACTGAGTTGGGTTCGAACCATTGACCACAGTAGTAAAATAAGTGGTCTCGGGAGACGGTGCCTTTCACCAACTGGACACGGAGGACTCTAGTCCCGAAGTATTACATACAATACCTGCCCTGCTTCTCACCCTATCTCCGCCCATTAATACATAAGACCAAATTACATTATCTGTAGCCAGGCATGGTTGGTTCAGTCAGTATATAGCACGTCTGACTATAAATCCAGGGTTTGTTAGTACGACTCCCCCGTCTCGCCGAAGTCTTCATTATGACTGATATACAATATTGTGGCTCATTGTCATTCATCTCTCACCGCTGATTCATGTTGGAAAGTTTTTATCAGTTACTTGCAGAGATGTGTGTGCTTGAGGACCGTTTAACCTTCCAGGATCTCAAAAAGGAGTGGTTAGGTTATATGAATATCAGTTAGCCCTTGATGGAATAAAAATGACTCCAAATATTCAAACAAACAAAACAAATGCATAAGGCAATTATAAATTAATTACTAGATTATCATCCAAATTTTTCTTTAAAAGGGGGAGAGGGGGAGGATTTTTTTTTTTGATTTTTGATTTTAAATTTTTTGTTGTTTAAAAAAAAAAATATATATATATATATATTTATATATTATAAAAAAAAATTATATAATTTTTAATGTAAATAAAAAGGTTTGGGGCGGCATGTTGGGGCGGGTGTAGTCTAGCAATTAATTTATTATGGCCTAATAGATCTGTAGTAATTCCACAAACAAAACTGCTGATAGAAACCTGTGGGAGATATTCCTCACTATCTCCCAAGATGTAAAAGTTTTTACAAATAGTGATGGAACATTGCCTAACATAATTTGCCGACTGTCCAACAGAACACGTGAAATAGTACATGCACGCATTGTGATGGAATCTTGCCTGACAGTCTACCTTCATATATGTCGTATCTTATTACGTCTGCAGTATTTCTCATATAACAATATGTTCATGTCACAATATATGCAAAATATAACAGAATGCATTTTATTAGCGAACACTGCTATCTGAAACATGAACTTCTCTTCTAATCCAGCTGACAGGGGCGTAGCTTGGTCAATTTAAAAGTGTAGGCCTAGAAATTTTTACGAGGTCCCAAAGATTTTTTATAATGTAACCGGTCAATGGTGCCTTCTCAGGTGTTTGGGTATTTCTATGTAAAACATACCAATTACTTATGGGAATTTCAATTAAATCATATTTTTTCTACAGGCTGGTGGCTAGCATACACATTGATTAGAATTATATCCCACAATGCAATGAAAACTGATCATTCTAATGCTTAACTATGCAATAACATGCAAAGAATATGTATATACATCATGATAGAGAATGTCAAACCTAAGTGGGAGGCATAGCTTAATTTCAATTTATTTTCAATAATATTGAATGTTAGGGAGCAGGGTGAGTCTAATACCTTTTGGCAATTCTAAAATTATATACAGTGCAGAGGTGGATCCAGGATTTCAGTTTAGAGGGGGGGGGGGGGGGGGGGGGGGCATAACAAAATCTGAACAGGCACACATGCTCTTTAGTAGAAACATAGTGGATTTTAATAATAATACTGTGTTAAGTTAAAGGAGGGGATTGGGTACTCTTTTTTTTTTTAAAGAGTAGACTCACAATTGAAATGTAATGTATACAATGATTATACAAATTGGATTGGCAGGGTTAAGTAGTGCTGCACTGGTGATTTTCAGTCAGTACAATAGTACTTTCAAATGCTCGCCTAGTGCACCCCACCTCTGGATCCTACTCATGTGGCCCATAATCAAAAATGATGAGTGACAGAATCAAGCATTCCATCTGTATTGTATTATATAATATACCTGTCACAATCATAGTAGAACTTACTAACTACTTCAAGACATCATAGAGTGAGGACACTCAGAGTAATTACCATATCTTCAGAACTACCAAGCAACTATATAAGTAGCTTATATGCAATCAACTTCCCTAACAATGTTTTTTTCTTGTTTTACGATTTTATTTTTTGTCCTTAATCCTAGATCTGCCATACACCACAAATCTGGCGAACATCACTGGGTTATGATAACTGTGAATCTGACACACATCATTGGGTCATTAATCAGGTACACATCATTGGGGTGTGAATCAGGCACACATCATTAGGTCATGAATCTGGCACACATCATTGGGTCATGAATCTGGCACACATCATTGGGTCATGAATCAGGCACACATCATTGGGTCATGAATCTGGCACACATCATTGGGTCATGAATCAGGCACACATCATTGGATTATGAATCCGGCACACATCACTGGAATATGAATCTGGCAAACAACATTGGGTCATTAATCAGGCAAACATCACTGGGTGGTGAATCAGGCATACACCATTTGGTCATGACTTAGGTACACACCACTGGGTCATGACTCAGGTACACATCATTTGGTCATGAATCCGGCACACATCACTGGGTCATTAATCAGGCAACCATCAATGGGTCATGAATCACACACACATCACTGGGTCATGAATTTGGCACACATCATTTGGTCATTAATAAGGCAAACATCACTGGGTCGTAAATCAGGCACACATCACTGGGTCATGAATCAGGTACACATCAATGGGTCATGAATCAGGCACACATTACTGGGTCATGAATAAGGCACACATCATTGTGTCATCAACCTGGCACACATCAATGGGTCATGACTCAAGAACACATCATTGGGTCATGAATTCGACACACATCATTGGGTCATTAATAAGGCAAACATCACTGTGTTGTGAATCAGGTACACATCACTGGGTCATGAATCAGGCACACATTACTGGGTTATGAATCAGGCAAACATCAATGGGTCATGAATCAGACACACACACATCAATGGGTCATGAATCTGACACACATCACTGGGTCATGAATCAGGCACACATCATTGGGTCATGAATTTGGCCCATAAGTTTTGGTCATGAATCAGGTACACATCATTAGGTCATGAATCTGGCACACATAGTTTGATCATGAATCAGGCACACATCACTGAGTCATTAATCAGGCAAACACCAATGGCTCATGAATCTGGCACACAACATTGGGTCATGAATCAGGCATTCATCATTGGGTCATGAATCAGGCACACATCAATGGGTCATGAATCAGGCATTCATCATTGGGTCATGAATCAGGCACACATCAATGGGTCATGAATCAGGCACATATCATTGGGTCATGAATCAGTCACACATCATTGGGTCATGAATCAGGCACACATCAATGGGTCATGAATCAGGCATTCATCATTGGGTCATGAATCAGGCACACATCAATGGGTCATGAATCAGGCACACATCATTGGGTCATGAATCTGGCACACAACATTGGGTCATGAATCAGGCAAACACCAAAGGCTCATGAATCTGGCACACATCATTTGGTCATTAATCAGGCAAACACCAATGGCTCATGAATCTGGCACACATCATTGGGTCATGAATCAGGCACACATCAATGGGTCATGAATCAGGCACACATCATTGGGTCATGAATCTGGCACAAATCATTGGGTCATGAATCAGGCATACATCAATGGGTCATGAATCAGGCATTCATCAATGGGGCATGAAGCTGGCACACATCATTGGATCATGAATCAGTCACACATCACTGGGTCATGAATTTGGTACACATCACTGGGTCATGTAATTGGGTCATGAATCTAGGACACAGTCAACTTTGGGTCATGAATCTGGCATACAGCATTAAATAATGGAGCTGGCACACACCATTAGATTCTAAACAGGACATACATAATTAGAGCATGAAAACATTTTCCATAAAATCATAAATAAATGATCACATTTTGTCATAGACAGCTAAATATTTCATAAATAATTAGTTGCAAAGTGTTAAAATGAATCAGGTACACAGAACATCAAATCAAGATATTCTCTTATCCTTTATTTTTCTTTCACAGGTGAGAACAAAACGGAAGACGAGACATAAAATAAGCAATCCATCACTCTTCCATGTAACCAATGTTCCATTTCAAAACAAACACAAAACCTATCTCCATCAATGAGGATGTAATGATGTTTTGACAGTTATGTTTTAGTTGGCAAGACATTTGCCAGAAATACCTGATCCTCAACCCCCCCCCACCCCCCCCCCCCCCCTCTCGACTAGAAGACTTTACACTCACCATACGTCAATACTGACTGACTAAAACAGCACTCAGCTTGCCGCTGTTTGCCATATTGCTTATTTACTCAGTTGTCATTTAACTATTTCCAGCAATGCATTTGCCAATCTTTTAACTTTCTTTTTAGACATTTTTTCCAAATTTATTCCAAAGGAATTTGTGAAACTTTTTTCCGGTATCAATGGCATTATCATTAAACTTTTCATGTAGTTTTATGTACACATGGGCACAGACACAGGCACAGACATGGGCACAGACACGGGTGCCGCATGGTGTGGCAGTCGCAACAGTAATTAGATTTTTTACATTTATTTTGTATTTTGCACCAATAATTTCCCCTCTTTTTTGTTTTATAATGAGATTAAATTTGGACGATGATGGCATTTGTTATTGTTGATTGATTTTCAAACAAATCAGCATGTTGGCCACACCAATATCAAATTCGTGTACATGCCGCTGGTACATGTGTTTTATAAATATATATGACAGAAAATTATGTATTACAGTAAAACCTGTGTCAGCTGTCACCCATATTAAGCAGCCACCTGTCTTAAGCAACCATGTTTCTATTTCCCATTTCTATGCTTTCAGAGTAAATTAACCTGTACTAAGCAACAACCTGTCTTAAAAGGCCACTTTTGCTCTTTCCCTTGACTGGCTGCTTAAGACAGGTTTGACTGTATATTATTTAACAGTTGGGGGTGGGGGGGGGGGGGGTCGCTTAAATTGGTTTCAGGTTACACAAACACTGCAGTACTGACTCTTGCAGTCTAAGATGCTGGGTATAACTACTAAAATGATATATTTAGAGCATTATAGAGCTGTTTTGTCTGGATTAATGACAAGAAGTGATTATCTCTCCACTTAGGATTGCTATTTTCAGAATGTGCTTATGGGTATTATGTGCTTCAATGCATTAATACCATCAATATTTTCCTCAGACAAGAAAAAACAACGCTTCTGTGCTATCTACATAAAATCCACTGTTCCAGTGAACTAAATATCAGAATAGAAACAAATTCTGTAAATATGGAATCTCAAATTCTCTCTTCATAATATGCAATTTTAGTTGAGATAATTTTGGTTAATAATGAAGGAATGAATGAATATGTGATTTATCATGTACCAACACACAACTGTTATATGATGTCATCAAGAATGAAAATGCCAGGATCAGTCTCCATGTACAAAAAATAAATAAACACACATATTGAAATTATTTTAACACATCAATATATGAATATGCAGAACGAACCTAGTATCTTTATACCTGCAGCTGTAGCAAAATCTATCCAAATACTCAATTTTGTCACCTCTTATGACATGCATGTGATCCTACTCTTGCCATCACTCAATTGGCACCCTGAAACCACACAGGGGTATGGGAGAGATAATTTAACCGCCATAATAAACAGAACAAAAATTATAAAATGGATATGTCATCCATTTTGAGGATTCCTGTTACTACTCTGCAGAAATTAAAGTGATATTACAACTTCTTCAGGAACCACTCTCAAGCTATATAATTGATTGATTGATTGATTGAATATTTATCATCATTTTTATGCCATCGATGGCTAACAGACAGTAAGTTAGCCTAACCACTATTTCCTGGGACGCTGGAAGATTAACCAGTTCTAGAGCACACGCCATCTCCCCAAGTAACTGATAACTTTCTCACTTGAAACAGCGGTGACCAAGATTTCTACCACAAATATAGTCAGTCAAATAATTATAAAATAAGCTAATAAAGGTCTCTGTGCATTCAGTTGAGAATGATTGGATGTTGTTGTGGATTTTGAAATGGAGAACGATAATGTAGACAAAAACAAATGAACGGTGACTTTGCCTTCTAACGGCAAAATCCCTATTACAAAAACAGTAAAAATACATATTTTACAACAAAAAAGTCATAAAAACACTTTATTTATACAAAAAGAATTATAGTAATTATTAATTATCATTCATTCTAAAAATAACGACCTCTTGAATATCGTCTTATAAGAAAAGAAAGACAAATAATTTGCCGAACTCCATAAGCCTACAGGTGTTAAGGGTTTATGCGACGTTGCTTGCTACATTTGCTGCATATTTGTTTTACTTTAAATGGAGGGTGAGCCTGGAATGCTTATTCCTGTTAATGACGAAAATAAGTGCACCTGTAAAAATCACATTAAATTCCTCCCTCCCCGTGCAAATAGACCACCATACTGATAAACCCGAACACTGGCATGCACGATAATTAATATAATATCCTAAAATACACAGCTATTAAGAACAATTCATGCTAACTTTTAACCTGCCTTCAGCTGCTGCATTTTGTTTTTAATTGGTGAAAAATATAACCGATCTGTTGTGAGCAGCAGTAAATCACACTCCACCCACTACCTGCAGATAAGGACCAATGTTTGATTCACTGTGGGAATCCTTTATTATTTTAGCTTCTTCACTTTACAATTTTCAGACATCAGACTGAGCTGAATCCTTTATTATTTTAGCTTCTTCACTTTACAATTTTCAGACATCAGACTGAGCTGTACAATAAAACCTGCCTGAGAAACCCGACTGTGGGTATCAAACATTATAGAAGGGTTGGCTGAAACTTCACCACTGAATCAAGAATCTCAAACACTGATGCTGTGAAATATGTGTACCTAGTCACAGACACATCCAAAAAATCCTCTTCTACTGTCCCACAGGAAGAGGCAAACGAACTTCTGCGTTCAGACGACAGTCAAATGAAACAATCAGAAGATGTCTTCTCCCTACCGAAGTCTTCTGAAGTCTTGTTAAAAAAATAATGCTGAGCCAGGAACTATGTTTAAAATGATAACAGTTGCCCAAATACCGGTGACATAGGTTAAATTCCTCTTACAGGGCCAACTCAAATTCCATATATCTCTGCTGACCTTGCAAGTTTATAGTTCATTAAAACAGACCAGGCGAACACGTAATTTTTAATAAATGTAGCGGAATAATTTTATAACACAATTTTGCATCTCAAGTTAGCAACGCTGAGAAGTAACGTTACACTGTTATGTTAATATAATTATATATTGTAAGCAAATCTGTAACATTATCATTAAAATTACTTTCAGCATCAATGGTTATGATAGCTTTCTATTTAGTATTAAAATTCTTTTGGCAAACATTAGAATTTATGTCAGAGATCGACTCATCCGTTACAAAAAAAATATTAAATTCTGTTCCCAAGCTAAAACGCAAAATAATTTTCATCTTTAAACAGGCAATTTATTCAATTTTACTTTTCATTCGTTTTAAGTATCTGAATGTTATGAAACAATTATACAAGAATACCTGTGTGGTAATTTTTCCTGACTTTTTTTTATGATGCACATACTCCTAAAGGCAATTCATCAAGATTTTTCTTTTTAAAATTGGCTTGATTACGAAATGCTTTTTATTCATTTTAATAAATATTCTATTTTTTAAGACATTTACAGCTTTTTTTCCTGATATAATCTCTTAAAGAATTAAATTATTATATTAGTGTGTGCAATACAATCAAACCTGTGTATGTGGCCACCTCTGTTGAGATGTCACTTATCTTAAGTGGCCACATTTGCTACTTCCCATTTCTATGCTTTCAGAGAAAATTAACCTGTAGTTAGCAACAACCTGTCTTGCTCTTTCCCTCACTTGGCTGTTTAAGACAGGTTTAACTAAATTATGTACTAATTAAATATAACCTTTTTGTGCCCAAACAAATCTATGGGGTGGTAGGTGAATGGATAGAGGGTTGGTTGGTCACTCCAGAGGTTGCGGGTCCGATCCCCACCTTGACCTGATGCCTCTTATAAAACAGCACTTAGTACTTGTTCTACCCAGGAAGCGGACTTGAGAGCTGTTTATATAAGCTCTGAGCTTTCATCACAATCAAGCTAAAATAAATTAGTTTACGCTAAACAAATCTATTGAAGAAATTTGTGGCAACTTGCATGAAAAAAAGCAATCATTTTTGCCTACTGCATAGTATTTGATTCATTTGCATGTCGAACATGACTATTTGATCTTTGGCTTTAATAAATTATTTAAAACCACCAGGTATTTAAATGGTAAAATGAATAGTATTTTCAGAACAATTTACATATTGTAATTGTTAAATAATACTGTTGCTAACAAATTGGGCAATTCAGCCACTTTAAATGAATGCCATAAATGTCTTAAATGAATGAAGACGATGATAATTTGCATATCACTACTAATTTATTAACAGTTTGAATAGTCAACAAATTTCATCCATGTGATATATCTCACTTGAAAAGTTTACTTAAAATTGTCATTCTATTGTACCTACTCGTCTTTATGCTCGGGGCTGTTGTAACTGGGTGTTTAACTTGTGTCTGATCCTTAAAGGCAGCATATCAGTGAAAAATAGTAATCTGTCTTAAAAAATAAAATAATTATTAAGATGGATAAAAAACATCTCATTACCATTAATTTGTATGTAAAATTTACAAAATGTGACAAACTCAATATTTGAATAATTATTAGAGAAGGAAACTTGAAAGAAAAATCCCAGTTCTAAAAATAGACAACTTCAATACTAATTGATGACATTTGCATTGTGATACAGTCTCTTTCTAATATGAAACAATTTTTACTACCTGTAAACCTGTATACTGGATCAAATTGAAATCAAAATGAAATCATGTGTCTAATTTAAGTCTTACCTAGGCAAGTAGCCCAAGGAAATCCCTTATCAATATATTCATGTTTGAATAGATATCCTTATGATAATACTGGGTCAGTGAGTACCGTTATATATAGGAATAATATATTGCGGGGTGGGGGGAATGTTTTTAACCAATTTTAAAATTTTGAAAAATCCTGATTTACTGGACTCCCTTTAAACTGATGCTAAGCTCTTCAGAATATCAAACAAGATTAGTATTTAAAGTGAGTAATCTATCCGAGAGATTACCTGATTACCAAACTTTAGTAATGCACTCCCTCTTGTTCCAAATGAGTGCACAACAAAAATCTCCACAAATGGACCCCTGCAGATGTGTTTTAAGCAAATTTATGCGACAAATATCAACTTTAGGTCATGTAGCTTTTACTGTCGGGATGAATTAAAAAATTCGCAAGGTGAAAAATGACTTCTGTTTCAGTTTAACTTGACACAGAAAATAAATTCAGATACTAGAATAAAGCAAGGTCAGGCAAAATGAGAAAGACTGAATGTTTTTCTGATGAAGTCGAGGGTAATCGGTACAGAGCTCGACAAGTGAGTCTAAATTATTCGAGTTTGCTAAAATCCTACTGAAAACTGTACTACTGACAGCATTTGGCACTTTATTAATCTGCTCATCCCAAAATTATTGAACCAGGAACCATAGACAAGGGAAGCGAGCAAGCTACCATGTGTAGCCCATAAAGCTCATTTGCAGACAACACACTGTGACTAACATCTTCAGTAACCACACTATAACCGTAACATTGCCTTCCATGGCCTAGTGGTTGAGGCATTTGCCTCTAAGGTTCGAATCCCAATGGAAGCACTTGGGTTTTACTGATGCAGCTTTTTGCTCACCCAGCAGTTAGTTAAATTGAGGGGTATCAAATGTCTAACAAACCAATGCCTGACAAAGTTAACTTTTGGGAAGTTAACTGTGTACAACATAAAGGTGTCTCACAAGTCCATTGTGGCTGGCCCTTTCAATAAGGGTGACAGGCGAACACACTTTACCATAACCATGACATAAATTTCATTTAAATTTGATCACTACATTATGTAACTTAATGTTCATAAATTATTATTTATTTTAGATAATTGGAAGTCTTTTTATATCACTAAATTATTATTTATTTTAGATAATTCAAAATCTTGTTACTCACGATTTAATTCTGTATGATAAACTCAATCAAATATTTGTTCAACGTTGACCTCTATCTCATAACAATTGCAACTTTGTATACAAAAAACTTCCCTTTTTCTTATTTCGGAAACCAGAACAACTCACATATAATCACCAACACATAACATATCATTTCAATTGAAAGAGACAATAAACATGTCAACCATTCTAACAAAATATATAATATACCTGTGCAATGTTAAAAGTGTCAGATATGTGTGAACTTCTCTGTAAACAAGTTTACATTTCATCAAGTTACCAGAAGTATAATATTTAGTAATAAGTTCACAAAAATAATTATGCCAAACATATGACAAGCATATATGATAGCTGCACGGTTTTAAGTGTCAAATCTACTTTTATTCGAATAATAGGATGGACAAAGTCTTGAATGAAACTATGTACAGGGGCTAAAAACATCTACTTAATAACCGCGTGTCACTGTCAACCGCTTACATGAATGGAAAATAATCGGACTTTAATTACATCGTAAAAAGAGACAAATGCATCGGCATTAATAAATTCAGGTGCACCGACAACAACAGTTTACGACAATTTGTTAACCAAAAAGATTTATTAATACCAGCTGACATTTAGATATATGTTCACTTCCTCTCAAACATAAAACAAGAGATCCACCTAAGAGAGCCTGCAGCTCTTCTTGTTAAAGTATAGGCTGTGGCAGTGCACACAACACCCCACAGTTTATACACGTTCAATATGAAGCTCTAAAATGTCACACTTGTGTAGGCGGTCACCTTTATTAAGCAGCCACTTGTCTTAAGCAGCCACAATCGCTATTTCTTATTTCTATGCTTTCACAGCAAATTACCCTGTATTTAGCAATAACCTGTCTTAAAAGGCCACTTTTACTCTTTCCCTGGCTGCTTAACCCATTACTTCATATAGACGCCTTTGGAAACCTTTAATATAGACACCTTTGCACATCTAATATAGAAGGCTTTTGAATTAATTGATGAATAATTTTTATATTAACTGACAGAGTGGAAAACAGTTCAGGAAGTGTTCAGATTGCTCGTTACGAGCAATTTGAATTCTTCCTGTACTGTTTTCAAAGGCCTTCTGTGATTGGTGCTGGAAAACGCATATCTATGGAGTAAAGGGTTAAGACAGGTTAGACTACATCTTAAATTCTGAGTAGAACCACCTTTCATCCTCAAGTAACTGGGAAGCTTCCTCAAACAACGCTTTCAGAATGAACTGGGCTTGGATTCACGACCTCAGCTATAAGAGGTATTAAGTGATCTCTGGGAGTGTTTATAAAAGTCTAATGGCAGAGCTGTAGTACAGTGGTTAGTTTTGGCCACTCATACCAGAAGTCACAGGTTTGATCCCATACTCAACCTCAAAAACAACACTCAGTACCCTGGAAACTGACTCAAGAGCGATTCATATAAGCTCTGAGCTTTCTTCACAATCAAGCTAAAATAAATTAGTATAAACTAAAATTATAATTGCAGCGGGTCTGGTAGTGCCAAACTCTACCCTGGGGTCATAATGTTACCTACTAGTACTGGTTCTTTCTTTATCAATTTATGACAGAATGTATAGGTATAGGACAAAACAGACATGCATTGCGTGACACTTCCACTATGCATTGATACACACGTCATAATAATAACCAGTATGGCTCTACCATCAAAACAATAAAATCACAAGACAATATTACATGAATGGTACAATGCAAAACAAGCAATACAGGAATGTCATGTACTGCAGTGCATTTAGGTATAGGAGAATTAAGAATGATAGTACAAGGAGCACCTGTCAGCATTTGAGTACATATCAACAATCGTTATAGTGCCTCATCCCATCTGTCTATCCATATACATAAGGAAAATGGCAAATCTTCAATCCCAGTAGGTACTGCACACTATGTACTTAAAACATGCAAGTATGGTGCACTCAGTAAAGCTTTTACGTCACAGGGATTCAAATCTTATCAAAAAGGTTTTATATTATCATGTTTTTGTCTTCTGTGATTAACGGCATACTTGGGCTATTGATAAAATGCATTTCAAAACAAGACATTATATGAAAGTTTGCCTGTTACTTGTGGAAGGACAGTGGTTTATAACGGAGGGTCCTTACAAAAGTGGACAAGCCCCATGTATTCTTTTCCTCCCGCCATTGTAATAATCGGAAATGGATTGGTGTAACATGTAATGAATTGAAAGTGACCAGCCCCATGTATTGCTATGATCTTCCCTCCATTGCCTCATCACATATAGATCGGATATCATGCTTTTATTTATTATCTTGATATTAAGTATTATGGTAGAATCTCAGAATCGATTTAAACATTTTCATTTAGACTGGAACTCAAGGAATCTTGAAGTTGGGTTGAATAATTGCTGCATTCCATCACATTTAGCACTATACCTGCCTTTTATTATGTAAAAGATGATCACGCCAGAGGTTGTGGGTTTAATCCCCAGCTCAACCCGATGCCTCTCATTAAACAACATTAAATACTGGTTCTACCCAGGAATCAGACGCAATTGAGCTAAAATAAATTAGTATAAACTAAAAGGAGATTTCATATCATAAAAGAAAAAAATAACTTCTTCCTCTCTGTTATCATTATCAAAATGGGACACAGAACTGTCAACCCTGAGGTCTTGCAAGATTTACATCGAGTCCTGATGTCACTGTGTATGCTACTACTATACATTTTTTATAACAATCAGAGAATAACAAAATGACCTTTTATAAACTGTAACGATGAAATATCTGCCATGGACACCGAAGACATATTGGCACAAATTGGTCTTGATCTTGAGAGAAGATCTAACCTGAGGTGGGAACACCACAACTTAATCAGCAAGAACTTATGCTGTAATGACCCAGGCATTTGCAACCATAGTGGTGGTAAAGTTATGCTCATAACATCAGCGCCATACTCTACAAAACGACCATTGTGGAAGAGAATTGAAAATTCCAACCGATGCTTCTGCAGACTATTGTTTAGTGCAACAGGGGCGACCTCAAAGGGTGAGGCTGTGGTTTCAATCCTTTGCCAGGTTTTTAAATACTTTAAAAATGGCATCAGAAGCTTCTTGCTTGGCGTTTTGCATTTTAGGAATCGTAGAGCGTGTGGTCCAGTGGAAGAGCACTGTCCCCATGATCGGACCATCGTGGGTTCGATCCTTTCCCACGGCCATGTGTGGTGTTATACTGCCATTTAGATAATGATCAAAAGATTGCTGAAAACCACCCTAAACAATGGCATTCTACTCTTTAAAAAAACAGGCATACACCCCCCACCCCCCCCACCCCCCCACCACACACACACACACACACACACACACACACACTCCCCATAACTTCCATATGTTATTCAAATTCACTATATTACTACTGAAAAAACATGTGCGCTCATTCAGATTTTGTGTTGCGTCCCCTATGTATGCCCCCTCTAAACTGAAATCCTGGATCTACGCCTGCTAAACACCATACAATACAATGTCATTTCATCCTTGCAATATATCATACACAAAATATAAAACAAGGTAGATGGAACTGGTTTAAAGCTAATATATTATTGCGTATACAATTAGGCTGGATCACTAGTTCTTACAACATTAATAACGACCCTTCCCTGTAGTTGGAACTGATTCTCATTGAATGACATAAAGCTGCCCTTTCTGACAATGGGAAGAAACTATGTCAACTAGTCCCTAAGTGTAATACCAACTTTACCCACAGTATGTCAACTAGTCCCCAAGTGTAATACCAACCTCATTTACAGTAACACAATCAAACTATTATATAGTATGAAAATATAAAAGAATTTTGAAATTTATTGTACAGATGATCACGGCAATGTCCTAGTTTATATATTATGTAACAGTTATCTTTAAAAAACTAAAAAGAAGAAAAGAAAAAAAATCTGACAAAGATAGTCTTTCTGACATTGAATAATAAAATTATCTTTTCTTGTAAGATTTCATCTGATTTATCTTTTATGATATGTTTATCAGCATATTTAAAAAAAAATCTTTCTCCATGTCAGATAAACTGTCACTTTTATGATGAGATCATTGTATTTGCAGTCACTCAAAACACTGATAAGATGGAGCTTTCTTCAACATACTCGGAGGGCGCAGACATATAAAAATGACTGAATACCAAATTTCTGTCTGATTTAACTGGAGCTTCTGGTCTATGTTGTTGTTGTTTCAATTATATCATGGTGGTCTCTACTAAGTGCTGTCATATTGGAGTATCATGCCGCAGACACATTGTATGATACCCCACCAAGTCATGTTATACTGACACCAGGTTGACCAGAAATGAAACTTAAATCCTCTTAATGCTGTGAGGAATCTTCTAGTACCATTTTCTAGTGCTTCTGGTCTAAGGGTATAGTCTTTCGTATTCGAGGGGGACGCTCTATCCTTAAACCAACGCTGCAGTGCTTCTGGTCTAAGGTTGTAGTCTTTCGTATTCGAGGGGGGCGCTCTATCCCTAAACCAACGCTGTAGTGCTTCTGGTCTAAGGGTGTAGTCTTTCGTATTCGAGGGGGACGCTCTATCCCATAACCAACGCTGCGGTGCTTCTGGTCTAAGGGTGTAGACTTTCATATTCGAGGGGGACACTCTATCCCATAACCAACGCTGCGGTGCTTCTGGTCTAAGGGTGTAGACTTTCGTATTCGAGGGGGACACTCTATCCCATAACCAAGGCTGCAGTGCTTCTGGTCTAAGGGTATAGTCTTTCATATTCGAGGGGGACACTCTATCCCATAACCAACGCTGCGGTGCTTCTGGTCTAAGGGTGTAGACTTTCGTATTCGAGGGGGACACTCTATCCCATAACCAAGGCTGCAGTGCTTCTGGTCTAAGGGTATAGTCTTTCATATTCGAGGGGGACACTCTATCCCATAACCAACGCTGCAGTGATTCTGGTCTAAGGGTGTAGTCTTTTGTATTCGAGGGGGGCGCTCTATCCCATAACCAATGCTGCGGTGCTTGTGGTCTAAGGGTGCAATCTTTCATATTCAAGGGGGACACTCTATCCCAAAACTAAGGCTGGGGTGCTTCTGGTCTAAGGGTGTAGTCTTTGGTATTCGAGGGGGACACTCTATCCTTAAACCAACGCTGCAGTGCTTCTGGTCTAAGGGTGTAGTCTTTGGTATTCGAGGGGGACACTCTATCCCTAAACCAATGCTGCGGTGCTTCTGGTCTAAGGTTGCAATCTTTCGTATTCAAGGGGGACGCTCTATCCCTAAACCACTTTTGCGGTGCTTCTGGTCTAAGGTTGTAGTCTTTCGTATTCGAGGGGGGCGCTCTATCCCTAAACCAACGCTGTAGTGCTTCTGGTCTAAGGGTGTAGACTTTCGTATTCGAGGGGGACACTCTATCCCATAACCAACGCTGCGGTGCTTCTGGTCTAAGGGTGTAGACTTTCGTATTCGAGGGGGACACTCTATCCCATAACCAACGCTGCGGTGCTTCTGGTCTAAGGGTATAGTCTTTCATATTCGAGGGGGACACTCTATCCCATAACCAACGCTGCGGTGCTTCTGGTCTAAGGGTGTAGACTTTCGTATTCGAGGGGGACACTCTATCCCATAACCAACGCTGCAGTGATTCTGGTCTAAGGGTGTAGTCTTTTGTATTCGAGGGGGGCTCTCTATCCCATAACCAACGCTGCGGTGCTTCTGGTCTAAGGGTGTAGTCTTTTGTATTCGAGGGGGGCGCTCTATCCCATAACCAACGCTGCGGTGCTTCTGGTCTAAGGGTGCAATCTTTCATATTCAAGGGGGACACTCTATCCCAAAACTAAGGCTGGGGTGCTTCTGGTCTAAGGGTGTAGTCTTTGGTATTCGAGGGGGACACTCTATCCTTAAACCAACGCTGCAGTGCTTCTGGTCTAAGGGTGTAGTCTTTGGTATTCGAGGGGGACACTCTATCCCTAAACCAATGCTGCGGTGCTTCTGGTCTAAGGTTGCAATCTTTCGTATTCAAGGGGGACGCTCTATCCCTAAACCACTTTTGCGGTGCTTCTGGTCTAAGGGTGTAGTCTCTAAAACACTTAACTTTCATGATTGAAGCTGTGAGTTCGAGCTCAGTTCCGTCCAAAGACTTTATGTGAGAAAAATTAGATAATGGAGAGCTTTCATCCATTCTTAAATCCATGATGTCTTCCTTCATTATAATAAAACTGGATGCCGTAATATCATACAACTTTTAATATCTTGAAAAATAGTTCTAAACCAAATTCCCTCCCTCTGTGATGGGTAAGTCTTATAAAAACTAATAATTAATAGTGTACAAAAAGCTTTGGACATCTACATCCTTGATATTAATTGAACTGAAGTCAAATATATTTAACTTGCTTGTACCTGATACAGTACTTTTGTTTGAACTGATAAACAGCCGAGCCAATCAATTTTGGGTTTCCGGCTGTTAAGACATTTTTACATTTCTTTATCTCTGTAATTTAGTTTTTAATTTCAAGTTTAACTCCGAACTTGCATCATTAATATAAATGATTTAGTTTGTCCGCATTCTTGTTTATAAAAGCTACTGAATTAATCTTCATTCCTCGATAGTGAGGGGAAGTGTGCCTTGTGTAAATGAAAGGAATATTTAACATACCGCGAGAGTCAAGAAATCGTCTTTTTCATTGCAATATGTCGGTCCTGCTCCAGGAAATTTGGCTGACCTGCTCGCCACAGTAACATCATCACCTTTGATTTCATTCTCAAGGTTTTTTAAAACTTTTCATATCTCTCTCTTTCTTTCTCTGTCTGCCTGCCTGCCTGTCTGCCTGTCTGTCTAATTACGTCAAGTCAATTACCACTTCGAAGACATGTTTTTTTAAATGAAAATACTTATAATATTTAAAGGGAATGTATCAGAAGTTTTCAAAAGTTTAAAATTTGCTAAAAATATTTTTTTCCAACACATCATGCCTATATATACTCACTGACCCCGTATTGCCAAAAGGATATCTATTTAAACATACCAAAATAATATATTGAAAAGATAATTCCTAACTTGGGCTACACACCTAGGTTAGACCCAAATAAATTTCCTGTTTAAAATTGTAACATATTTTGTTATGATTTAAAAGATTCACATGCTTTTATTTCGATTTCAATTCAATAGGACAGGGTAAATAGGATTACACGTTGTAAAAATTGTATCATCCTTAAATGATGATATAAAGGTTATCAAGCAGTATTTAAGTGCTGTCTATTTCTAGAATGGGGATTTCATTTCAAGTTTACAACTCCAATTTATTTAATGATTTTGTCATGTTTTGGTGGATTTGACATACCAAACCATTTGGATTTTATTTATTTATGATGAAACATTTTTAATTCATTTAAAAAATAATTTTTTTTCCTGATATACTCCCTTTAAAAAAGAAAGATGTTTTTATGAAATGAAAATTTGTACATATTTCTCTATCTGTTCTTTGTTGCATCTGCTTAACCCTTTACTCCATAGATACTCGTTTTCTCGCATCAATCACAGAAGGCCTTTGAAAACAGTGCAGGAAGAGTTCAGACTGCTTGTAACAAGCAATCTGAACACTTCCTGCACTGTTTTCCACTCTGTCAGTTAACATAAACATAATTCACCCAATAATTCAAGAGCCTTCTATATTAGGTGTCCGAGGGTGTCTATATTAGAGGTGTCCAAAGGCGTCTATATGAAGTAAAGGGTTAACCCTTTACTCCATAGATACGTGTTTTTCTGCCCCAATCACATATTAAGGCCTTTGAAAACAGTGCAGGAAGAGTTCAGATTGCTCGTAACGAGCAATCTGAACACTTCCTGCACTGTTTTCCACTCTGTCAGTTAATATAAACATAATTCACCCAATCATTCAAAAGACTTCTATATTAGGTGTCCAAAGGTGTCTATATTAGAGGTGTCAAAAAGTGTCTATATGAAGTAAAGGGTTAAGACAAAGATTTTTGCAGCAGCTTTGGTTTGCAAAACATTTTTTTAATATACATTTATTAGTAAATGCAGTAGATATCAGATAATTTTTGTTGTCTGTTGTTTAACTTGTGTGGTTCTGAGTTCAGATGGGCAGGAATCCTCCAAATTTCATGTCATATCTATTTTATCAGGGACCGCGGCGTGGTCTAGTGGTAGAGCGTCCGCCTTTCATGCGGAAGGTTGTGGGTTCAATCCCCGGCCGGGTCATACCAAAGACTTTAAAAATAGTACTAGAAGCATCCTCGCTTGATGCTCAGCATTTAGAGGAGAGTTCTAGGTCTGGTCGGCCCGGTGTCAGTATAATGTGACTGGGTGGGGTATCATACCATGTGTCTGGGGCATGATTCTCCAGTGGGACAGCGCTTAGAATACTGTCTCAAGTAGACACCGTTGTAATATGACTGAAAAATTGTTGAAAGCGACGCTAAACACCATACAACTACAACAACTATTTTATCAACCCTTCATCATTGTGCTCATATAATAATGCCCATGTTCAAATACAATACTGAGAATAGTATTTTAAATAATTTATGGATGGAAGCTATTATTGATGCTATAAATAGCAGCTTGCTGCCTAAAAATTAATGATGGTTATGGAAAGACATTTCAAAAAAATTTCATGGGATATACCGCATATCCAGTTTTACATTATACATCATAATCTATCCCTGAGCATGTTAAATAAATGTAGGGGTTTATTCCTCAGTTTTAGTTTCCAATTATCATTTCGTTTATATATACTTGCCTGAAGCCTGATTAAATAAGGTGTGAATGGACAGCCTTTTTATCATTTTGATCTGCTGTTTCGGGATACACAAAAATAAAAATCTTTAAAAGTCTCCATAGAGACGTGCAATATGTCGCACTAACTTGCCTGGTGCACATACTGACTGAATCTGCTACACATTCCCCATCATATTTACAGTACTTCACCAGGTGGTTCTCCTACACAACTAATCCTAAAACATTATACTGACAACTAATTGATACTGCTATGACTTTTATTTCGGTTTGGTGGCATCATATTGATCCTCCCAGAAATACTCTGAAATCAGCATGATTTTTTGGAACAGAATAATTGAGTGTACTCCTTCCCTTGTTTACAAAATGAGACTGTATCCTGTCATATTTATGCAATGTGCAAGTTGAACTCATTGTTTAATATTATATGCAATCCATACAGTTCTCTGTACCAAACTGTAATGAAATGTTCACTGATACTGCCCTGAGTCAGTAAAATTCTACCTGAGAAACAAATCCTTACATAGCCCTGAACACTTAAGATTCTACCTGAGAAACAAATCTTTAAATAACCCTGAGCCCTTAAAATTCTACCTGATTACAAATCCTTACATAACACTAAACACCTAAAATTCTACCCGAGAAACAAATCCTTACAAAACCCTGAGCCCTTAAAATTACACCTGAGAAACAAATCCTTACATAAACCTAAACACTTAAGATTCTACCCAAGAAACAAATCTTTAAATAACCCTGAGCCCTTAAAATTCTACCTGAGAAACATATCCTTACATAACCCCGAACCCTTAAAATTCTACCTGAGAACATATCCTTACATAACCCTGAGCCCTTAAAATTCTACCTGAGAAACATATCCTTACATAACCCTGAACCCTTAAAATTCTACCTGAGAAACAAATCCTTATATAACACTAAACACCTAAAATTCTACCTGAGAAACAAATATTAAAATCACCCTGAGCCCTTAAAATTCTACCTGAGAAACAAATCCTGACATAATCCTAAACACTTAAAATTTTACCTAATTAACAAATCATTACATAACACCGAGCCCTTAAAATTCTACCTGATTAACAAATCCTTACATAACTCTGAACCCTTAAAATTCTACCTGATTAACAAATTCTTACATAACGCTAAACACCTAAAATTCTACCCGAGAAACAAATCCTTACAAAACCCTGAGCCTTTAAAATTACACCTGTGAAACAAATCCTTACATAAACCTAAACACTTAAGACTCTACCCAAGAAACAAATCTTTAAATAACCCTGAGCCCTTAAAATTCTACCTGAGAAACATATCCTTACAAAACGCTAAACACCTAAAATTCTACCTGAGAAACAAATATTTAAATCACCCTAAGCCCTTAAAATTCTACCTGAGAAACAAATCCTTACATAACCCTAAACACTTAAAATTTGACCTAATTAACAAATCATTACATAACACTGAGCCCTTAAAATTCTACCTGATTAACAAATCCTTACATAACTCTGAACCCTTAACAAATCCTTACATAACGCTAAACACTTAAAATTCTAGTTGAGAAACAAATCTTTAAAAATAAACCCTGAGCCCTTAAAATTCTACCTGATTAACAAATCCTTACATAACCCTGAGGAACATTAGTCCTTAAAAAATGACAAAAAATAAATAGCATCAACAAGGATACAAACTCAAAACTCCCAGAATTAAGCAATGTGACAAACTTCGTAACCACAAGAGTCAAGTCTATTGCTGAATATATTCAACTGGCCATGATATATAGTTACATTTTTCAGTTATATCACGACGGTTTCACTACAACACTGGAGTATCATGCTGCACACACATGGTATGATACCCCACTAAGTCACATTATAGTCTGACACCAGGCTGATCAGACCTAGAACTATTCTCTAAATACTGAGCACCAAGTGCGGAAGCTTCTAGTACCATTTTTCAAGTCTTTGGTATGACCCAGCCGGGGATCGAACTCACAACCTTCTGCATGCAAGATTGATGTCCTATCCATACACCACCACTGTGGTAACTGGTCCAAACTTTACACTTGGTACCAAATTGTTCATGTTAATAACCTTCCATCCAATTTTCGTTGCATTTTAAAGCTACACATACACTGGTGGATATAATATACATTGGTAATCCAAAATTCTTCCTGTTTACCTTGATGTAATTTTGAGGTTGTTTTGCAATTTCACTGCATTGACTTGATGCCAAGTCGTCAGTACCATGAACAAAAAACATCATTTAATTAATAAGTATTTAGTTATTTATAAGCAACCAAGCATACACATTAGTTTAAATTGTGCAAGTTAAAGTTAATGGGCAGAGGCAATAAACAGATCTTTCCTGACAAATCTGCAACAAACACTTGGTAGAGAATGGGTATTTCACAGTCACTGGCATTGATATATGTACATGCCCACTTTGTTAAAGAAATATAATACTAATTTCAGTATAGATAATTCTATATTTAAGTATACCGACTGAAAATTGCAACACAGTATATTTTTTATCACTGAAAATCAAAGATGTTTATTACATTTATAATATGACTTGATAAGTGCCATTTTGTTTCATTATGTCACTGTGACATCAAGTGCCATTTTGTTTCATGTAGTCACTGTGACACCTAGTGCTGTTTTGTTTCATGTAGTCACTGTGACACCTAATGCCATTTTGTTTCATGTAGTCACTGTGACACAAAGCCCCATTTTGTTTCATGTTGTCACTGTGACACCAAGTGCCATTTTGTTACATGTAGTCACTATGGTTCATAGTGTCATTTTGTGGGCTACATTCACTGTGACACTTAGTGCAATTTTGTTTCATGTAGTCACTGTGGTTCAGTGTCATTTTGTTGGATACAGTCACTAAGACACCTAGTGCCATTTTGTTGCACGTAGCCACTGTAACATTAAGTGCCATTTTGTTGCATGTAGTCACTGTGTCACCTAGTGCCATTTTGTTGCATTTAGTTACTGTGACATCTAGTGCCATTTTGTTGTATGTAATAACTGTGACACATGGTCCCAATTTGTTTCATGTAGTCACTGATACCTTGTTCCATTTTGTTTCATGTAGTCACTGAAACAACTTGTTACATTTTGTTGCATGTAGTGACACTATGACACCTAGTCCCATTTTGTTTCATTTAGTCAGTGTGACACCAACCCAAAGTCCCATTTTGGTGCATGTAGTCACTGTGGTACATAGTGCAATTTTATTTCATGTAGTCACTGTGACATGTTGTGCCATTTTGTTGCATGTAGTCACTGTGGTTCATAGTGTCATTTTGATGAATACAGTCACTATGACACATAGTCACTGTGACACCTACTCTAGTGCCATTTTGATGAATACAGTCACTGTGACACCTAGTGTCATTTTGTTGCATGTAGTCACTCTGACACCTAGAGTCATTTTGTTGCATGTAGTCACTTTGGCACCTAGTGCCCTTTTGTTGCATGTAGTCACTGTGACACCTAGTGCCATTTTGTTGCATGTAGTCACTGTGACACCTAGTGACATTTTGTTGCATGAAGTCACTGTGACATTAAGTGCCATTTTGTTGCATGCAGTCACTGTTCATCGTTCAATAACCCACGGGTGTCAATTGATTACCCATAGGTATCCGAGGATGTCACTGTTCGTCATCCAGTACAATGGATTGTACTTAAAAGCCACCTATAAACTGGTTTTATCCTAGCAGATTTCAGGATTATGATTTGTTGCAGTTGTGTTAAAGAACTTTACAATCAATAAAAAATAAATTAACTATAAGATAGATTAATAAATCAAATATACATATTCCTCGCTCCATCACATAAACAATTATACCTTCCATATATCAGAATGTTTCAATCTATGATTACATTTTAGTTTAATTCAGTTAAACACCTATATCTCATACATAATACAATTTTAGAACAGAACTGATAAGCTAAAAAATAATTTAAGATCTCACTCAATCATTGTAATAGTGACTTTACAAAAACATTATTTTGCTTCAGGGAAAATAGCACCATATAGAGTCTATTTGCTTAAAAATTCAATTTATAGGTTAAATAAGAAGGTACAGTTGCTTAAGTGTTTTCTCTAATTAATTTTCTACGATAACGTAATCATTCAGAGGCATCTTTATGAAAACTTAATTCCTACATACAAAAATGTTAGATTTGATAGAGATAATACAGTAAGACTTACTTAAGGAGAGGTTTGATCAATATTTATGGAAGTGTATTTAAATCTGGTATGTTTAATAGTACTAACCATATTATGGGATTTAATTTTTTATTTTTTTATTTAGCAAAGTTTAATGTTGGGATAAAAGTTAATCTTGTTTGTAACACATAGCCAGCATTTTATGATTGAAACAAACTGACAAGTCTTTTAAGTTCAGTGACTGACTGGCCAACCTACACCAGAATATTTGATCCTTGGTTGAAAGGACAGATTATTGATTGATTGAATATTTAGCCTCATTTTTATGCCATTGAGGGCTAATAGACAATCAGTTAACCTAACCACTGTTTCCTGGGATCCTGGTTAATTAGTACTCGAGCAAACCCTATCTCTGCAAGTACCTGATAACTTTCCAGCTTGAATCAGAGGTGAGAGACGATTGATAATGAGACACAATGTCGTATATCAGTCATCACGGGGACTGTTGCCGGTAGAGGATTCGAACTCACGATGTTCACGATGAAACTTGATTTCATATAATTTATATACTACCCTACCCTATTACAACACGTTGAAAATATATATAGGCCCCCAAGTCAGCGGATGATTACCTTTACGTTTAAATTAGAATATTATGTAATAGTTTGATCAATGCAAAGGACAGTATTGAAAATTAGGTTATAACCACATTGAAAAACACCAACATTATACAGATGATAACTTATACCATAACATGGATCTTCTAGTATGACCAGCAGCAGTAATTAGGCAAATACAACCTGGAATATAGGGCAGTTATTAACTTATCAGTCACTCCTGTGCTGGAAGATACCGCTGAAGACAAGGGAGAGACTTCTGACATATCTGGACTGATAACTCGACATTACCACTTCAAGTGAAAGTTTCTCTTCATTAACTGTTCATTGATTAAATAAAATGTAATTGGAAAATCAGTGAGATCAACAGAGAATTCAACCTTCAGGAGGTGTGTGGCAATAAAAATTAGGCCAATCTGAATGATAACAGCAGATTATTTCTGGCGTTGGAGATTTCATTATATTATGTTCAACCACTTCAAATGAAAGTAGAGATGGTCAATGAACTGGAGATCGCTGAGTAAACCACTTAAATCTCTGACGCTGTCAAGTTTATGTTTTCTCACTTATGAAGACAGTATGATAATAATTTATATGACAGAATTTATCAGATCTAATAACTTACTTGTTGAAATTGTCCTTTTATTTTTAAAACATTACTTATATAAACATCACACTGAAAAACTTTAACAGGCGTTGATTAAAGATCTTGCTCAAGAACATGCACATCAACCTGGCCATAGCAGGGTTATCGAATCCATGACTCTCAAATCCAAGGTCTGAAGCCCCATTATGAGACAATAGACAGGATACACCTGCTATATTATTATATAGTTGTATTATTTGGGAATTTTTGATTACCCAATAATCTATTTTGTGTCAAGGTTCAAATGTCAAATTTTGATGAAGAATGTTTTACACCCTGCCCCACCCCCACCATCACTCCTCACCTCATGTGAAATATCTTAAATTCATACAAGGGGGCCATCACCAACACTCAGTTAGATTTAAGTATATTCACTTATAAGAGTCTGAGGGCATTATGGCAGATTGACATCAATCAAAGTTCTTTTAATAGGGTCTACTTTAAAATACAAATGTTGTTGTTGTTGTTTGGTGTTTAGCGTCGCTTTCAACAATTTTTCAGTCATATCGCGATGGTGTCTACTTGAGACAGTATTCTAAGCGCTGTCACACTGGAGTATCATGCCGCAGACACATGGTATGATACCCCACCCAGTCACATTTTACTGACACCGGGCCAACCAGACCTAGAACTCTCCTCTAAATGCTGAGCGTTAAGCAAGGAAGTTTCTAGTACCATTTTTAAAGTCTTTGGTATGACCCGGCTGGGGATTGAACCCACGACCTTCCTCATACGAGGCGGACGCTCTACCACTAGACCACGCCGCAGTCTTTAAAATACAAATCCAGAGACCAAAAATTTTGGCATAAATCTACACCTTATAAATGAGTTTACAATTTCTCTAAACATTTTCTTTAAACATTTACTTAAATGCTATTTTTTTCAGTTTAATAATAATGAAAACGATCGTTTTACCACCTAGTCTACAGATGTCAGGGGCAGATCCAAGCTTTCAGTTTAGAGGGGGTGCACAGGTGAGGATCCAGGAAGTGAATGTATATACATTTATAACTTAATTCTTTTAAATAGATAAAAATAATAACACCAATACCTTGAATTTTTTTATTTACAAAAAAAAAAGTCACTAGGCAGGCTCGAACGTAAGACCTCTAGATTGACAAGTGCACGCCTTACCTATTATGCTACAGCACCACTTACACATTGATAATTTATTCACACAATCATAGCACATCACTCTCTTGTTAGGAGCAGGCCGATGGCATATTGTTTTTCTGGCTTAATCTTTTTTTAATATAACATTGAATGAAAATAGATGAAACATATATTTCAGTGTTGTATTGATTACTTGTTTGCCTCAGTTTGTCCACAACCAGTTTGGTTCTTTCTGTCTCGGTGCTTTTGAAGGTTTGGCTTATGCAGTGTAGATATTTTAATTATATACATGTTTTTATATACATATCTTTCTTCTGTGTTTGACTTTAAAAAAGCTATTAAGATTTTTTTGAATTTTTACTCACTTTTGGTGGTGCCGCCATCACAAACTTTTTCACGTAAAATTACCCAAAACAATAAAGATTTAACGACAAATAAAAAAACTTAAAAAAAGACAAACACTGGGCAACAGTAGAATATACTCAAGCATCATGTTAGAAGTAGTAAGTTTATACATATTTTAGGTACTTTAAATACGTGCTTAATTTGTTTTAACAAAAATCGTTAAGATGGTGACTTGAGTTCAGAGTAAATGTGTAAAAAAAACCCTATGTTTGCCAAATCTTAGGGGTGCTCCTCCGCCCCCTCCCCTGAATCCGCCCTTGCATATGAGTTGCAACCTGGGCAAACGAAAACGAAAAAAAACACGACACTATCATACACGTAGTATCTTCACAAAACACTCCATTTGGTAGACTTACACAATGGTTACTACAACATGACTTGAATAAAATCTTTCACTTAATCTGCAATTGAGTATTGAGCCTACAAACACATGTTTTGTCTTCTCCGCATCTTCCCAATGCACGAGTTTCGTGCTGCACCAACAAGAGAAGAGCACCTCAAAGGACCGTTAATACCCAAATGCGTTTTATCCTTCGCTATCTGCAATGGCGACAGTTTTATATCAGTTATCAGTTTTCAACCATTTCTTATTACACAATTTACGGTAAGTGAAAGTACGCGGGACATTTGTAAACAAAAGATAATAGGACACGCTGATAAGGTATCGGGACAAGGTCTACGATAGTTTAATATTTGGGAACAGAGAAACGACGCAGTAAACCAATAAATAAATAGCTTAATCTTTCGGCCGGCGTGATGTAAGACGCCAATAATCTGAAACTATAAGTTAATAAACGGCAAAAAATATATTTGCGCGTAAATAGCAGGCATACCTTGACACGTGCCATGCGTTTGTCGTCTGGTAACTACATCCCCTGGTTCTGCTTTAATAATGCACCGCAAGCCATCGCCGCATGCCGGTACTCCGGAACCAGGTCTGCCCATTACCACACACTGTTCATTTAACCCCCGGGCGCACTCCATGCAACACCCACACTCATCTAACACCTCTCCGTGACTACAGTTTACAGGTAGTTCGCATTTTAGTTGATTACAGATACAACTCTGAGCCGAGATGCACGATACCAGGTACAAAACCAGCAGCACCAACAACGCGACTGTCCGTGTGTACATCCGTCCGTTCGTGAATAAAATCCCAATAAACATTCCGTTACATAAAGTATAACACGCGACTTACATACTACTTGTTATAATAATTATATTAATAATAACAACGCTTTACGATTTATATCCCAACTCCACTGTAGTATTATGTCACCAGTCCGTTCCTCTACATTTCTCTTCTGACGATAGTAAACAAATAACTATACCGCGTGCGTTTGAGACAGTATTAAAGATGCGCACGCAGGTAAAGAGTAAATAGAAGCAAATTTAACCAATCAGTGATGGTAGGCGGTACTTTCATATCAGAATAAATTTTACATATCTCATTTGATTTTATCACGCTTTATCTGGGAATACGTGCAGGTACGGTTTTACTACAATTATTTTCATATTAATCTCATTTCCCATGTTTACCGCCGCTATCAAAGAGACATTTAGGTTTAGTTATATAAAGAGACATATAAACATATACTGTCACGGGCTCTGTTCATTCATAAATTCGGATCTCCAATGATAGTATTTCTTTCTAATATGTTAAGTAAATATGCAGCACCATAAAAGTGCCACTATGTTCGAACATCAAAGGGAAATGTTTTAATGAATGGTTCATATTTATCCACTATATAGTCCAGTGTCACGTACAGTGCGACCCAGCTAGAGCAGGATAGGTTGACTTAATTCGCCCGACAGAAAGGAAGAAGAAGAAAGGACATATTCACGAGCGTATAAATCTGTATCCGTCCATATTCCATACCACTTAGTTTTGTATGAACCTTAGATAGACACATGCTTCTATGTCTTTGGTTCTGTTGATTATATTGATTGTTTGCTTGAGGTGTTACTGAGTATTTTCTTATCTTCTTCCCTGGTGTCAAGTTTTCATATCAAAGTAATTCCCTCTCTAAAACCCTGTGATGCGTTTTTATGTATCTCAAGATTCCAGCGTCTCGTTAGACAACATAATGTCGTCTGCTTCGAGGAATTGAAAGACGACAGACAGACTACTGTGTATGATAAAATGACTGAGTCCACTTCGTCGTCGGAACCCGCGTTTGATTGGTCGTGAATGTTGAGTAACATAGTTGCAACCAACCTGTTCGGACGAGGAGTACACGTGTATAATCTGATAATATATTATTAAGTCATTTAGTATATCAATTATATTTGGTCATGCACTCATTAATAAACAACATTATTATGATTTCGAGTAACAGAGGTGCGTTTTGTGTGCGTTTGATTGTCAGTAAGACTATCATCCAAAAAGACGAAGTTATGTCAGTTCCAAAACCACAGAGTATCATCACAATCTCTGTATAATGAAACAATTGGAATTTGCTCATTAACTACCCATATGTTTCATGTGTTTGTTTTGAATAATAAAAAAGGTGCAGTTTTACTGAAATCAGCATTGTATCAAGGAATTAAGAGAGAAGTTTTCTATAGGTTATTGTTGCATTAAATTATAAAGAAGGAAAGCAGTGACTTAAATATGCCGTCCAACTTCTCCCAATACCCGGTCTCTGTTATTATAACCGTCTGTAGGAAGTTTATCATTTATTTTTGTCGAGTCGAACGTATGCGTCTTTGAATGCGTGTTCTTCGTTTTCTTGAACTATCTCATGATACATTTCCCAACAGCGCATTTAAACCAGTACTTGTTTGTAAAACTTGTATATACATTGTAGTTTGCCAAGTTGACCTGATCACATATTGGTCATTCTCATTAACGTCACCCGCAAGTATCACCTATCCACGTAAGTCTATTGTCATTGTTGGGACCCGTATAATTGGCAAGGCAACTGTCCGCAGGTGCCCCAATTATATATCGTACTCTCGTGCTGCGAAGGGAGTGAACTGTAACATTGGTGACGGGTGTTGCATTCAGTGATTATCGTTTCTCTTGCAACAGTCAATAACGAGGTGTTGCAATAAATACTAAACTGTTATTGTGTATTATAATTATTTTATCGCGGATACCAACGATCGTGTACTTTGACAAACAGATTCACAACTTTTAATTACATGCGCAAAGAGCGGGAAACGGAATTTTGATAAAACAGGATGAAGCTGGAAAAATCTCAATAAATGTTAAACCTTTAACTGCGATACACTTTCTTCATTTACTGTGGAAATAAAACAAGTAGGACAAAGCTCTTTTGTCGTGATTATAAACAATTTTAAAACAAAAACGTCATACATGGTCATATTATCTTGAAAGCTAAATATACGGCATGCAATCTTAAAGAAATGTGGACATGAAAGGCCAGCAATGGAGTGCTGAACTTCACGGTCTCCATTCAAAGAACCAACTGAATCGAATTTCACTGTTAATAAGGAGAGCAGAAACTTTTCTTCACATTTAAACTTTTTGAAATGATCTTGGAAAATAGTTGAATTATTGAGTTTAATTCATAATTTTCATTCATACTTTTTTCACAGCATAAATCTACTACGTTCCATTTTTAAATCCAATGAATGCAGCTGCACGTTTTCCATATATATTCTTCAAACGCCATCCATTTCAAAGATGAGGTTTCCTCCATGTTCTGGTACTACAACTTGTACTGGATGTTCAGTTGCTATAAACTTAGGAAACATAAATAGCTGTCCTTGGTGGTTTTGTCATATGATTTAAATATAATTACGTTCGAGATGATGTCTCGAGAGGTGTATCGAGAATCAATATATCAAGGAAAACAAGCAAAGCAAGTATATTTACCTTCTTTCGCTAGTTTTGCCATACACCTATAGTGTACAATGAGGGTCAAAAACAAATATATCGGTAACCGATATAGTACCAGTGTACCGGTACTGATGCTTTTGATCCTCATTGTACACCATCGATATGATGGCTGATATGCGCGGCTGAAATTTCGCGTGACACTTTTTGTATTATTTCAATAACTCTTTCGCTGGTAAAATATGTTGACATTTTCTTAATATCAATCATTTTATATTTTTCTTTTGAATTTTAAATATTACAAGTTGAAACTGTAATGTTGAAATTGTTTACACAATAGATATACTTGTTAAACCAAAACCTTTAACTATACAACATGGGCATATAGATTTTATGTAGAAATATGAAGAAGAAATGTATCCATGAATGGCGAACATTTTAGTACGATATTAAAAAAAATCTTATTTCTTCCTTTAAAAAAAAGGGCTAAAAATAAGGGAAAAAATCACCGTTAGCGTAAGATTTCTTCATTTTTTTATGATTTGAAAGAGAAGTGTTTGCCACCCACGATTAAAATCAATCCTTTTTATTTTTGAGACCAAAATTAAGAGTTGTGTTTGTGCAAAAATTGGAAAACGGCAAATGTGATACCCGTAATTTACACGAGTTTCTGCAGTTATATGTCTCTGTTTTAGTAAATACGGTTATACGACCCTGTTTTTAGTAACGGTGTATTTGCATGATTTGTTGGGACGCTATATTTTTTTCCCCACACGCTGCGTCTGTTTTTATTTTGTATCTTTTGCATTTCAGTGTATACAACTATGCCTGACACATTTATATATCTAGAGCTAAATTCACTAAACATCTCAATTGAGATTTTCCTTAACTCATTTTTTTGAAACGTTACGACTTCATTGACACTGATCATTTTTACATGCTATCCTTTACCAAAGATGTATCCCGGCTTTATTTATGTGTGGTCATTTAACGTGTAATGTGTTCGAGTAACGATTAAGAGAAATTGAGCATTTCGAGTTGAGGAAAATCTTAGCTTGAGATGAATGGTGAAAAGGACCCCGGGACCTTATTCAAGTAAGATATTTAAAACATAAATTAGCAACCAAATCAGAAAGAATGAATTATGATTTTACGGCGGCAACCCGATAAGAAAAGATAGAACGAACCATATCAGATACAAAGGAATGCAGAGTGAACAATCAACAACAAAACAACACATTAACAAATGAATAAGTAGAATGCGCCTTGAACCTTCATACCTGCAGAACTGCTGCCTTTCAGCAAATTCTATTTAATACTTGATATCAAAAGTCTAATGTAGCACCCTGGAATCACATTGATCAACTGCCCTGTTTAAAGGGCAAGCGTAAATAAAAAAAAAACATGAATAAGGCAAACGGGTCTGGCCACAAGTGTTCCCTACATTTAATTTAGTTACAGCCATCCCTTTGAAACAACGAATGGCATAATATCTCGATGACTGAGTAACATTTGATGACACATATAAATGAAAATGTGTACATGTAGTAAAATGTTACAAATATACATAATAATAATTCATATAAAACCAGGAGGATCCTTACACTTCACCATGTTCTTAAACGGAACCACACGGGTAGTATCTGATCACTTCCTTCGTCTGGGCGTCAGTTTTACTTATTGATACTCTCTAAAAACACCTGCTTCTATGAAACTAAGTACTAACGCAATTTAATAAAAAATACAAAATCGCAAATACTACAACTTGGATGGTGATGCCGTTTAGAGGTTTATTTTTTGTTTTGTTTCTTTATTTGTGTTTTTATGCGTGCGCGCGTGCGTGCGTGCGTATGTGCGTTTTGGCATCTGTCAGCCTAGATGGCAAGCGTTAATGTTGGATATATACCCTGGTGACCCTGTATCAAAATTGCATTTGTTTTTGTGTTCAAGTGTTAATCAACTTGATATGGCTAATCAGGCTCCTCCAATTATTACATTGGATTATATTCGAGAGGTGAGTCATACATTTTGCAACACTTTCAATCGGTCTGAGTTTTGAAACAACACACACGACTTTGATAGTCCATTTTTACTCTATTATGATGTGAAACGTTTCCATTGCCGAATGACATGTAACCACTGCCGCATGACAAGTTACTACTGCCAAATGGCATGTAACCACATCATAGTGTAAAGCGACCACATCAGAATGACATCGAAACACATCAGAATGAAAAGTAACCACGTCATAATGTATTGTCACTACATCTGAATGAAAAGTAACCACGTCATAATGTATAATGCCCACATCAGAATGAAAATGTAACCACGTCTTAATGTAAAGTGGCTACATCAGAATAAAAAGTAACCACGTCATAATGTATTGTGACTACACCAGCATGAAAAGTAACCACGTTATAATGTATAGTGTCTACATCAAAATGAAAATAACCACGTCATAATGTATAATGTCTACATCAGAATGAAAAGTAACCACGTCATAATGTATAGTGTCTACATCAGAATGAAATGTAACCACGTCTTAATGTATAGTGGCTACATCAGAATGAAAAGTAACCACGTCATAATGTATAATGCCCACAAAAGAATGAAATGTAACCACGTCTTAATGTAAAGTGGCTACATCAGAATGAAAAGTAACCACGTCATAATGTATTGTGACTACACCAGCATGAAAAGTAACCACGTCATAATGTATAGTGTCTACATCAAAATGAAAATAACCACGTCATAATGTATAATGTCTACATCAGAATGAAATGTAACCACGTCTTAATGTATAGTGGCTACATCAGAATGAAAAGTAACCACGTCTTAATGCATAGTGTCTACATCAGAATGAAAAGTAACCACGTCTTAATGTATAGTGTCTACATCAGAATGAAATGTAACCACGTCTTAATGTATAGTGTCCACATCAGAATGAAACGTAACCGCGTCATTATGTATAATGCCCACATCAGAATGAAATGTAACCACGTCATAATGTATAGTGTCCACATCTGAATGAATAGTAACCACGTCTTAATGTATAGTGTCTACATCAGAATGAAAAGTAACCACGTCATAATGTATAATGCCCACATCAGAATGAAATGTAACCACGTCTTAATGTATAGTGGCTACATCAGAATGAAAAGTAACCACGTCATAATGTATAATGCCCACATCAGAATGAAATGTAACCACGTCTTAATGTATAGTGGCTACATCAGAATGAAAAGTAACCACGTCTTAATGTATAGTGTCTACATCAGAATGAAAAGTAACCACGTCATAATGTATAGTGTCTACATCAGAATGAAAAGTAACCACGTCATAATGTATAATGGCTACATCAGAATGAAATGTAACCACGTCATAATGTATAATGCCCACATCAGAATGAAATGTAACCACGTCTTAATGTATAGTGGCTACATCAGAATGAAAAGTAACCACGTCTTATTGTATAGTGTCTTCATCAGAATGAAATGTAACCACGTCATAATGTATAATGTCCACATCAGAATGAAATGTAACCACGTCATAATGTATAATGCCCACATCAGAATGAAATGTAACCACGTCTTAATGTATAGTGGCTACATCAGAATGAAATGTAACCACGTCTTAATGTATAGTGTCTACATCAGAATGAAATGTAACCACGTCTTAATGTATAGTGTCTACATCAGAAAGAAATGTAACCACGTCTTAATGTATAGTGTCCATATCAGAATGAAAAGTAACCACGTTATTATGTATAGTGGCTACATCAGAATGAAAAGTAACCATGTCTTAATGTATAGTGTCTACATCAGAATGAAATGTAACCACGTCATAATGTATAATGCCCACATCAGAATGAAAAGTAACCACGTCTTAATGTATAGTGTCCACATAAGAATGAAAAGTAACCACGTCATAATGTATTGTGTCTACATCAGAATGAAAAGTAACCACGTCATAATGTATTGTGTCTACATCAGAATGAAAAGTAACCACTTCATAATGTATAGTGTCTACATCAGAATGAAAAGTAACCACGTCACAATGTATTGTGTCTACATTGAAATGAAAAGTAACCTCGTCATAATGTATAGTGTCTACATCAGAATGAAAAGTAACCACGTCGTAATGTATAGTGTCTACATCAGAATGAAAAGTAACCACGTCATAATGTTATCTGACCACAGCAGAATTAAAATGAACCATCAAAGTCGTTTTAAGCGTTCCACACACGATAATATGCATTTAAAAGCAAACATCGACCAGTGACGTAATTACAAATATGTAGATATGTCACTGCCTCGACCGGGTTTTAAACCTGGTACCTCCTGTACCGGGAACCAAGAAATGTTGTTGGAGATGGGAGAAGTTTAGCAGGTAGAACATTTGTCTCTTAAGTAGATATCTCTTATTATGTGCATTCTTATAAGTTGACACGCATCAAAGTATAGATCCCCGACACGGGCAATCAGGAAGAAAGATAGATAAATTATCAACAAAACATAATTTGTACTGGGTTACTTCTTGAATTAGTAGTTGGGTATCACCGGCGTAGATACACGTACGTACTGCAGGGGCACAAGCCTGTTTTTTTTTCTTCGGAAAAATAAAATGTTTAAAATGCGTAAATAAATGATATGTTTTACATTTAAAGAAATACACACATAACCCCTGAGAATGCACTATTGACCAACTTCACTTTTAAAAGAATTTAATGGATGACCCCCCAGATCCACCATAAAAATGTCTAGGTCTGCACTTGTAAAATGACCAAACTACGGCCCAGGAATTAATGACGAAACGGATTCATATAAACATAAAAATGTATCGACAGCTTTATGAGATTTGTTGGTGGGATTCAAGACTCTTATATTCCAATATGCATTTTCGTATTTTGATAACAGAGGGCGTTGTAGCATAAAATACACATTACGTATTAAGAATTTAGAGATTAGAATAAAAGTCTTAACAGTTTCAGTTTTATAATATATTAAATAAAAAAAAATCATTCATTTGGCACGAAGAATTTGTCATTTAGAACTAAGAAATAGAAATTAAGAATGACACAGTATACAAATTGTATACGAATGATAATCAAGTATATATTTAAAACCAGGCATTTGGCATAAATGTTTTTTTTAACTAATCATTTAAGTTAGAGTGACCTTTCCTGGGAGTCCCTGTTCCCTGGATCTCTTAAAGTAATAGGCATTGTTCACCAGACCCCGAAAATTATTTGCCATAGTTCCCGAAAAGTCTTTCCCCTAGATCTCTAAGATTAGGCCTTTGATCCCCAGATCTCCAAAAACCCTGGGAAAGCTCTTTAGAATTAAGAAATAGGAATAAAGAATTAAACATTAAGCATATTTAATAATTTGAACATTTATATTTAGACTTAAGCATTTTACACATGGGCGTAGGAGCGTTTCAAATGGGGCACCAACCTGAGGAGAGAGTGTACGAAGATTTACTTCCAGGTCCAAAAGTATATGCTGAACCTGAATATTGGGAGGGGGTTGGGGCCTTGCCCGCTCCCCCGGCACCTACGCCTATGTTAACAAAAGGAATATTGACCCCGTTGGCTTTCCATAAGAGAGTGCAAGAGAAAAAAATCAGTGATATGTATTTTAAAAAAAGTTAATTCTATCCAGTTTCAAACACGGTACCTCGTGATATGCGAGTTCAAACGTGAGAGGGTGTGTTGAAAATCCCTGAAAATTGGTGAGTTTTAGTATAAAAATATGGTTTTCATGCATAAAACGAATTTCGTCAAACGTTTAGCAACTGTCCCCTTAAGCGACCTCCTACTGTATTGATAGATGATAGCGAATCAGCGTGCTCGTAACAATTGCTGATCGGGAGAGTTGAATCCGTTCTGCAGACTATCTGTGATTGGTGATTAGGGAACCAGCTGCACGAAGCCCGCGAAAATCAGATCACGTGAGGGAATTAGTGACAAAAGGTAAGCGGCAGCCATGATGAGTGGCATCATGATGGTAAACCGGGGCAATGTTTTTCTCTAACCAAGGCCAAATAGAGTGTTTACATCGCATTGTGTAGGAGTAGTTTTGGTGAGTAAAAGCTTTATTGTTGTTAGAAACTCTCCCCATTTTTTTTTCTTTGCTGAAACCCGTGTGTTTTGCCAAGCAATCTGGTTGTTTTCAAAGTTGAATGATAGCCAGGGCCCAGGGTGTGAGGGATTTGGATTCTGTAAGTTTGGGAGGAGACACTTTTCAGATATATTTGTTGAATCCAATGATCCCATGCTATTTAGAAATTTAATAAGTTGAATTGAAGTAGCTTGCGGGTCAACAAGCGGCGGCAAGTTTGCATTTTGAATTCGCCAAAACTGCAGTTCTGCAAGTATGAAGGTTCTAGGTTCATATTCATATTCATTTGTTGACGGTTGCAATTTTTTTAATCTGTATTTAAATCTGTTATCTTTTAACATAATTGGATTGAAAGGTGAAAATGGAATCTTTTCTGTTTCCAATTGTGTGGGTGTGGGGTGTGGTGGGGAACATGGTCCATTCAATGTTGATATATTCTGTGACTTTACATAGCAAGGAAGCAAATCATACTGAGGCAAAATCGTTGAGTAAGGGTGCAAGGCAGTGCATGTCGCATGCATGAAAGGGCACGGGGGTGATTGGTATGCTGGGATTCTCTAGAGAAATTTTGGTTTTCTAAGTGTCAAGTTGTCAGTGGTGTATCTTCATATAGGCACTGTAGGCACGTGCCTACACTTTTGAGAAATCAAAAAAATATAAATGCCAAAAAATGCAACAAAATCTTACCGCTATGCTACTTCATTTTTACCTTTTAGTTAACAAACCTTAAAGTATTACATTTATTTGTTGTAAAACAGTGAATTCAAGGTTAATATGAAGGATAACTTGGTCCCTAAAAAAATAAGAAATATGTCAAAACACACCTATGGCAGTCTAGCTGAAATTTCTTTTTGGAGGAGCATGCCCCTTGACAACTGTGCCTACAAATAGTTAAGGCCAAGCTACACCCCTGGTTGTCCATTCTCAGGTGCATAATGTGGCATCCATTTTCAGGTGCTGTCAGACCTATAGTTTTCATACTGGCTTAGTAAAAAAGACCCATCAGAATTAAGATCAGAAACTGAAAAATAGAAATTTGGTTTTTCTTAGTGCCAACTTGTGTATTCTGGTGCTTTCCTTAGTGCCAAATTGTGCATTTTGGTGAATTGTAAAACCAAATGGGAACGACATTCATTGCTTTCTTTTCAGGGAAGTGATTTTGTGGCATTCAACGTGTATCTTTGGGAAAGGACTTGTTTAGAAGGATAATAAACTTGCATCTCTCTACAAAAGTTCATAAAACAGCATGCAAAGAATAAATAATTAGGCAAATTACTCATTCGAATTTCACAGGCTAATTTCTTTTACATGAAATGCAACGCGATGTATCCTTAGATGTCAGTTGCGTAGTTTCTTATAGGCACTGCCTACACTTTTTTGCTGAGAAAAATAAATATGCTATTACAAAAATCGAACCTAATTCACAAAAAAAAAATCATTGAATATGATCCAGATATTTAACATCATTTTATCAATGTATATGGTTATAACATGAATATGAAATCAAGATTGATATTAATTAAGGATAACCAGAGCCCTAAAAACATTAGAAATATACGCCAAGCTGAAAAAAATAATTCAGGGGAGCATGCCCCAGCCCCCTTTTCCTCACCTGCAACTTTGCCTACACATCGTTTTCAGCCAAGCTACGTCCCTGGATGTTTTATAATGTTTAAACATGCAAAATGATTTTGGATTTAAAATGTTGCAGATTGAAATAAAATTTCAAGTACTTTTCTTTATTTTTAAGTTGCAGTATACAAAATTGTAATTATAAGTGCTTCAACAATTTTTAACACAATTAGATGGGAATAGTCTCGTGTTATAGAGAATTTCATTGTGCAAAGGAAGAATGATAATTTGTTTTTCTGAGATGAATGGATATAAGGATATTTAAAAACCGAGATATCACGAGATTTTGCGTGAATACGAGAGAGTTTATAACACTAAATCGGTTGTTTTCCTTATCCATGTAAGTCGTTGCCTTGGGTATTTTCAACTGAACATATAATCAAAAGCAAAAGAAAGTGCACATTTATATTTTTGATTTTCTGAAAATCCAATGCTGGAAAACTATCATGTGTGATATATGTTTATCTTATTGTTTTGAATTTTGATAAAACATATGACACGTCTATGTGGATTAGGGGTTAAAAAAACAAACAAAAAAAAACAAATACGCTGACATTGTAGTCATGACATATTGACTGTTATAAATTTTCAGAATCTACAGTGATATTAGCACTATACATGTGTGAAAGAATGTATAGAAAACTTATGCAGGGTTTGACATTAACTTTGTTTTCCACTAGACCACCGGGTTAGTATCTCAGTTAAACTACTAGACCTGACCAAACTTCAACTAGACAAGATCAATATTGTAACTATGACTCGACATAGTAGTGAAAGTTGGTCACAATCCGAGTTTTCTCATCAGTTTTCTTTGTTTCAGTTCTGCCTTTTGTTTTTTTTGGCGTTATCATTCCATCTTTTCCCTGTTGAAGCCAAAATTGAATAGACATGTCTAAAGGTGTTGTTCGTTGTTAATATCAATAAATCATAAATTGGTCTTCTAATGTCGTAAAATATAGAATGGAAATAACTGAAGCCGATCATACCCTGAAGAGTAACGCCACTTAATATATCGCATCATTAGAACAGGTTAGAGTTATGCCGCTTAGTTTGGGCCGCTTAGTAATTCTACGTTATGTGTTTTCGTGTTTGCCGTAATGCTACAAATTATCGATAATTAATGATATTACATGCTCGTCCGCAGGTGCATTTTAATTGATTCAATGATAAACATTATCAGCTCAGGTTTTGGTGCTTTTTAACTGATTTCTTAATTTTAATTTAACACGACTAGTCGGGCTACTTACACTCCAGTAGAACACGACCAGACCAAGTATATACTAGACTTTGTCAGTCGGACGTGGGTTAATGTCGAACCCTGTTATGTATAGATGTTCCACGTGGGAATCCTGTTATTCGGGCTAATACGTAATAACTAGTCATAGTTAGACTGATTTTTTGTTGCGGCTATAAATCGTAATGACCAATATTCCTATGTTTCAAATTTAACTTTATACTTTGTAGAATTAAAGTAATCAAAAAATAAAAAGTGCACACTTTCTTTTGCATTTCAGTATATAAATTGCCGCAACACAAACTATTGCACAAGGATATTTTTGATTATACACAGTGGGTCCTCTGTGGCAGAGTGGTCTAAGACGCTGTGCCATGATCACTTACCTCTCACTTCTAACGTCGTAGGTTTCAGTCTGGCCTGCTCCAAAAACTGTGGAAAAGTTTGCCATTTACTTGCGGAAGGACCGTGGTCCTACTCGGTCTAAGGTCTTCCTCCACCAGTAAAACTGGATATGCCATAATTATATAACCTGAAATATGTTGAAAATGGCTTTAAACCCCATTAAAAAAACACACACACAAAAATACACAAGACTATTTAATATAGAAAAAACTAATAATTGGTTAGAAGTCGGAATCACATCCTTTCATGGCTTCATCACGCAACATGTTTTCATTGTCTTTTGGGTTTCCATTTTTTGATCACTTAAATGTCTCATGAGACCTTTTGCGATTGCGTTTTGACTCTGTCGTCATGTGTCAGTAAACAATTGACAACTTCTTCTCAAAAACTATGCTCAATCATAATGATGTTGTATACAGCTTTGGTACATAAGGGTACGTGTATCAAAACTGAATTGCTTGATCTCAAACCCCCTGGGGTGTGTATGTGTGTGTGGGGGGTGGGGTGGGGGGGGGTCATAACAGTAAAATTCAAGTTAAACTTTAAAAATCTTATGATAGGAAGCACCGAAAAACAAATGATTAGCATGATTATGGAGGCATATGGGTCCTTTATAAAAATTTTGAATTGCCTGTATCAATAACAAAAATCATCCTTTGTGATGACTGAATACACGTATCAATGGATTTTGGTGATTTGTCGTTACTGACATGACAGCTAGTACATTTGTGAATTTCATGGTACCCATCAGCATGAGGTATTAGAGGTGGTGCAAAAAAAAGTAGAGTTCAATGTAAATTTTAAAAATCTTATTATATTCAGAAGCACTCAGAATAATTGGTGAGCTTGATTATTGACATCTTATGGTCCTTTGCAAAAATTGTGAATTTTATGTACCTGGGACCAGGGTCTCGTGGTTTGGCCCTGGGATAGAGAAGATTACTTTACTAAATAAATGACAAAAAACGTTGAAAATCTCCTGACTGAAAAACTCGTTTGAAGGTTTTTGGATGTGATTTGTTGTTGCTGATGTGATGGTTAAAATTTTTTTGAATTTATGCCATTAACCGCCAGGGTCCTAGGGTAGAGACAGTAGGGTCGGCCAAATCATCCCTGGGGTCAAATTTTGCCACATGGGTCATGGTTTTACGAGTTATATATGGAAAATGTTGTAGATGCAATAGCGCCCACATTTAACATTGAATCCTCACCAAATTTGCACAGCAGTTATGTAACCACAAGATCTGGGACAAGTTCCTGAACCAGCTCCCATAGGGTTTATTAAGCTCATTTTAAGTGAAACTGTAAGAAACATTTTCTCTGATAATTCTATGCCTTATGACCGTAGATATTTTAGCATTGCATGGTGGTCCCCGAAAAGGCTTTTGAAGTTGGGTTCCTGGGTCAAATTTGTGACTGTCACATGGGTCATGGTTTTACATAGTTATATAGAGAAAATATAGATGCTGTTTCCCCCCCATTTTTCATTGAATCTTAAACCAAACTTGCACAGCAGTTGTATCACCACAAGATCTCTAACAAGTTCCCGAACCAGTATGATTCGACTACAAATCTCCCTGCCACAGGGTTTATAAGCACATTTTAAGTGAAACTTCAAAAAAATATTTTCTCTGAAAGTTCAAGGTCTAGACCTAAGATTTTTTAGGTCGCCTAAGACTTTGTCTCAAGAGACATTTTGCAATTGCCCTTTGTCCATCTGTAAACGGTTGACATTTTCGACTGATAAAAAATCGTAAACTCAATCGTAATGAAATGTATGCAGTTTGGTACCTAAGGGTGAATCAGAATCTTGAATTGCATGGTCCTTACCCCCTTGGGCCTTGGACTGACATTACAGTTAATACTTAATGTTTTATGAGTGCCACCCGACCCAATCCCCCTGTAACCATGGGCCAAATGTAAGGTAACCTTTAAAAATCATCTTTTTATTATATGAAGCACTGGAAGCATTTAGTAATGAGGCATATGAGTCTGTCATAAAAATTGTGAATTTCATGCCCTTGGGTCTCATGGTTTGACCTTTCTAAATTTATATGAAAGAAAATGATGTGATTTGTTGATGTAGATGTGACATTCAAAATCCGTTTGGATTTTTGCTACTTCCTGAAGAACAAAAGTTGGAAAATAGATTCATATAGCTTTGTCATCAAGGATAATCAGGTGACCGTTAAGGCCCATGGGCCGCTTGTTACATTTAGCATTGCATGGAGGTCCCCAGAAAGGTTTGTTAAGTCCTCCATATCAAATACTGTATGATTTACTGATTTTCATGGGTTTCTACCCCAAAAGATGTACGCAATTCATTTCAGAACATTGTTGTGATAAATAAAGTAACACTGACCCTCTAACATAAATCAATGGGGGATATTAGCTTGCATAAACAGAGTTACGTAGCTTTATGGAATTGCAAGGATACTCAGGTGACCCTTAAGGCGTACCAGCCTCTTGTTCTTATGTCTTGTATTAATTTTCAACCAAATGTTGGCTCTATTTTTTTTTTTTTTTAATGTGTATCTATAATGATATAGAACATTATGCTTTTTGGGTTCAGTATCTTATTCACTCTGGAGCCCAAAACCGTATTGCCATTTATATGAAATGTTGTACATGTAAATATATCCAGATGGGAAATACTTTTGTATCATTGTTTGAATTATGCGAGTCCCATTGTTCCATAATCTTCTTTGCTACCTGCCTGAGCCCAACCGTGACCAAACACACACACACACACACACACACATACACACAATTTTTTATTTTGTTTTGTATTGAATTAGATACAAAATGTCGAAGTGAGCACGAAAATCTCAGCATGCAAAGGAAAAACATGTTCTAACCCAAATCAAAGTACAAATTTGAGTTACTTTTTGTCCCAAACACAAATTTCTTCAATAAGTAGGTTTTAAACAATATTATTTAACCGTTTGTCAACAGTGAATTAGACCAGAAACTCTGAGTTGCAGGCAGCTGCATTCGTTTAAGACGAAACTAGTTTGTTCAGTCATATTTGATACAATACTGATATTGCAAGTAGCAACAATTTTACAATATTGTGCATTTGATATGGAATAGTTTAATCAAGATAAGGCATTTGGATTACTTTCATTTAGACAATTCTCATGTTTTACTCAATTATTGTAAACTTACTGAGTGAAAATCACCCAATTAAATCTTTGATTATACAAATTCACTCAATTATTTCAATTTTGAAGAGTTTTCACTCTATTTAGTCAATTATCTGGGACACTGCCCATACTTCAAAGGTCAAGGTCACACATTGAGTTAGTTTGACAACACGAGTCTGTGAGATTTTGTGTCCGGTCCTTAACTTTGTCATACATGGATGGATTTTAAAAACACTGCTCAGTTGATCAACATGACATGATGAAGTGTCGCGTGTAAGAACCAGAACCTTTCCTCAAAGTTCAAGGTAACAGCTTTTACTTTGTTAGATACTGTTTCTGGTCTATAGCTTTGTCTTTAACTTGGCTCAAATGATCAAGATGACATGTCGCACGTAAGACCCAGACCTGTACCTCAATGGTCATGGTCCCACTTTGAATTTGTTTGACACCACTTTGAGTCTGTTTGAGATTTAGCTGGGCCCGATTAACTCAGTCAGTTACATGTCTGACTATCAATCATGGGGTGTGCTTGGGTACTAGTTAACTTTTCAGAATCCCAGTAAACACCTCAGGCTCTATTGGTCGCCTCTTGTTTGTTTGTGTAATTTGTTATAAATATACACCTATGATGCAAAGACACGGTCTACATCTAATACTGTTTGTGCACCGTAAAAAACCAGTTTGTTTAAATTCATTCATTTCTATTTTCAGATAACAAGCAGATTGGATGGTCAGATGGATGGATGTCTTTCCAAAACAGGAACTATGTTGATGAAAGAACTTGGCATGGTCATTGGTATGTAAATTTTTAGTTGCCACGGTAACTTTCGAAATCATTTGAAAACCTTATTTAATTTTTTTGTCTGCATATTGGCTGTCTTGTCCAGAGTTGCCTTATGCTATTTCTTTGGTTTCCCTTGATAATATCACAAGTTATTTTCTTGTGATATTTAATTAAAATTAAAACAAGATGGCCACTAGGACTGACAATTTTTATATAGGCTTTATTTAAGGGAAACTAAAAAAGTCTCTTTAAGCAATTTTGGGCCTCTTGTTTCTTTTCAAGGAATTTATTAAAAAATAAATCATGTTCCTGACTCCTGACTCTCATTGTTAAAATGGTCATGTGGCTGCTAGAAAGAGGGTAAGGATGCATACTGATTTGGGATTACTTGCTCGAACTTAGATGAGGTTCTGAGGAACCTGCACATTCTTGGAGGGAACGGTGCTGCTACACATGAAGGCCATTTATGTTTTATTTAGGGGATTTGATTTTGATGGGAATGTCAGATGGGCAGTGACATTTCAATCTCATATCCAGTCCTTTAAATGAAGTGTAAACTGGAATTCATGTTTAGCAGAGGGGTCCTCCATGTTTTTGCAGATTCCTCAGAATATCATCTAGGTACGACTAAGAAATCACTGATTATTGTGTAGCTTTTCCATTGATCTGACAAATACTGAACACTTTTAACAATGAGTGGATGGGTTGGAGAAAAATTTGATTTTCACTTGTCACTAAAAACACACCAAATAAGAGGTTAAAAAGTGTGATTCGCTATATGTAGATAATTTTTCGTCATTTGTCCATCAACATAGTTCATCTATTACTTAAGTTCTTCACAGACATTCCATTCAAAGCTTAATAGAAATGACAAGTGAAATCAGTTGAGCGACTGAGACCCATTTGGGCCTCTTGTTGCTGTGCACTTGGTTGACTTGTCCAAAGTTGCCTTCTGCATTACAAGATTTTTTTATTGGACTTTTTCATAGAATCTAATGATTTTTTATGTTCATTTTTTTTTTTCGAGTAAGATTTTATTAGTGTTTTGTCTAATTCTTTCTCAGCTTTCTATTCTTTGTAGGAATTGTTAGGGTTATTTTTTCATTGGTTACCGTGGCAGCATTATTTTTGAAACATTGGTAACATTTTGCAGAACATTTTAAGCTGAAAGTCCTTCATTATTTATCTTTAAAGATTTTTTATAGGTTTAACAAAGAATTGGGTCATCACTGTAAGTTATTTTTCTTGCAATTCTGACAATTGCACAAATATTTGGTCTAAAGTCGCAGCACAGCAGGGCCGTGATTTTCATCTTTTATATATTCATTTGGGAAAAGATACAAATATATGTACATTTAATCTGAGTTCAGTCTGAACTTAGTCCAACATTTATCAATGAAAATGAGTGCCCTTCATTTGTGAGAAATGCATTTTTTTCCGAGCTTGCTTGTGACGAGCTGGACATAGTTGTCACACTTAGAGGTTCAAAGTCAGAAATAAGTACATCATTTTTTCTCCTCAGTATTTTGTAAACAGGTATTGAAAAAGCATGCAACAAATGATTACCATAATGAGTCGATGTTCAATGTAAGTAATTCTACATTGTAGCCCTTGGTCATCTAATTGTTATGAGCAGAGTCAATATATTTTCTCGGTAGAAATAGCATACTACTGTGTCGTGTCCTGACTTTGTATGCTTATTATTCAGATTAATGGGATAATGTTGTGTTGCTAATGCTCTCAATGCGCAGTTACGGGCGTACATCTGTGGAAACTGGAATACTGCTGTGTTGTTTGTCCACTGTATGTGCAGTAAACAGATTTCCTGTGTTTGGAATACTGCTGTGTTGTATGTCCCCTGTTTGTGCAGTAATCAGATTTCTTATGTTTGGAAACTGGAAAACTGCTGTGTTGTTTGTCCACGGTATGTGCAGTAGTCAGATTTTCTGTGTTTGGAATACTGCTGTGTTGTATGTCCCCTGTATGTGCAGTAATCAGATTTCTTATGTTTGGAAACTGGAATACTGCTGTGTTGTTTGTCATCTGTTTGTGCAGTAGTCAGATTTCCTGTGTTTGGAATACTGCTGTGTTGTATGTCCCCTGTATGTGCAGTAATCAGATTTCTTATGTTTGGAAACTGGAATACTGCTGTGTTGTGTGTCCACTGTATGTGTAGTAGTCAGATTTCCTGTGTTTGGAATACTGCTGTGTTGTATGTCCCCTGCATGTGCAGTAATTAGATTTCTTATGTTTGGAAACTGGAATACCGCTGTGTTGTTTGTCCTCTGTATTTGCAGTAATCAGTTTTCCTGTGATTGGAAACTGGAAAGCTGCTGTGTTTTTTGTCATCTGTTTGTGCAGTAATCAGATTTCCAGTGTTTGGAAAACTGCCATGTTTTGTCTTGTATGTGCAGTAATTAGATTTCCTGTGTTTGGAAACTGTAGTACTGCTGCGTTGTTTGTCTTGTATGATTGTGTAGTAATCATATTTCCTTTGTTTGGAAACTGGAATGCTGCTGTGTTGTATGTCCCCTGTATGTGCAGTAATGAGATTTCCTCAGTGGAAACAAAAATACTGCTGTGTTGTTTTGTCCTCTGTATGTGCAGTAATATGACTGCTGTGTTTCGTTTGTATGTGCAGTAATCAGAATACTGCTGTGTTGTTTGTCCCCTGTATGCGCAGTAATTGGAATACTGCTGTGTGTCCCCTGTATGTGCAGTAATTAAAATACTGCTGCAGTAATTAGAATAGTGCTGTTTGTCCTCTGTATGTGCAGTGATACGAATACTGCTGTGTGTCCTCTGTATGTGCAGTAATTGGAATACTGCTGTTCGTCCCCTGTATGTGCAATAAACGGAATACTGCAGTTCGTCCCCTGTATGTGCAGTAATGGGAATACTGCAGTTTGTCCCCTGTATGTGCAGTAATCGGAATACTGCAGTTTGTCCCCTGTATGTGCAGTAATCGGAATACTGCTGTGTGTCCCCTGTATGTGCAGTAATCGGAATACTGCAGTTTGTCCCCTGTATGTGCAGTAATCAGAATACTGCAGTTTGTCCCCTGTATGTGCAGTAATTGGAATACTGCTGTTTGTCCCCTGTATGTGCAGTAATCGGAATACTGCAGTTTGTCCCCTGTATGTGCAGTAATCAGAATACTGCAGTTTGTCCCCTGTATGTGCAGTAATCAGAATACTGCTGTTTGTCCCCTGTATGTGCAGTAATTGGAATACTGCTGTGTGTCCTCTGTATGTGCAGTAATTGGAATACTGCTGTTCGTCCCCTGTATGTGCAATACACGGAATACTGCAGTTTGTCCCCTGTATGTGCAGTAATCAGAATACTGCTGTTTGTCCCCTGTATGTGCAGTAATGAGATTTTCTTAGTGGAAACAAGAATTATGCTGTATTGGTTTGTCCTCTGTATGTGCAGTAATGAGATTTCCTCAGTTGAAACAAAAATACTGCTGTGTTGTTTTGTCTTCTGTATGTGCAGTAATATGACTGCTGTGTGTCCTCTGTATGTGCAGTAATCAGAATACTGCTGTGTTCTTTTCCTCTGTATGTGCAGTAATCAGAATACTGCTGTGTGTACCCTGTATGTGCAGTAATGAGATTTTCTTAGTGAAAACAAGAATTATGCTGTATTGTTTTGTCCTCTGTATGTGCAGTAATGAGATTTCCTCAGTTGAAACAAAAATACTGCTGTGTTGTTTTGTCCTCTGTATGTGCAGTAATCAGAATATTGCTGTGTTGTTTGTCCTCTGTATGTGCAGTAATATGACTGCTGTGTGTCCTCTGTATGTGCAGTAATCAGAATACTGCTGTGTTGTTTTTCCTCTGTATGTGCAGTAATTGGAATACTGCTGTATGTGCAGTAATTAGAATACTGCTGTTTGTCCTCTGTATGTGCAGTAATATGAATACTGCTGTTTGTCTTCTGTATGTGCAGTAATCAGAATACTTCTGTGTGTCTCTTGTATGTGCAGTAATTAGAATACTGCTGTTTGTCCTCTGTATGTGCAGTAATTAGAATACTGCTCTTTGACCTCTGTATGTGCAGTAATCGGAATTGCAGTTATTGGAATACTGCTGTTTGTCCCCTGTATGTGCAGTAATTAGAATACTGCTGTTTGTCCTCTGTATGTGCAGTAATCAGAAAACTGCTGTGTGTCCCCTGTATGTGCAGTAATGAAATTTTCTCAGTGGAAACAAGAATTATGCTGTATTGTTTTGTCCTGTATGTGCAGTAATGAGATTTCCTCAGTGGAAACAAAATACTGCTGTGTTGTTTTGTCCTCTGTATGTGCAGTAATATGACTGCTGTGTGTCCTCTGTATGTGCAGTAATCAGAATACTGCTGTGTTGTTTGTCCTCTGTATGTGCAGTAATCAGAATACTGCTGTTTGTCCCCTGTATGTGCAGTAATTAGAATACTGCTGTTTGTCCTCTGTATGTGCAGTAATAGAAATACTGCTGTGTCCCTTGTATGTGCAGTAATAAGAATACTGCTGTGTGTCCTCTGTATGTGTAGTAATTAGAATGCTGCTGTTTGACCTCTGTATGTGCAGTAAATCGGAATTGCAGTAATTGAAATATTGCTGTTTGTCCCCTGTATGTGCAGTAATTAGAATATTGCTGTTTGTCCTCTATGTGCAGTAATTGGAATACTGCTGTGTGTCCCCTGTATGTGTAGTAATTAGAATACTGCTGTTTGTCCCCTGTATGTGCAGTAATCTGAATACTGCTGTTTGTCCTCTGTATGTGCAGTAATTAGAATACTGCTGTGTGTCCCCTGTATGTGCAGTAATCAGAAAACTGCTGTGTGTCCTCTGTATGTGCAGTTATTAGAATACTGCTGTGTGTCCCCTGTATGTGCAGTAATCAGAATACTGCTGTTTGTCCCCTGTATGTGCAGTAATCGGAATACTGCTGTTTGTCCCCGGTATGTGTAGTAATTAGAATACTGCTGTTTGTCCCCTGTATGTGCAGTAATCTGAATACTGCTGTGTGTCCTCTGTATGTGCAGTAATTAAAATACTGCTGTTTGTCCTCTGTATGTGCAGTAATTAGAATACTGCTGTTTGTCCCCTGTATGTGCAGTAATCGGAATACTGCTGTGTGTCCTCTGTATGTGCAGTAATTAAAATACTGCTGTTCGTCCCCTGTATGTGCAGTAATCAGAATACTGCTGTTTGTCCCCTGTATGTGCAGTAATCGAATTACTGCTGTGTGTCCTCTGTATGTGCAGTAATTAGAATGCTGCTGTTTGTCCTCTGTATGTGCAGTAATTAGAATGCTGCTGTTTGTCCTCTGTATGTGCAGTAAAGAATACTGCTGTGTGTCCCCTGTATGTGCAGTAATTAAAATACTGCTGTTTGTCCCCTGTATGTGCAGTAATCGGAATACTGCTGTGTGTCCTCTGTATGTGCAGTAATTAAAATACTGCTGTTTGTCCCCTGTATGTGCAGTAATCGGAATACTGCTGTGTGTCCTCTGTATGTGCAGTAATTAAAATACTGCTGTGTGTCCTCTGTATGTGCAGTAATTAGAATACTGCTGTTTGTCCTCTGTATGTGCAGTAATTAGAATGCTGCTGTTTGTCCTCTGTATGTGCAGTAATCGGAATACTGCTGTGTGTCCCCTGTATGTGCAGTAATCGGAATACTGCTGTTTGTCCCCTGTATGTGCAGTAATCGGAATACTGCTGTGTGTCCCCTGTATGTGCAGTAATCGGAATACTGCTGTGTGTCCCCTGTATGTGCAGTAATCGGAATACTGCTGTTTGTCCCCTGTATGTGCAGTAATCGGAATACTGCTGTGTGTCCCCTGTATGTGCAGTAATTAAAATACTGCTGTTTGTCCCCTGTATGTGCAGTAATTAGAATACTGCTGTGTGTCCTCTGTATGTGCAGTAAACGGAATACTGCTGTGTGTCCTCTGTATGTGCAGTAAACGGAATACTGCTGTGTGTCCCCTGTATGTGCAGTAATTGGAATACTGCTGTTTGTCCCCTGTATGTGCAGTAATTGGAATACTGCTGTGTGTCCCCTGTATGTGCAGTAATCGGAATACTGCTGTGTGTCCCCTGTATGTGCAGTAATCGGAATACTGCTGTTTGTCCCCTGTATGTGCAGTAATCGGAATACTGCTGTTTGTCCCCTGTATGTGCAGTAGTCAGAATACTGCTGTGTGTCCCTCTGTATGTGCAGAAATGAGATTTATTCAGTGGAAACAAGAATACTGCTGTGTTGTTTTGTCCTCTGTATGTGCAGTAATATGACTGCTGTGTGTCCTCTGTATGTGCAGTAATCAGAACACTGCTGTGTTGTTTTCCTCTGTATGTGCAGTAATCAGGATGACTGCTTTGTTGTAGTGTCCTCTGTATATGCAGTAATGAGATTTCCTCTGTGGAAACGGGAATACTGCTGTATTGTTTGTCCTGTATGTGCAGTAATGAGTTATCCTCAGTGGAAACAAGCATACTGCTGTGTTGTTTTGTCCTCTCTATGTGCAGCAATGAGATTCCTCAGTGGAAATGGGAATGCTGCTGTGTTGTTTTGTCCCCTTCATGTGCAGTAATGAGATTTCCTCAGTGGAAACAGGAATACTGCTGTGTTGTTTTGTCCCCTGCATGTGCAGTAATCAGATTTCCTTGGTGGAAACAGGAATATTGCTGTTGTTTTGTCCTCTGCATGTGCAGTTATCAGATTTCCTCGGTGGAAACAGGTATATTGCTGTGTTGTTTTGTCCCCTGCATGTGCAGTAATGAGATTTCCTGAGTGGAAACAGGAATACTGCAGTGTTGTTTTGTCCCCTGCATGTGCAGTAATCAGATTTCCTGAGTGGAAACAGGAATACTGCTGTGTTGTTTTGTCCCCTGCATGTGCAGTAATCAGATTTCCTTGTTGGAAACAGGAACATTGCTGTTGTTTTGTCCTCTGCATGTGCAGTTATCAGATTTCCTCGGTGGAAACAGGTATATTGCTGTGTTGTTTTGTCCCCTGCATGTGCAGTAATGAGATTTCCTGAGTGGAAACAGGAATACTGCAGTGTTGTTTTGTCCCCTGCATGTGCAGCAATGAGATTCCTCAGTGGAAATGGGAATGCTGCTGTGTTGTTTTGTCTTCTGTATGTGCAGTAATGAGATTTCTTCAGTGGAAACAGGATTACTGCTGTGTTTTTTTGTCCCCTGCATGTGCAATAATCAGATTTCCTTGGTGGAAACAGGAATACTGCTGTTGTTTTGTCCTCTGCATGTGCAGTAATCAGATTTCCTCGGTGGAAACAGGAATATTGCTGTGTTGTTTTGTCCCCTGCATGTGCAGTAATGAGATTTCCTGAGTGAAAACAGGAATACTGCAGTGTTGTTTTGTCCCCTGCATGTGCAGTAATGAGTTTTCCTTGGTGGAAACAGGAATACTGCTGTTGTTTTGTCCCCTGCATGTGCAGTAATGAGATTTCCTTGGTGGAAACAGGATTACTGCTGTGTTTTGTCTTCTGCGTATGTGCAGTAATGAGATTCCTTAGTGGAAATGGGAATGCTGCTGTGTTGTTTTGTCCCCTACATGTGCAGTAATGAGATTTCCTCAGTGGAAACAGGAATACTGCTGTGTTGTTTTGTCCCCTGCATGTGCAGTTATCAGATTTCCTTGGTGGAAACAGGAATACTGCTGTTGTTTTGTCCTCTGCATGTGCAGTAATCAGATTTCCTCGGTGGAATCAAGTATATTGCTGTGTTGTTTTGTCCCCTGCATGTGCAGTAATGAGATTTCCTGAGTGGAAACAGGAATACTGCTGTTTGTCCCCTGTATGTGCAGTAATTAGAATATTGCTGTTTGTCCTCTATGTGCAGTAATCGGAATACTGCTGTGTGTCCCCTGTATGTGTAGTAATTAGAATACTGCTGTTTGTCCCCTGTATGTGCAGTAATCTGAATACTGCTGTTTGTCCTCTGTATGTGCAGTAATTAGAATACTGCTGTGTGTCCCCTGTATGTGCAGTAATTGGAATACTGCTGTGTGTCCTCTGTATGTGCAGTTATTAGAATACTGCTGTTTGTCCCCTGTATGTGCAGTAATCAGAATACTGCTGTTTGTCCCCTGTATGTGCAGTAATCGGAATACTGCTGTTTGTCCCCGGTATGTGTAGTAATTAGAATACTGCTGTTTGTCCCCTGTATGTGCAGTAATCTGAATACTGCTGTGTGTCCTCTGTATGTGCAGTAATTAAAATACTGCTGTTTGTCCTCTGTATGTGCAGTAATTAGAATACTGCTGTTTGTCCCCTGTATGTGCAGTAATCGGAATACTGCTGTGTGTCCTCTGTATGTGCAGTAATCGGAATACTGCTGTTTGTCCCCTGTATGTGCAGTAATCAGAATACTGCTGTTTGTCCCCTGTATGTGCAGTAATCGAATTACTGCTGTGTGTCCTCTGTATGTGCAGTAATTAGAATGCTGCTGTTTGTCCTCTGTATGTGCAGTAAAGAATACTGCTGTGTGTCCTCTGTATGTGCAGTAATTAAAATACTGCTGTTTGTCCCCTGTATGTGCAGTAATTGGAATACTGCTGTGTGTCCTCTGTATGTGCAGTAATTAAAATACTGCTGTTTGTCCCCTGTATGTGCAGTAATCGGAATACTGCTGTGTGTCCTCTGTATGTGCAGTAATTAAAATACTGCTGTGTGTCCTCTGTATGTGCAGTAATTAAAATACTGCTGTTTGTCCCCTGTATGTGCAGTAATCAGAATACCGCTGTTTGTCCCCTGTATGTGCAGTAATCGAATTACTGCTGTGTGTCCTCTGTATGTGCAGTAATTAGAATGCTGCTGTTTGTCCTCTGTATGTGCAGTAATTAGAATGCTGCTGTTTGTCCTCTGTATGTGCAGTAAAGAATACTGCTGTGTGTCCCCTGTATGTGCAGTAATTAAAATACTGCTGTTTGTCCCCTGTATGTGCAGTAATCGGAATACTGCTGTGTGTCCTCTGTATGTGCAGTAATTAAAATACTGCTGTTTGTCCCCTGTATGTGCAATAATCGGAATACTGCTGTGTGTCCTCTATGTGCAGTAATTAAAATACTGCTGTGTGTCCTCTGTATGTGCAGTAATTAGAATGCTGCTGTTTGTCCTCTGTATGTGCAGTAATCGGAATACTGCTGTGTGTCCCCTGTATGTGCAGTAATCGGAATACTGCTGTTTGTCCCCTGTATGTGCAGTAATCGGAATACTGCTGTGTGTCCCCTGTATGTGTAGTAATTAGAATACTGCTGTTTGTCCCCTGTATGTGCAGTAATCGGAATACTGCTGTGTGTCCCCTGTATGTGCAGTAATTAAAATACTGCTGTTTGTCTTCTGTATGTGCAGTAATTAGAATACTGCTGTGTGTCCCCTGTATGTGCAGTAAACGGAATACTGCTGTGTGTCCCCTGTATGTGCAGTAAACGGAATACTGCTGTGTGTCCCCTGTATGTGCAGTAATTGGAATACTGCTGTTTGTCCCCTGTATGTGCAGTAATTGGAATACTGCTGTGTGTCCCCTGTATGTGCAGTAATCGGAATACTGCTGTTTGTCCCCTGTATGTGCAGTGATCGGAATACTGCTGTTTGTCCCCTGTATGTGCAGTAATAGGAATACTGCTGTTTGTCCCCTGTATGTGCAGTAATCGGAATACTGCTGTTTGTCCCCTGTATGTGCAGTAATCAGAATACTGCTGTGTGTCCCTCTGTATGTGCAGAAATGAGATTTATTCAGTGGAAACAAGAATACTGCTGTGTTGTTTTGTCCTCTGTATGTGCAGTAATATGACTGCTGTGTGTCCTCTGTATGTGCAATAATCAGAACACTGCTGTGTTGTTTTCCTCTGTATGTGCAGTAATCAGGATGACTGCTTTGTTGTAGTGTCCTCTGTATATGCAGTAATGAGATTTCCTCTGTGGAAACGGGAATACTGCTGTATTGTTTGTCCTCTGTATGTGCAGTAATGAGTTATCCTTAGTGGAAACAAGCATACTGCTGTGTTGTTTTGTCCTCTCTATGTGCAGCAATGAGATTCCTCGGTGGAAATGGGAATGCTGCTGTGTTGTTTTGTCCCCTACATGTGCAGTAATGAGATTTCCTCAGTGGAAACAGGAATACTGCTGTGTTGTTTTGTCCCCTGCATGTGCAGTAATCAGATTTCCTTGATGGAAACAGGAATATTGCTGTTGTTTTGTCCTCTGCATGTGCAGTTATCAGATTTCTTCGGTGGAAACAGGTATATTGCTGTGTTGTTTTGTCCCCTGCATGTGCAGTAATGAGATTTCCTGAGTGGAAAAAGGGATACTGCTGTGTTGTTTTGTCCCCTGCATGTGCAGCAATGAGATTCCTCAGTGGAAATGGGAATGCTGCTGTGTTGTTTTGTCTTCTGTATGTGCAGTAATGAGATTTCTTCAGTGGAAACAGGATTACTGCTGTGTTGTTTTGTCCCCTGCATGTGCAATAATCAGATTTCTTTGGTGGAAACAGGAATACTGCTGTTGTTTTGTCCTCTGCATGTGCAGTAATCAGATTTCCTCGGTGGAAACAGGAATATTGCTGTGTTATTTTGTCCCCTGCATGTGCAGTAATGAGATTTCCTGAGTGGAAACAGGAATACTGCAGTGTTGTTTTGTCCCCTGCATGTGCAGTAATGAGTTTTCCTTGGTGGAAACAGAAATACTGCTGTTGTTTTGTCCCCTGCATGTGCAGTAATGAGATTTCCTTTGTGGAAACAGGATTACTGTTGTGTTTTGTCTTCTGCGTATGTGCAGTAATGAGATTCCTTAGTGGAAATGGGAATGCTGCTGTGTTGTTTTGTCCCCTGCATGTGCAGTAATGAGATTTCCTTGGTGGAAACAGGATTACTGCTGTGTTTTGTCTTCTGCGTATGTGCAGTAATGAGATTCCTTAGTGGAAATGGGAATGCTGCTGTGTTGTTTTGTCCCCTACATGTGCAGTAATGAGATTTCCTCAGTGGAAACAGGAATACTGCTGTGTTGTTTTGTCCCCTGCATGTGCAGTTATCAGATTTCCTTGGTGGAAACAGGAATACTGCTGTTGTTTTGTCCTCTGCATGTGCAGTAATCAGATTTCCTCGGTGGAATCAAGTATATTGCTGTGTTGTTTTGTCCCCTGCATGTGCAGTAATGAGATTTCCTGAGTGGAAACAGGAATACTGCTGTGTTGTTTTGTCCCCTGCATGTGCAGCAATGAGATTCCTCAGTGGAAATGGGAATACTGCTGTGTTGTTTTGTCTTCTGTATGTGCAGTAATGAGATTTCTTCAGTGGAAACAGGATTACTGCTGTGTTGTTTTGTCCCCTGCATGTGCAGTAATCAGATTTCCTTGGTGGAAACAGGAATACTGCTGTTGTTTTGTCCTCTGCATGTGCAGTAATCAGATTTCCTCGGTGGAAACAGGAATATTGCTGTGTTGTTTTGTCCCCTGCATGTGCAGTAATGAGATTTCCTGAGTGGAAACAGGAATACTGCTGTGTTGTTTTGTCCCCTGCATGTGCAGTAATGAGTTTTCCTTGGTGGAAACAGGATTACTGCTGTGTTTTGTCTTCTGCGTATGTGCAGTAATCAGAAAACTGCTGTGTGTCCTCTGTATGTGCAGTGATCAGAATACTTCTGTGTGTCCTGTATGTGCAGCGATCAGATTTCCTCAGTTGGAAACAAGAACACAGCTGTGTTGTGTGTCCCCTGTATGTGCAGTAATCAGATTTCACTGTGTAAACGGGAATACTGCTGTGTTGTTTTGTCCTATGTATGTGCAGTAATCAGATTTTCTGTGTTTGGAAGCTGGAATACTGCTGTGTTGTTTGTTCCCTGTAAGTGCAGTAATCAGATTTCCTCTATGGAAACTAGAATACTGCTGTGCTGTTTGTCCCCTGTATGTGCAGTAACCAGATTTCCTTGATTGAGCCTGTACTGTTCTTAGGTTAGTGTTCTCTAGCAGTAATTAGATCTTCAACATGAGAAGTCTGATACTGCTCCGTTTGTAGTGTTTTATGGGCACTCTTCCATATACTACTGTTTTGTTCATGTTTTCTATGGACAACCAGTGGCTTCCACTGTGAAAAGTCTGGTACCAGTAAAAAATCTCAAGTTTCCTGGCATGTTGAAAGTCCAGGCATGCTGTGCTTTGCATTGGTAGTCAATGTTAATTTTAAGTATAATATTGTATTGAATAATTTGCGTGATTGTGCAGTCATCAAACATTGGTCATCTTCCCATTTTAATAGAAAAATGTTTCAAACTAGATTTTGTTATTTTTCACATATACATGACATTATTAAGGAAATATTTCTTGTTTAAATGGTGATAAAGGTTTTCAGGGGCCCAGTAAGAAGATTTTGATTTAAAATTTCTCCTTATTGTCTTAAAATTTTAATGATTTGAAACACAATATGATCTGTTGGTAAGCCTTCATCAGAAATTAAGTTGGTCCCATCACTGCTTGCCAAATTTGTTCTTTTGTGGCATGAAAAATTATTTAAGATAATTTACAAGTATTTTGAAATCAAGGAGCTGTAGAGATCCCTTTTGATTACATCAAACTTTACTTGATAATACTATACATGTGTTAATGAAGGCAGTCACTTTATTGGTTTATAAATAATTGCTAATTTTCTTTGTTATTTCTTAACAGGAAGCATGTATTAATCATTCATGGCAGTTGAGATCTAAATTTGAAATAATTTAAGGTAGACAAGACTTAAGTGAGCAGCTATATTTAACTTTTTATCTACTGAATTTGTTGTATTTCTACCTTGCATCTTCAATGGATTGAAATTTGATCACAATTTCTTCTGGTCTCCACCCATCAATCTTCATCGGTGGTTCAGCAATACCATCCTTCACCCGAGACTCTTTTATCGCATAGACGTCAAACTGGATACAGAACATTGTTGTTCTTCACTACCATGCCCCACCTCCCCCAATCCACCAGTCACAATGACATAGGTGTCTAGTTGTTCTTTACTTCCAAGCCCCACCTCCCCAATCTACCAATCGCAATGACATAGGTGTCTAGTTGTTCTCCACTACCATGCCCCACCTCCCCCAATCCACCAATCCCAATCACATAGGTGTCTAGTTGTTCTTTGCTTCCAAGCCTCACCTCCCCCAATCCACCAATCACAATGACATAGGTGTCTAGTTGTTCTTCGCTTCCAAGCTTCACCAACCCCAATCCACCAATCACAATGAAATAGGTGTCTAGTTGTTCTTTACTTCCAAGCCCCACCTACCCCAATCCACCAATCGCAATCACATAGGTGTCTTGTTGTTCTTCTCTTCCAAACCCCACCTCCCCCAATCCACCAATCACAATGACATAAGTGTCTTGTTGTTCTTCTCTTCCAAACCCCACCTCCCCCAATCCACCAATCACAATGAAATTAGTGTCTAGTTGTTCTTCGCTTCCGAGCCCCACATCCCCCAATCCACCAATCACAATGACATAAGTGTCTTGTTGTTGTTCTCTTCCAAACCCCACCTCCCCCAATCCATCAATCACAATGACATAAGTGTCTTGTTGTTTTTCTCCCCCAATCCACCAATCACAATGACATAGGTGTATAGTTGTTCTTTGCTTCCAAGCCTCACCTCCCCCAATCCACCAATCGCAATGAAATTGGTGTCAGTTGTTCAACGCTTCCGAGCCCCACATCCCCCAATCCACCAATCACAATGACATTGGTGTCTAGTTGTTCTTTGCTTCCAAGCCCCACCTCCCCCAATCAAAATGACATAGGTGTCTAGTTCCTCGCTTCCAAGCCCAACATCCCTCAATCCACCAATCACAGTGACATAGGCATCTAGCAGGATTTTATCCTTATATTTTGCCAAATGCTGCAAGTCAGTATCAAGCATAGTGACTAATCCAAAACCCAACCCAACCTCCGTGGCACCACAATGTCCTTGTATGATACTGTGGCTGCTTTAATCTCCTACAGCATTTTGTAGACTTCCCTCCACTAATGGGCGAGTCATTTGTATCTTTCATTTGGTAGTTCCAGATATGGATGGATGTGATAAAAATGCCCAGTTAGCACATCCATCTATATCTGGTTCTGCTGAACTAAGCACAAATGACTCATTCATGATCAGGAGCTGGGTCTTTTAAATGTGTTTGAGATGATCCCTGAGAATCTGGTCTATGGTGTGACAGGACTGCAGTGTTGCGAGTCCAGTCAACAGATGTTTCAGTGTTTAGTGCACAACATCCACACAAGACGCAGTAGCCTCGGTCTGGAACTGGTTCATATTTCTTACTTTTGTTTGGCAATCTGCAGTTAAGAGCGACTGCATCATGTGTTCAGAATGGATTGCAAGTCATTCAAAATCCTCATTTCCATGAGGTCACCTTGCCAACATTGTTATTATACAATGTTGTATCTGGTGGGATCTTCTATAGCAGTTCGGGACCTCTCTTCACTCATCGGTGTGCCATTTGTATTCTTTTAATAGGTTTATAATTTGATAGATGTGTAAACATTGGCCAGTAAGTTTAGTGTTTCAACCCCAAGACTTCAGTCTGGTAATGGTACCTCTTCTTTATTCCATATTTCTGGCTAACTGCGTCTTGAAAGTGAAAGCACCCAAAAACCTCATGTCCATGAGGTTGCCATGCCAACAATGTTTTACACTGTTGTCTGGTGAGATCTCCTACAGCATTTCTGGACCTCTCTACACTCAAGGGTGTGCCATTTGTATTCTTTTAATAGGTTTTAATTTTATAGATGTGTTAACATTGGCCAGTAAGTTTCAGAGAGAGAAGTGGAAGAACAAACAAGTTGCATCACACCATAGACCATATTTTCTAGAATCTCGGAAGCATTTAATAGACCCCTCTCCTAAACATAAATGATTCATTTGTATCTCCATTTGGTAGACCAGATTAGGATGGATGTGATAAAAATGCCCAGTTAGCACATCCATTTTATATCTGGTCTGCTGAGTTAAGAACAGATGAATCATTCATGTTTAGGAGCGGGGTCTGTAAAATGTGTCCGAGATTCTAGAGAATCTCGTCCATGTTGCGATGTAACTTGTTTTTTCTTCCACTTCTTTCTCCGGTGCATTACGCTACAACTGTTCTTTCTTGTAAAATGTCTGCGCTAGCCCTATGTATGTTATGTTGCCTGCATTGTCTTTCTTCAACAAACCAATCCCACCAGCCAATCACATTGTCCCACACCTACCATCTGCAGACTTCAGGTTCTTTATTTGAGGACAGAACATATCTTAAGACTGCGGCCATTCCACCTGCCAACAACTATCATCCATTCTGCTAACCTCCTTCCTATGTGAGGTTACTGGTGAGGATTTATTAATGTTACAATCTTGGATCCTCTACTCCAGGAATCAACTTAATATTACTGTTTTGGATTGTGTCCTCTCCATCTGACTGCTATTGATCCACCCCTCCACCAACATAATGTTAAAATCTTTATAATAGTAGAGGATAATGTTAATAGCTATATAATAGATCCTCTCCCACACAAACTTAATATTACAATCTTGGATACTTCCTACACCAACTTAATGTAATAATCTTGGATATAAATTTCCACCCACTTAATGTAAGTAATGGTTTTGGATCTTCTTCCACAAAAACTTAATATTACAATCTTGGATACTTCTTTACTTCTTACACCAACTTAAAAGTAATACTCTTGTTTAATCCCCCAACTTATTGTTATTGTCTCAGATTCTCTTCTTCTCCAACTACATATTTGTATTAAATCCCTTCCTCCCCCAATTTATTGTTAGGGTATTGAATATTCTCCTCTCTTCAGTCCACTGTTTCAGTTCTCTCCTACCCCATCCCAGTGTTTCTGTTCCAGTTCTCTCCTTCCCCATCCCAGTGTTTCTGTTTCAGTTCTCTCCTGCCCCATCCCAGTGTTTCTGTTTCAGTTCTCTCCTACCCCATCCCAGTGTTTCTGTTTCAGTTCTCTCCTACCCCATCCCAGTGTTTCTGTTTCAGTTCTCTCCTACCCCATCCCAGTGTTTCTGTTTCAGTTCTCTCCTTCCCCATCCCAGTGTTTCTGTTTCAGTTCTGTCCTCTTGCAACCCGTTGCTCAAGTGCTCAGACAGCAACATATTGTCCAGACAGGCCATCACTTGGGTGATGAAACCTGTTTGGAATTGGGTTGCTCTCCGTCCCGTCTCTTTGTTGACGAGTTTTGAATGAGAATGAAAATGACCAGTTTCTCCATAGAACATTATAAATGTTCCTGCAGAATATGCAGTATGCATTCTGCCTCTAGACAGGAAGCTGTCAAGTTGGGTTGGGTTTTAACACAATGTCTATTTATAAATGGACAAACACGAAGAGAATGCTGATCATCCACAGAGATGTCAGTCCTGGACAACTCTCGTGGCCACACTGCATCCCAGGTGGAGCCACCTTCTTGTTTCTCACTGTCAATTATTGTCATAGTTTTGGCTGTACTTTTTCTTGTTCATAAGATGTAATGGGAGAACTTGATCAAATTTCAATCTGTTTTTTTTTTCCATTTTAAGTAACTTTATTGGTTTTAAATACAATTTTTACATTTATTATCATGGCAAGTATTTAATTAAATTTTTGTAATTTTTTTTGTTTCTTCTAATTTTAGATCTGATGGTTTGGTTAAATATCCAGATGGGTAAGATTGTTCTACAGTACTTCATGGCAAGCAAGGTGAGTTTAAAACAATAAGTTTTTTGTTATTGTATGGTTTTTAATACCGTTTTCAGCAGTGTTTCATTTGTATCGGAATGGTGTTTACTTCAGAAAGTTTTCTATTAACTCGCCCGAACAAAGTACAAGGAGAGCTATTACCATGGCCCCGGCGGCGTTGGTATCTTCATCGGAGTTGTCTGTAGACACCCAGGTTAAACTTTTGTATTTAAGTTATATCTATGCAACCGCTCATTGGATGTGAATGAAGCTTCGCATGTGTGTTCACCATCATCATTGGAACACACAGAAAAGAACCATAACTCTGGGTTGCATTTTGACACAGTTGTGGCCCTTTTTTGACTTAATTTTTCAGGTTGAAGTTTTTTATCACGTAAGATATCTATGCAACCATTCATTGGATATGAATGAAACTTAGCATGTGTGTTCACCATCATCAATGGAACACACAGACAAGAAATATAACTCTGGATTGCATTTTTGCAGAGTTATGACCTTTTTATGCCCCCTTCCCAAAAAAATTTGGGGTGGCATATAGTAATTGAGCATCCGTCCGTCCGTCCATCCGTCCGTCCTTCTGTCCGTCGGTATTTCGTTTCCAGCCTGTAACTTGGTCATGCAAAATGGATTTTGCATGACCAAGTTATTTTGTTGATACTTATTTATTATTATTTTGATATTTGCAACAAATGATCAACAGAATATGACGACGTGTCGCGAGTAAGACCCACACCCGTACCTCAAAGGTCAAGGTCACAATATCAGTTTGTTTGACAACACTTTGAGTTTATGTGAGGATTCGTTTCTGGCCTGGAACTTTGTCATGCATAGATGAATTTTAATGATACTTGCTACAAATGATCACCATAACATCATGACATGTTGGGGGGGCATGTGACAATTAACAGTGACATTTCTTATTTCTACTTAATTTTTCAGGTTAAAGTTTTTATCAGTTAAGATATCTATGAAACCACTCATTGGATATGAATGAAACATCGCATGTGTGTTCACCATCATCAATGGAACACACAGACAAGAACCATAACTCCGGATTGCATTTTGGCACAGTAACGGCCTATTTTGGACTTAGACACCCAGGTTAAACTTTTGCGTTTAGTTGCATTTAAGTTTAAGATATCTATGTAACCACTCATTGGATGTGAATGAAACTTCGCATGTGTGTTCACCATCATCAATGGAACACACAGACAAGAACCATAACTCTGGATTGCATTTTGGCACAGTTACGGCCTTTTTTAGACTTCGACACCCAGGTTAAACTTTTGCATTTAGTTGCGTTTAAGTTTAAGATATCTATGTAACCACTCATTGGATGTGAATGAAACTTCGCATGTGTGTTCACCATCATCAATAGAAAAGAACCATAACTCTGGATTGCATTTTGGCACAGTTGGGGCCTTTTTTGGACTTAGACACCCAGGTTAAACTTTTGCGTTTAGTTGCGTTTAAGTTTAAGATACCTATGCAACCGCTCATTGGATGTGAATGAAGCTTCGCATGTGTGTTCACCATCATCAATGGAATACACTAAGATAAGAACCATAACTCTGGGTTGCATTTTGGCAGAGTTATGGCCCTTTTTCGACTTAATTTATCAGGTTAAAGTTTTTTATCGCATAAGATATCTATGCAACCACTCATTGGATATGAATGAAACTATGCATGTGTGTTCACCATCATCAAGGAACACACACAGACAAGAAATATAACTCTGGATTGCATTTTGGCAGAGTAATGGCCTCTTTTCGACTTAATTTTCAGGTTTAAATTTTTTATCAGTTAAGATATCTATGCAACCCCACTCATTGGATATGAATGAAACTTCGCATGTGAGTTCACTATCACCGATGGAACACATTGACAAGAACCATAACTCCAGGTTGGATTTTGGCAGTGTTATGGCCCTTTTGGCCTTAATTTTTCGTCTGTAAACACCCAGGTTAAACTTTTGCATTTAGTTGCATTTTAGTTTTGGTGTTTGCCGCCGATTTCAACCTTTGCATGGGGACTGAGTTTTATCCTATGTGCGAGTTTTGTTGTCTTCTGACAATTCTTTTATTTTGTTTTGTATTAAATTAGATACGAAATATCAAAGTGAGCATGAAAATCTCAGCTTGCAAAGGAAAAACATATTCGAACCCAAATCAAAGTACAATTTTGAGTTACTTTTTGTCCCAAACACAAATTTCTTCAATAAGTAGGTTTTAAACAATATTATTTAACCTTGTCAACAATGAATTAGACCAGAAATTCTGAGTTGCAGGCAGCTGCATTTGTTTGAGACGAAACTAGTTTGTTCAGTCATATTTGATACAATACTGATAATGCAAGTAGCAACAATTTTACAATATTGTGGATTTTATATAGAAATCAAGATAAGGCATTTGGATTACTTTCATTTAGACAATTCTCCATGTTTAACTCAATTATTGTAAACTTACTGAGTGAAAATCCCAAATTAAATCTTTGTTTATACAAATTTACTCAGTTATTTCATTTTTGAAGAGTTTTCATCCTATTTAGTCAATTATCTGGGGCACTGCCTACACCAATACTTCAAAGGTCAAGGTCACACTTTGAGTTTGTTTAACAACACTGAGTCTGTGAGATTTCATGTCCGGTCCTTAACTTTGTCATACATGGATGGATTTTAAAAACACTGCTCAGTTGATCAACATGACATGATGAAGACCCAGAACCTTTCCTCAAAGTTCAAGGTAACAACTTTTACTTTGTTAGATACTGTGTCTGGTCTATAGCTTTGTCTTTAACTTGGCTCAAATGATCAAGATGACATGTCGCACGTAAGACCCAGACCTGTACCTCAAAGGTCATGGTTCCACTTTGAATTTGTTTGACAACACTTCGAGTCCGTTTGAGATTTAGCTGGGCCTGATTACTTCACTCGGTTACGTGTCTGACTATCAATCGTGGGGTGTGCTCGAGTACTGGTTAACTTTTCAGGATCCCAGGAAACACCTCAGGCTCTCTTGGTCTTGGGTCTCTTGTTTATTTGTTATAAATATACACCTATGATGCAAAACGCGGTCTACATCTAACACTGTGCACCGTAAAACACCAGTTTGTTTAAATTCATTCATTTCTATTTTCAGATAACCAGCAGATGAGATGGTCGGATGGATATATGTCTTTCCAAAATAGAAACCATGTTGATGAAAGAACTTGGCATGGTCATTGGTATGTAAATTTTTAGTTGCTGCGGTAACTCTTGAAAACATTTGAAAACCTTATTTAATTTTTTTGTCTGCATATTGGCTGTCTTGTCCAGAGTTGCCTTATGCTATTTCTTTGGTTTCCCTTGATAATGTCGCAAGTTATTTTATTTTACTTGCACGTACTGGAGATGAGGTTCTGAGAAACCTGCACGTTCTTGGAGGGAACGGTGCTGCTACACATGAAGGCCATTTATGTTTTATTTAGGGGATTTGATTTTGATGGGAATGTCAGATGGGCAGTGACATTTCAATCTCATATCCAGTCCTCTAAATGAAGTGTAAACTGGAATTCATGTTTAGCAGAGGGGTCCTCCATATTTTTGCAGATTCCTCAGAATATCATCTAGATATGACTAAGAAATCACTGATCATTGTGTAGCTTTTCCTTTGATCTGTCAAATACTGAACATTTTTAACAATGAGTGGATGGGTTGGAGAAAGATTTGATTTTCACTTGTCAATAAAAACACACCAAATAAGAGGTTAAAAAGTGTGATTCGCTATATGTAGATGTTTTTAGATCATTTTTCGTCATTTGTCCATCAACATAGTTCATCTATTGATAGAGTTCTTCACAGACTGAGTCCATTCAAAATTTAAAAAGAAACATGACAAGTGAAATCAGTTGAGCGACTGAGACCCATTTGGGCCTCTTGTTGCTGTGCACTTGGTTGACTTGTCCAAAGTCGCCTTCTGCTTTACAAGATTTTTTTATTGGACTTTCTTTTTTCATAGAATCTAACGATTTTTTATGTTCATTTTTATTTTTCGAGTAAGATTTTATAGGTGTTTTGTCTTATTCTTTTGTTACTTTTTAGTCTTTGTCAGAATTGTTAGGGTTATTTTTTCATTGGTTACCGTGGCAGCATTATTTTTGAAACATTGGTAACATTTTGCAAAACATTTTTAACTTTAAGTCCTTATTATTTATCTTTAAAGATTTTTTATAGATTTAACAAAGAATTGGGGTCATCACTGTAAGTTATGTTCCTTGCAATTCTGATAGCTGTACCAATAGTTGGTCTTACCTCGCAGCACAGCAGGGCTGAGATTTTCATCTTTTATAATATTCATTTGAGAAAAGATACAAATACATGTACATTAAATCTGAGTTCAGTGAGAAATGCATTTTTTGCCACGCTTGCTTGCGACGAGCTTGACATAGTTGTCACACTTAGAGGTTCAAAGTCAGAAATAGGTACATCATTTTTTCTCCTCAGTATTTTGTAAACGGGTATTGAAAAAGCATGCAACAAATGATTATCATAATGAGTCGATGTTCAATCATAAGTAATTCTACATTGTAGCCCTTGGTCATCTAATTGTTATGAGCCGAGTCAATAGATTTTCTCGGTAGAAATAGCATACTACTGTGTCGTGTCCTGACTTTGTATGCTTATTATTCAGATTAATGGGATAATGTTGTGTTGCTAATGCTCTCAATGCGCAGTTACGGGCGTACATCTGTGGAAACTGGAATACTGCTGTGTTGTTTGTCCACTGTATGTGCAGTAGTCAGATTTCCTGTGTTTGGAATACTGCTGTGTTGTATGTCCCCTGTTTGTGCAGTAATCAGATTTCTTATGTTTGGAAACTGGAAAACTGCTGTGTTGTTTGTCCACTGTATGTGCAGTAGTCAGATTTCCTGTGTTTGGAATACTGCTGTGTTGTATGTCCCCTGTTTGTGCAGTAATCAGATTTCTTATGTTTGGAAACTGGAATACTGCTGTGTTGTTTGTCATCTGTTTGTGCGGTAATCAGATTTCCAGTATTTGGAAACTGGAAACTGCCATGTTTTGTCTTGTATGTGCAGTAATTAGATTTCCTGTGTTTGGAAACTGGAATGCTGCTGTGTAGTATGTCCCCTGTATGTGCAGTAATCAGATTTCCTCTTTGGAAACAGGAATACTGCTGTGTTTTTTGTCCTTTGTATGTGCAGTAATCGGATTTCCTCTTTGGAAACAGGAAAACTGTTGTGTTTTGTCCTGTATGTGTAGTAATCAGATTTCCTCTTTGGAAACAGGAATACTGCTGTGTTGTTTGTCATCTGATTGTGCAGTAATCAAATTTCCTCAAATAGGACTACTGTTGTGTTGTTTTGTCATCTGTATGTGCATTAATCAGATTTACTCAAATAGGACTACTGTTGTGTTGTTTAGTCGTCTGTATGTGCAGTAATGAGATTTCCTAAGTGGAAACGGTAATACTGCTGTTTTTTGTCCTGTATGTGCAGTTATGAGATTTCCTCAGTAGAAATGGTAATACTGCTGTGTTTTGTCCAGTGTGTGCAGTAAAGAGATTTCTTCAGTGGAAATAGGCTTACTGTTGTATGTCCCCTGTATGTGCAGTAATGAGATTTCTCAGTGGAAACATGAATACTGCTTTGTTGTTTGTCCTCTGTATGTGCAGTAATCAGAATACTGCTGTGTGTCCCCTGTATGTGCAGTAATTAGAATACTGCTGTTTGTCCTCTGTATGTGCAGTAATCAGAATACTGCTGTTTGTCCCCTGTATGTGCAGTAATTAGAATACTGCTGTATGTGCAGTAATGTGACTGCTGTGTGTCCTCTGTATGTGCAGTAATCGGAATACTGCTGTTTGTCCTCTGTATGTGCAGTAATTGGAATACTGCTGTTTGTCCCCTGTATGTGCAGTAATCGGAATACTGCTGTGTGTCCCCTGTATGTGCAGTTATTGGAATACTGCTGTTTGTCCCCTGTATGTGCAGTAATTGGAATACTGCTGTGTGTCCTGTATGTGCAGTAATTGGAATACTGCTGTTTGTCCCCTGTATGTGCAGTAATCGGAATACTGCTGTGTGTCCTGTATATGTAGTAATCAGAATACTGCTGTTTGTCCCCTGTATGTGCAGTTATTGGAATACTGCTGTTTGTCCCCTGTATGTGCAGTAATTAGAATACTGCTGTTTGTCCTCTGTGTGTGCAGTAATTAGAATACTGCTGTGTGTTCCCTGTATGTGCAGTAATCGGAATACTGCTTGGTTGTTTGTCACCTGTGTGTGCAGTAATTAGAATACTGCTGTTTGTCCCCTGTGTGTGCAGTAATTAGAATACTGCTGTTTGTTCCCTGTTTGTGCAGTAATTAGAATACTGCTGTTTGTTCCCTGTATGTGCAGTAATTAGAATACTGCTGTTTGTCCCCTGTATGTGCAGTAATTAGAATACTGCTGTTTGTTCCCTGTGTGTGCAGTAATTAAAATACTGCTGTTTGTCCCCTGTGTGTGCAGTAATTAGAATACTGCTGTTTGTCCCCTGTATGTGCAGTAATTAGAATACTGCTGTTTGTTCCCTGTATGTGCAGTAATCGGAATACTGCTGTGTGTTCTTTGTATGTGTAGTAATTAGAATACTGCTGTGTGTCCCCTGTATGTGCAGTAATTAGAATACTGCTGTGTGTCCCCTGTATGTGCAGTAATTAGAATACTGCTGTTTGTCCTCTGTATGTGCAGTAAACAGAATACTGCTGTGTGTCCTCTGTATGTGCAGTTATGTGACTGCTGTGTGTCCTCTGTATGTGCAGTAATCAGAATACTGCTGTTTATCCCCTGTATGTGCAGTAATTAGAATACTGCTGTTTGTCCCCTGTATGTGCAGTAATCAGAATACTGCTGTTTGTCCTCTGTATGTGCAGTAATCTGACTGCTGTGTGTCCCTTGTATGTGCAGTAATTAGAATACTGTGGTGTGTCCTCTGTATGTGCAGTAAACGGAATACTGCTGGTGTCCCCTGTATGTGCAGTTATCAGAATACTGCTGTGTGTCCCCTGTATGGGCAGTTATCAGAATACTGCTGTTTGTCCCCTGTATGTGCACTAATTAGAATACTGCTGTTTGTCCCCTGTATTTGCAGTAATCAGAATACTGCTGTTTGTCCCCTGTATGTGCAGTTATTAGAATACTGCTGTTTGTCCCCTGTATGTGCAGTAATCAGAATACTGCTGTTTGTCCCCTGTATATGCAGTAATCAGAATACTGCTGTTTGTCCTCTGTATGTGCAGTAATTAGAATACTGCTGTTTGTCCCCTGTATGTGCAGTAATCGGAATACTGCTGTTTGTCCTCTGTATGTGCAGTAATTAGAATACTGCTGTGTGTCCTCTGTATGTGCAGTAATCAGAATACTGCTGTTTGTCCCCTGTATGTGCAGTAATCGGAATACTGCTGTTTGTCCTCTGTATGTGCAGTAATTAGAATACTGCTGTTTGTCCCCTGTATGTGCAGTAATCGGAATACTGCTGTTTGTCCCCTGTATGTGCAGTAATCGGAATACTGCTGTTTGTCCTCTGTATGTGCAGTAATTAGAATACTGCTGTTTGTCCCCTGTATGTGCAGTAATCGGAATACTGCTGTGTTGTTTGTCCTCTGTATGTGCAGTAAATCAGAATACTGCTGTGTGTCTCCTGTATGTGCAGTAATCAGAATACTTCTGTGTGTCCCTTGTATGTGCAGTAATTAGAATACTGCTGTTTGTCCTCTGTATGTGCAGTAATTAGAATACTGCTGTGTGTCCCCTGTATGTGCAGTAAATCAGAATACTGCTGTTTGTCCCCTGTATGTGCAGTAATCAGAATACTTCTGTGTGTCCCTTGTATGTGCAGTAATTAGAATACTGCTGTGTGTCTCCTGTATGTGCAGTAATTAGAATACTGCTGTGTGTCCCCTGTATGTGCAGTAATCAGAATACTTCTGTGTGTCCCTTGTATGTGCAGTAATTAGAATACTGCTGTTTGTCCTCTGTATGTGCAGTAATTAGAATACTGCTGTTTGTCCTCTGTATGTGCAGTAATTAGAATACTGCTCTTTGACCTATGTATGTGCAGTAATCGGAATTGCAGTAATTGAAATACTGCTGTTTGTCCCCTGTATGTGCAGTAATTAGAATACTGCTGTTTGTCCTCTGTATGTGCAGTAATCAGAATACTGCTGTTTGTCCTCTGTATGTGCAGTAATTAGAATACTGCTGTTTGTCTTCTGTATGTGCAGTAATCAGAATACTTCTGTGTGTCCCTTGTATGTGCAGTAATTAGAATACTGCTGTTTGTCCTCTGTATGTGCAGTAATTAGAATACTGCTGTTTGTCCTCTGTATGTGCAGTAATTAGAATACTGCTGTGTGTCCCCTGTATGTGCAGTAATGAGAATACTGCTGTTTGTCTTCTGTATGTGCAGTAATCAGAATACTTCTGTATGTCCCTTGTATGTGCAGTAATTAGAATACTGCTGTTTGTCCTCTGTATGTGCAGTAATTAGAATACTGCTCTTTGACCTATGTATGTGCAGTAATCGGAATTGCAGTAATTGAAATACTGCTGTTTGTCCCCTGTATGTGCAGTAATTAGAATACTGCTGTTTGTCCTCTGTATGTGCAGTAATCAGAATACTGCTGTTTGTCCTCTGTATGTGCAGTAATTAGAATACTGCTGTGTGTCCTCTGTATGTGCAGTAATCGGAATACTGCTGTGTGTCCTCTGTATGTGCAGTAATTGGAATACTGCTGTGTTGTTTGTCCTCTGTATGTGCAGTAAATCAGAATACTGCTGTGTGTCCCCTATATGTGCAGTAATTGGAATACTGCTGTGTTGTTTGTCCTCTGTATGTGCAGTAAATCAGAATACTGCTGTGTGTCTTCTGTATGTGCAGTGATCAGATATCCTCTGTTGGAAACATGAATACTGCTGTGTTACGTGTTCACTGTATGTGCAGTAATCAGATTTCCTCTGTGTAATACTGCAGTGTTTTGTCCTATGTATGTGCAGTAATCTGGAAACTTGAATACTGCTGTATGTCCTCTGTTTGTGCAGTAATCAGATTTTCTCTGCGGAAACTGGAATACTGCTGTGTTGTTTTGTCCTATGTATGTGCAGTTATCAGATTTCCTGTGTTAGGAAACTGGAATACTGCTGTGTTGTGTGTTCCCTGTATGTGCAGTAATCAGATCTCCTCTGTGGAATACTGCAGTGTTTTGTCCTATGTATGTGCAGTAATCAGATTTCCTCTGTTAGAAATAGAAATACTGCTGTGTATTGTGTCCTGTATGTGAAGTTATCAGATTTCATCTGTTGGAAACAGGAATACTGCGGTGTTGATTTGTCCTGTATGTGCAGTAGTCAGATTTTCTCTGTGGAAACTGGAATACTGCTGTGTTGTTTTGTCCTTTGTATGTGCAGTAATCAGATTTCCACTGTGGAAACAGGAATACCGTAATTATTGTGTCTTCTGTATGTGCAGTAATCAGATTTCCTGTGTTAGGAAACTGGAATACTGCTGTGTATTGTGTCCTCTGTATGTGCAGTTATCATATTTCCTCTGTACGAAACAGGAATACAGCTGTGTTGATTTGTCTTGTTTGTGCAGTTATCAGATTTCCTGTGTTAGGAAACTGGAATACTGCTGTGTATTGTGTCCTCTGTATGTGCAGTTATCATATTTCCTCTGTTGGAAACAGGAATACAGCTGTGTTGATTTGTCCTGTATGTACAATTATTAAATTTCCTCTGTTGGAAACTGGAATACTGCTGTGTTGTTTTGTCCTGTATGTGCAGTAATCAGATCTCTCCGTGGAAGCTGGAATACTGCTGCGTGTTTTGTCCAATATATGTGCAGTAAACAGATTTTCTCTGGAATACTGCTGTTTTTGTTTTGTCCTATGTATGTGCAGTAATCGGATTTCCATTGTGGAAACAGGAAAACTGCTGTGTATTGTGTCCTCTGTATGTGCAGTAATGAGATTTCCTTTGTTTTGAAACGGGAATACTGCTGTGTTGTTTTGTCCTATGTATGTGCAGTAATCAGATTTCCTGTGTTGGGAAGCTGGAATACTGCTGTGTTAATTGTTCCCTGTATGTGCAGTAATCAGAGTTCCACTGTGGAAACAGGAATACTGCTGTGTAATGTGTCCTCTTTATGTGCAGTAATCAGATTTCCTCTATGGAAACTAGAATACTGCTGTGCTGTTTGTCCCTTGTGTGTGCAGTAACCAGATTTCCTTGATTGAGCCTGTACTGTTGTTTGGTTAGTGTTCTCTAGCAGTAATTAGATCTTCAACATGAGAAGTCTGATACTGTTCCGTTTTTAGTGTTTAATGGGCACTCTTCCATATACTACTGTTTTGTTCATGTTTTCTATGGACAACCAGTGGCTTCCACTGTGAGAAGTCTGGTACCAGTAAAAAATCTCAAGTTTCCTGGCATGTTGAAAGTCCAGGCTTGCTGTGCTTTGCATTGGTAGTCAATGTTAATTTTAAGTATAATATTGTATTGAATAATTTGCGTGATTGTGCAGTCATCAAACATTGGTCATCTTCCCATTTTAATAGAAAAATATTTCTAACCAGATTTTGTTATTTTTTACATATCAATCACATTATTACGGAAATATTACTTGTTTAAATGGCGGTGAAGGTTTCCAGGGGCCCAGTAAGATTTTAATGTAAAATTTCACCTTATTGTCTCAAAAGTTTTAATGATTTAAAAGACGTATACATGTTGTGTAAGTCGGCTGTCGTCAGAAACTAAGATCCCCCAAAACTGCTTACCAAATTTGTTCTTTTGTGGCATTAAGAATTATTTAAGATAATATAATTGACATGTATTTTGAAATCAAAGAGCTGTAGAGATCCTGTTTGATTACATCAAACTTTACTTAATATTACTAAATAATTATGTGTTAATGAAGGCAGTTATTTATTGGTTTATAAATAATTGCTAATTTTCTTGTTGTTTCTTAACAGGAAGCATGTATTAATCATTCATGGCAGTTGAGATTTAAATCTGAAATAACTAAAGGTTGACAAGACTCAAGTGAGCAGCTATAGTTAACTTTATCTACTGAATTTGTTGTATTTCTCCCTTGCATCTTTGATAGATTGAAATTTGATCACAATTTCTTCTGGTCTCCACCCATCAATCTTCATGGATGGGTCAGCAATACCATCCCTCTCACCTGCGACTCATTATCGCATAGACGTCAAACTGGATGCAAAACAAAGTTGTTCTTCACTACCATGCCCCACCTCACCCAATCCACCATTCACAATGACATAGGTGTCTAGTTGTTCTTTGTTTCCAAGCCTCACCTCCCCCAATCCACCAATCACAATGACGTTGATGTCTAGTTGTTCTTTGTTTCCAAGCCTCACCTCCCCTAATCCACCAATCACAATGACGTTGATGTCTAGTTGTTCTTTACTTCCAAGCCTCACCTTTCCCAATCCACCAATCACAATGACAGAGGTATCTAGTTGTTCTTCACTACCAAGCCTCACCTCCCCCCAATGCCCCAATCACAATGACATAGGTATCTAGTTGTTCTTTGCTTCCAAGCCCCACCTCCCACAATCCGCCAATCACAATGACGTAGGTGTCTAGTTGTTTTTCACTACCAAGCCCCACCACCTCCAGTCCACCAATCACAACGAAATAGGTGTCTAGTTGTTCTTTGCTTCCAAACCCCACCTTCCCCCAATCCACCAATCACAATGACATTGGTGTCTAGTTGTTCTTCGCTTCCAAGCACCACCTCACCCAATCCACCTGTCAGTATGACGTAGGTGTCTAGTTGTTCTTTGCTTTCAAGCCCCACTTCCCCCAATCAAAATGATATAAGTGTCTAGTTCTTCGCTTCCAAACCCCACATCCCCCAATCCACCAATCCCAATGACATAGGCATCTAGCAGGATCAAAACAAGTTTTTTCCTTATATTTTGCCAAATGCTGCAAGTCAGTATCAAGCAAAGTGACTAATCCAAAACCCAACCCAACCTTCGTGGCACCACAATGTCCTTGTATGATACTGTGGCTGCTTTAATCTCCTACAGCATTTTGTAGACCTCCCTCCACTCATGGGCGAGTCATTTGTATCTTTCATTTGGTAGTTCCAGATATGGAAGGATGTGATAAAATTGGCCAGTTAGCACATCCATCTATATCTGGTTCTGCTGAACTAAGCACAAATGACTCATTCATGATCAGTAGCTGGGTCTTTTAAATGTGTTTGAGATGATCCCTGAGAATCTGGTCTATGGTGTGACAGGACTGCGAGTCCAGTCAACAGATGTTTCAGTGTTTAGTGCACAACATCCACACAAGACGCAGTAGCCTCGGTCTGGAACTGGTTCATATTTCTTACTTTTGTTTGGCAATCTGCAGTTAAGAGCGACTGCATCATGTGTTCAGAATGGATTGCAAGTTTTCAAAATCCTCACTTCCATGAGGTCGCCTTGCCAACATTGTTATTATACAATGTTGTGTCTGTTGGGATCTCCTACAGCATTTCTGGACCTCTCTTCGCTCATTGGTGTGCCATTTGTATTCTTTTAATAGGTTTATAATTTGATAGATGTGTTAACATTGGCCAGTAAATTTCAGTGTTTCAACCCCAAGACTTCAATCTGGTAATGGTATCTCTTCTTTATTCCATATTTCTGGCTAACTGCGTCTTGAAAGTGAAAGCACCCAAAAACCTCATGTCCATGAGGTTGCCATGCCAACAATGTTTTACACTGTTGTCTGGTGAGATCTCCTACAGCATTTCTGGACCTCTCTTCACTCATTGTGTGCCATTTGTATTCTTTTAATAGGTTTAAAATTTGATAGATGTGTTAACATTGGCTATTTAGTTTCAGAGAGAGAAGTGGAAGAACAAACAAGTTGCATCACACCATAGACCATATTTTCTAGAATCTCGGAAGCATTTAATAGACCCCTCTCCTAAACATGAATGATTCATTTGTATCTCCATTTGGTAGACCAGATTAGGATGGATGTGATAAAAATGCCCAGTTAGCACATCCATCTTATATCTGGTCTGCTGAGTTAAGAACAGATGAATCATTCATGTTTAGGAGCGGGGTCTGTAAAATGTGTCCGAGATTCTAGAGAATCTCGTCCATGTTGCGATGTAACTTGTTTGTTCTTCCACTTCTTTCTCCGGTGCATTACACTACAACTGTTCTTTCTTGTAGAACATCTGCGCTAGCCCTGTGTATGTTGCCTGCATTGTCATTCTTCAACAAACCAACCCCACCACCCAATCACGCTGTCCCACCCCTGCCATCTGCAGACTTCAGGTTCTTAATTTGAGGACAGAACATTTCCTTAAGACTGCGGCCATTCCACCTGCCAACAACTATCATCCATTCTGCTAACCTCCTTCCTTTGTGAGGTGGCTGGTGAGAGCTTCTTAATGTTACAATCTTGGATCCTCTACTCCAGAAATCAACTTAATATTACTGTCTTGGATTGTGTCCTCTCCATCTGACTGCTATTGATCCACCCCTCCACCAACATACTGTTAAAACCTTTATAATAGTAGAGGATAATGTTAATAGCTATATAATAGATCCTCTCCCACACAAACTTAATATTACAATATTGGAAACTTCCTACACCAACTTAATGTAATAATCTTGGATACAAACCTCCACCCACTTAATGTAAGTACACTCACAAACACACACACACACACACACACACACACACACACACACACTTATTGTAATTGTCTCCGATTCTCTTCTTCTCCAACTGCATATTTGTATTAAATCCCTTCCTCCACCAATTTATTGTTAGATTGTTAGAGTATTGAATATTCTCCTCTCTTCAGTCCACTGTTTCAGTTCTCTCCTGCCCCATCCCAATGTTTCTGTTTCAGTTCTGTCCTCTTGCAACCCGTTGCTCAAGTGCTCAGACAGCAACATATTGTCCAGACAGGCCATCACTTGGGTGATGAAACCTGTTTGGAATTGGGTTGCTCTCCGTCCCATCTCTTTGTTGACGGGTTTTGAATGAGAATGAAAACGACCAGTTTCTCCATAGACCATTACAAATGTTCCTGCGGAATATGCAGTATGCATTCTGCCTCTAGACAGGAAGCTGTCTCGTTGGGTTGGGTTTTAACACAATGTCTATTTATAAATGGACAAACACTAAGAGAATGCTGATTATCCATCTCCACGGAGATGTCTGTCGGTCCCGGACAACTCGCAAGGCCACACAACATCAAAGGTAGAGCCACAGCTGTAGTTTCTTGATTGTCGAGTATTGCCATACTTTTGGCTGTACTTTTTTCTTGTCTATTAGGAGAAAGGGAGACCTTGATCAAATTTCAATCTGGTTTTAATGCTAAGAGCATTTTTTTTGCCATTTTAAGTAACTTCTTTATTGGTTTTAAATACCATTTTACTTTTATTACATGGCAAGTTTCAAATTGAATTTTTGTTATTTTTTTTTTTGTTTCTTTAATTTTAGATCTGATGGTTTGGTTTAATATCCAGATGTGTTGACGGGTGTCCTACAGTACTTCATGGCAAGCAAGGTGAGTTTGAAAACAGTATGTTATTTGTTATTGTATGGTTTTTAAAGCAACACATCCACGTTTAAACTTTTTTAAAAAGTTTTTCAGTTGAGTTGTGAGCACATTTCCCATACATAAATATATGGTCATTGAGCTGTATATGTGCTAACAAACACTATCCAGAACGCTTTAGAATTATAAAAAAAGATGTCCAAATTATAAAGCGTGACAAACGCTTTATAAATAATTTTTAAATTGCCGAGGATTCCAACTTGGCTTCAAATTGAATTATGTGAGTCGTATTAAAACAACTTCACGTTTTAGTGCGTAGTGTACTTTACCTGCCTTGAAAGTCAATTTGACATTTTTTTTTGACTAGGGTGAGTTACACGCTTGTTTTATAAAGTGTTAGTCACGCATTATAATTTGGGCATCATTTTGTTCCGGACTTTGTTTATATGCTCATATACAGCTAATTGATCATATGTTTGTATGGGAAATGTGCTCATAACTCAATTAATTTTTTTTTTTTAAAAGTTCAAACGTGGATGTGTTGCTTTAATACCGTTTTTAACAATTTTTCATTTGTATCGGAATGGTGTTTACTCCAGACAGTATTCTGAAACGCTGCAACACTGGAGTGTCATGTCAGACACCCACCCAATCTCATTATACTGACATTGGACTGACCGGACCTAGAACTGTCCTAAATGCTGACCTCCAAGTAAAGATGCTTCTAGAACAAAAAATTGTACCGTTTTACAAGTCTTTGGTAATACCTGACTGGGGATCGAACCCTCGCGTGCAAGTCTGTTGCTCTATTACTGGACCACTCTGCTGTGTTATATATTACTTGTACATTGTGTTTAATGCAGCCAATATAATTATTTGGTCCCAACTGTGTTGAATGAAGAGTAAGTGTGATCCTAAGCCGAGTGGTCCAAGGTGCTGTCTGAAGAACACTTACCTTTCACTGCTGAGGTCATGGTGGGTTTGAACCCAGATTGATCCCAAAAATATCACATTAATAATCATCAGTTGCACTGCTCATATTCATTCTGAAACTACCAAATTTCAGTATGCCACATATAACCATTAATGTGTTGAATGTTGTGTTAAAATCCGAACAAAAGATGTGAATGAGGGGTAAAAGATTTGTTTGAATATTGAGAGCCATTTTTATGCCATTGTGGATCTAACCACTCTTTCCTTGAATCCTGGAAGGTTAATCATATAGCACACCCATCTCCTTTAGTCACTGATACCTTTCTCACTTGAATAAGCGGTGAGAGATGATTTACAAATAGATGCAATGCCGTATATATAAACCTTCACAGAAACTGGCCAGACGAGGATTCGATCTTGTACCCCAGGATTGATAGTCGAGACTCGTTATCAACTGCACTTATGGGTCCAGAATATGGTGTAAGAAATCTTAACTGCTAAGTAATTCTGACAAAATAAGTTGCTAATATCCAGGGTTGTTTTGGTGTTCTAAATATAAATATCATCATTGACACCCAACACTAGCGACACAAATCATTTTGCCCATTCCCAATTCAAATTTGTCAATTATTGCTCAATTGCAAATTATTATAAACATAACATGAATATTCTGCTGAGTGGTTTTATTATGTGAAGTAACGATGACAATTAGAATTCAATCATTTTCATACCAGAATTAATTCTGTCCGTTTATTATACCAGAGACAGCATTAAATATCTCTCGAATTCACAAACAAAATAAGTGATTAAATACTGTTTTAGAGAAAAATACTCGCATGTCAATACTCCTGACTTGTTTCGAAGAAAGTTTGATAAAAAATAATTATAACTAACAAATCTCAAAGTTCATGCAATGCAACGAGGTGCATAAGTACCGACTGATGGAAACATAGTTGCAAAACTACTAAACAACTGCTGGTAGTTGATGTTCATGGTTTACAACAGTATTTGTTGTAAAAGGAAAATATATACCGGTATTAATTATTTTGAAATACTTCTTTGTTTCTTATACATGAGGCTATGAGAAAAATGTTCCTGTAAACAGTATTGCTATGGAAATTACACAAGTTTTAATACAAATTGTCATAATTCAATTAATAATATATCCTTATTGTATTGGCAGATTGCAAGAACGTGGCAAGGCGTGGGGAATGGGCAATTTTGGCAGTTGGCTAACTACTGTACAATCATTGTTGACAGTTACTAGATGAACCATTTTAATAGTTGCTGACTCCAGTATCATGGCAGGATTGGATGTGTGACATCTTAGTAGATTTAACATGAAATCTTGTTGCTAGATGAAAAACCATGTTGATAGTTGCTGGATGAAGAACCATGGCAAGAAGGGGACTATTGCAGCTTGCAGATTTATCTGGGACAACTCATTAATGACATTCAAATGTATAAAAACATAAAACAACTGAAAACAATAAAATGAACAGTTGCCATTATTAACTTCATACTTCTGGTTATTTGGACTTTTCCCAAATGCGAGAAAACTACTACATGGTCGACAGTATGAGTTTTTTTGACAAAATTGATCTTACATACATATTTGAAGAGATTAAACTCTTTTATCATTTTAGTTGGAAACCAATTGACATGCTGAATGAGTTTTAGTACTATTATCATTTCTTACTATTCACTTTATTGATTTCTTCAGTTATTTATAGCCCATGTGGTTCCGGCTAAGAATAGAATCAATGTCGATCTCTTCAGAAGGTGTCTTGTTCATTTTAACATTTTTTTGTCGTGTTCATTATTGTGGTTAAATTGCCAAACCCTGTGTGGTTCCAGGGAGTCGTGAGTGATGGCAAGAATAGGATCACTGTGGCTCATGCATTTTGTAAGAAGCAATAATTTGAGTAATACAATAGAATTTGCTGAAACTCTGCAGGTATCAAGGATCTAGGTTCATTCTGCATGTTCAGTTTATGATGTTTTTTTATCTGTATGTTAATTTGATGTTTTTAGCATGTAGAGTGAACCTGGAACATTCCTTCCTGTTGGTGTTGAATAACCTGTGTTGGTATGCCGTAAAACCCCATACATTCAGTTAATTATTTGTAGTTTTAATAAACTTTTAAGTATATTCAATTAATTTATTATTGTTCTCATCACATAAATTAATCTTTGCACACACAAAATGACCTAGTTATGTGTCGTGCTGTAAAACACCATTCATTCATTCTTCTGTTTCTTGTGCTTGTATACCTATATTTTAATAAAAATGGGACAAAGTATGGTATATTGTTGAACATTTTATTCATAAAAACTTTGTTATTTTGAGAAAATTTGCTCATTTCTTTGTCCACCAATTGTTGGGGAGTATATCATGTTTATTGAAAATTTTAAAATTGGCAAAATATCCAATTATCATGCCTATAAATATTCTCCACCAAAAATGTTGAGGACCATGTAGTTTATTTCCAATACATTTTACATTACAATAGTGTATGTAAAGTTTTTAAAGACAAGTTAGTAGGAGCTGCTCTGATACTTTATGAAAGATAGCTAATAACAAGTATTGGCAATATAATATTCAAAATCACTAATTATTAAAAATAAACGCATATTTATAACCCCGACAAACGAAGTTTCCCTTGTCCAGAGCATTACTTTTAAAGTACTGGATGAAATTTCATCAAACTTCATACAATGGTAGAATATAATGACAGGAAGTGCAGTGTACAGGAAACATAACTCTATTCTTGCTAATTACAGAGTTATTGCCCTTTGATATATTTCCCTTGTCCGGAGAATAACTTTAAAACTATTGGATATAATTTAATAAAACTTCATACAATGGTAAACCATTTTCTGTCATGGCGGCGTTCGGGGGTATTCATCACCTTCAGTGATAGCTCTAGTTAAAAAATGTTTTTTTATCCAAATTTATATTTTTAACAGTATTTTTCTTTAAAAAAATCTTATTTATTAGTTTAAGATTTAACCATATTCTTTCAACATAACTTGATTGTAAAAGCTGTCTCCACAACTCCCAGTTGGAACTAAACCATCCTTCATTTTTAAAAAATCTCAAATAAAATGTGCATACATTGGTGTGAAAAAATTTGGTGTGCCATTTTAAAATCATAGCTAACATCATATTATTTTCACATTTTGCAGATATATTGATATAAAGAATTAGCCAAAGAGAAATTAATTGGTCAATTTTTAGACAACAGTTTTCAACAATCTTTTTCAGGGTATGTCTACAGAAAGGTTTGAATTTTAGTTCAGCAGAACTTGTATAAAAGGCATGATGTCGAATAAATTTTACATTAGTTATGACCCTTTTTGACTTGATTTTTAATAAAAAATAATTTCTGATCACTTGCAGGGACATCCGTGCCAACATTAACATTTCTAGTCTCAAAACTGTTGTCAAATATAAAGGCATGTATGTCGGCATATTTTTTCCAGAACTTTAGAATTGACAAAAAAAAACAACGCATTCTTTTGCTATAATTTTATTTTATCGTGCTTGGACATACAGTCTGCTTGAGACTTGCTATCTGATATCCATTTAAATACGAAAACATAATATAAAGAAAATATATACATAATTTGACCTAAGCGTCAAAAGTTGAACTAGAATTCTTGCTTGACCCTTTACTCCATAGATACACGTTTTCCCGCACCAATCACAGAAGGCCTTTGAAAACAGTGCAGGAAGAGTTCAGATTGCTCGTACAAGCAATCTGAACACTTCCTGCACTGTTTTCCACTCTGTCAGTTTATATAAACATAATTCATCCAATAATTCTACAGCGTTCTATATAAGGTGTCCAAAGGCATCTATATTAGAGGTGTCCAAAGGCGTCTATATGAAGTAAAGGGTTAAAAAAATGTAATGCATTTTGGGAAGTGTCAAACGAATGACTTCGTTGTCTTTAATTTCCATTTAATCTGCCATATCCATTGAAAAATAGTTTTTGTTCAACTTTAATGGATTTTAATTACAAATTTCAGTAGGAAATGTGATGCTTTAAATTTTTTCGACGTTCCCCCCTTCAAAAAAAAATGAGAGTGCAAGTTCCAAGTCTGATTAGATTTCAATTTTTGGTACTTTGATTGTTGAACAGAAAATTATTGTTTTAATTGTTTACACTTTAACTTGTTAATTAATATTAATAAAACAATTACTATGAGTAAAATATCTGTTGTTCTCTTTTTATCACTCGGCCTCTTCTGCAGAATGATTCTATATTTTGATGAAAATGGACACCGTTTCCAACACATTACAGGTTGTGGTACCCAAATTTATTAGTTTGTACAAATATTTAGCATAATCTCACAGATGAACTTAACGTTAACACTCTGATCCTGGAAAATTAAGAAGTACTCGATCATACCAATCTCTGCAAGTAACTTGAAACTCTCAATTTAATCAGCAGTATGAGATGAATCCCTACGAGATGCAATATCGTGTATCAATAAATAGACGTGCTGTCAACCGAGTTGTTAAATGAATGACCAAAAATAATTAATAGGACCACAGTGCTTCTGCAACTAACAGACAAAGTTTTTGGACCAAGCTAGATTCAAGCACAACCTCAGTATGAAGAAAATGCAATCGGATGTGATATTGGGGATATATATATATATAAAGATATTGTTTGCCTTGTCATTATATACAAGGGGTTCCTCCATGCCAAAAGTGCTCTAAGATGCTGTTTTGCCTGTTCCAAAACCTTTGTGAGAAATTTGCTTGTTGCAGTGGTTGTACTTGTCGCCTTCCCCTATCAGTAAATCTGGATATGCCTTTCATTGCATGAAATGTGTTGAAAATGGCATTGAGCCCCATTCAAAAAAATATCTGGAAGATTAACTAGTTCTCAGTCATACCAATCTCTGCAAATAACTTAAATTTTTTCCTGGATTGATCGATGTGCAAATGACAGAGTGAATGAAGACTGAAAATAAATCTTAACAGAAACAGTGTTACTGCAGCAAACTGACAAACTTTATCAAAGCTAAACTCAAACCCATAATTTCAGTTTGAAGAAAACAGAATGTGATTCAACTTGTACGAATCATGATCAGTTATCTGGGTAGAACCAGTATAAAGCATAGGCACCACCAATTTTTCCATAGCTGTCCCCATAGGGAAAATTTATATTATTTTTATTTTAAATTATGAGTTCGGAATACAATATTTACCATGTACCATGGAATGTCCTTTTAAATTTGTGTTTTTTGCTGAAATTGGTCTGCTATGGTACTGTCCCATTTTAGATTTTGGAATTTAAACCCAAAGCTGAGTCAATAAATTCGTTCCATTGAAATTTTGTATGTTGTAACTTTCTTGAAAATTTAACAATCTTTTCGAAACGAGTATGAGGGCTTTTGATATGTTACATGCAAGTATAAGTACATGGCGCTCTTTCTTGTGTACTTTTTGTTATCAAATGGCTGTCATGGCTCCACCCATTTTCAGATTTTGAAGCTTTAAAGACATCTAGGATATATTGGGCTTGAAACAGCAATTGGTAACTGAAGCCATGTAAACTTTCGGCAGTGTTGGTAGCAGGGTATGAAAAAAACATTGCTAGTTGAAAGAAAATGTCTGACTAAAAACATTTTGATAAATGTATGAAACACAAATAAATCAATAAAGATGTAGAAGTTGTGTTCCTGGCTCCAATATAACACAATTTATACTCAGAAATCAGTGCCAGTCCCAAGGATGATCTTTCGAGTTTTTACACAATTTAAACCGTTTTATGTAGAATTCAGTAACATCAATTCTGTAAAGTTAGGAGAGAAACTGACAAAGGACGAACGTGATTGTAGAACAATGGAGTATTACACTAGTAGAGCTAAAGTCAATACTGAATCTGGGGTTCTCACCACTAAGTTTGTAGGTTCAAGTCCAGCTCTCTCCTAAAACTTTTTGAGAGTTTGCCAGTTACTTGCAGAAGGACTGTGGTTCTACTCCGAGGTCTTTCTCCACCAGTAAAACTGGATATGCCATATATAACCTGAAATGTGTTGAAAATGGCATTGAACCCCATTAAAAAAATGAATCTGGGGTGAGCATAACAGACCACTATATGTTTATGGTAGTAATTAAGGTAAATTTAAGTTAGTATGGTTTTTTGGTTGATTTTAAGAGCGCCATATTTATCTGTAAGGCACTTTGTTTGCAACTTGTCAGAAAATAAACTTTTTGTAGATATATTTATGGTTAATGTATTAAACAGAAGAAAGTGCCAGAAAGACATTTTTATTGGGTTTGACAAAATTTTCAACACATTACAGGTTATACATTGTATTTTGTTTTATTGGTAGAGAAAAACGTCGAATCCATATATACTGTCCAAAGATTAAAAGCATCACGCTGTTTTAATAATTTTCTTATTTGTTTATATTTAGATAGAACAGTGTTGCTCTGAATCTTTGTTACAACAGTCATCCTTTGGCAAATAACTGGCAAAATGTCTCGCAAAATGTTTGGACAGAGTTGAGTTGGGTTTGAACCAATGATTTAATCCAGCATTGGGCAGTGCCTTAAACCATTAGGCCATGAAGTCTTCCTTGTAAAGAACAAGTCAAACATATTTTTCCTTTCATATATTTATATGGTAAAAACATGGAATATAGAATACACTGTAAAATCATCAGTATTTACATAATTACACTTGTATGCAAAGCATAAAAACAAATCAGCGAGCAGTACGGTATGATAACATATTGAATACATTTATGCTAGATTGATGTTAGAATTTTGCAATTAAGTGCACATAGAAATATGTTCAAAGCAACCAAGATAAGGAGGCAGTTTCCAGAAACTCCTATTCTTAGTTATGTGTGAGCAACAACCACAATCTTAAAGGGTTTGTCAGGAAAAATCACTATCAATATCTTTAAATAAAATGATCTTCAAAATGAATGCAAAGCATCTCATTATCATTAAATGATTTTATCAAAAAATACAAAGAGAAATAAATTCAATTCCACTGAAATGTGACAAAAAGCAATATTTTAATCGGATCAGTAAAACGACAACAAAATCCTTATTCTAACAAGACAATGAAGTATTGCAAGCATTACACAAGTCCCCTTATATTAACTTACAGGTAGCAACTACAATTATTGTCTTACTGAAAAAATAAAATAACTGGCATTATCACCTTTTCACAAAGTTTAGATACTTTTTTAGTAATATTTCTGGACAGACGTTGGTAGGGAACTGAAAATAAACATCAAGACATGCAGCTAAACAAGGTTCACCTTGTTTGAATTTTCTCTACGATGAAATAAATTCAACAATATGTAACCAATATGAGGGATCAAATCGAAATAAAAATCACGACTTGTTTGATATGTCACAAAATATGTTACAATTCTAAGTGAGAAATCTATTTAAGTTTAACCTTGGCGAGTAGGCGAAGTTAAGAAATCCCTTTTTAGTATAATATATTTGCATGTTTAAACAGATATCCTAATGGCAATAAGGGTTCGACGAGTGTATCGGGATTCAGCAAGTCTTTTTGCCAATTATAAAGTTTTGAAAAATCCTGATATAGATATATAGAAATTATACAGAGAAGGAAAATCAACTAATTGAGATTTTGTGAATGCTAGCATGTTTTCACACACACAAAAAACTTATTTTCAATTATCTCATCTTCCATTCATCTCAAGAATACAAATCAAAATTGTTATTTTGTATAATGAACTTCTCTACAAAATGTGACCTTTCCCACTAAATTGTTTTTAAAATTATTGAAGTATTTATGATTTATATACATTACTGCAAGTATAACAAGACCACTGCAGACACTAGTAATACTGACTATCTAGTAGGTCAAGGTCAGTATTGTAAATTTTTGTTTTAGCTTGATGGTGAAAAGTTTGCAGAATAAATATCTATTAGTGAAAAACAAAATAGATCTGAAAAAAAAAAGAGTAGTCACACCCAAGTTAAACAAAAAATTTGAACCCAGGGCTATCACCAGCTCCAATTTTTTAGTGGGCATTGATGACTTACTGACTAAAAATCTGTATGTTACGGTACCATTGTGTTTTTTGTTTCTGATATTGCATGAACATACATTAAACTTAAATATGGTACTGAGAAGTTTCAAAATATTCTATCCATAGGAAAAAAAATACATAAAAAAAACACTTTAGAATTCTTCTTTTAATACAGGTTAATTTGCTCTGAAATCAGAAATGGGAAACAGCAAATGTGACTGCTTAAGACAAGTGGCTGCTCAATAGAGGTGAGCACTAGGTTTGACTATATATAAGAAATATGTTGCCTGTGAATTCTGGTCTTTTAACTAATCCTATGTTGGGACAGACAAAAAAAATGCAGTGTTTAGGGTTACCGGACAGACACTAAAATCGAGACCTGACCATAACGTTTTTTATAAAACAGAAAAAAAAGTTAAAATCAATTTGCTTATAATCATTACTTATTATGACATTTTTCTATAAAAAAAAAAAATTGGAAAAATATCAGAAAAGAAAAAAATCCATAACCTATTTTTTTGGTCAAGTAACTGTAAACACAGGTATTACTTTTTCTGGCCTTATCAACATCAGGAAATACAAGTTTCCTTTCATTCTATAGACATCCTTGTTTTAATCCAACAACATGATAGTATCTCAACTTCATTTTCACATAAATACATACATATCTATTATGAATTCAATAATGACCCTTGATGATACTATCATAGTATTCAAACAATGTTTAGACTTTGAAATAAAAACAAATCATGTTAAAATATTATTTCAAAATACATGCATGTAGTATGTGATATAAAGAAATAATCATGTAGGCAACAGTCACATATCTTTATAAATTGTGTGTAACGGGTCCATACTTTATACACAAGAATATCTACTATAAAAAAACATCAAGATTTCCTGTTTGTATCTTAATGTTTCTAATAAATTTGAACCACTATGGTAGACTGTCCCCACATTCTTGTCACCTTAGTTACTTAATTGACACCTGTTTGAAGTTCATCAACTCTATTTCATACAATTCTTTTTTTATTCAATGAAATCAGATTTAAAATCAAAGCATGATGTACCCATCTTAGTTCATACAGTTATAATTTATATAAAATTAATAAACATATATTTATGACATATTGTCACTGGAATACAACTGATGTTACATTCATTATTTTCTTTTTTCACATAGGGTTGAATGCCCTTTCCAACTCATGATCCCAGGAAACAGTGGTTAGGTTAACTGAGTCTGTTAGCCCTTGATGGCATAAAACTGATGCAAATATTCAATCAACCTTTCCAACTCAATCAATGTTGTAATAAGGTATCTAATATTAAATTGGTGTCAATGTCCTTTCCAACTAAATCTATGATGTAACAATGTATCAAATTGAATTGGTGAAGAAAAATCTCTTGACCGACACATATTTGAATTTGAGACAAACTCCTGTTTTTCTGCATGTAGCTGGTGAAGTTTCTCACTGATGATATCTTCTGACTGTGCAGACATAAACTCATGTCTTCGGTGGTGCACTCTGTTTGTTATCTTTAACAATACAGCCTCAGTTGTAATCTTCTGGACTGAACACACATTTGTTTTATACTGCATACACTTATTTTTCATGTCTGTAAAAGAGAAAGGCTGAATAATATGAGGAATAGTAACATATCAGTTTGGTTTATAAACTTATTTATTCTTATTTTACTTTGATTATGAAACACATTTTTATAACTTATGATGAATTATGCTTGAAGTTCTACTGGGTAGAACCAGTACTAAGCATAGATGTGGAAATTAGCTCAAAGACACTACACACAGTTGTGGTAGAGGATCGAGCCCACAACTCTCCATTCTTGGGTTTGATGCTGGGGTTCCACTGGACTACGCGCTCCACACTAGATATCATTATAAAACTATTGATTGGCAATTCGTTCAATATTACAATCAATCATTGTTTCTAAAATAATCTTGTAATAATTTACAAATTAACAGTTTAAATACTAGGACATTTAATATTGATAACCAAAGAAACTCAATTTATAACTGAACTTAATTATTGTTTATTTTGTTTTACAGATAAACAATTGTTTTTATGAATACCAGGGATCAAGCTATGTCTGATTTTCATTTGAAGAAGGCTTAGTATACTTCCATACAAAATAGGGAGAAGTGAGAGAATTAACGGAGAAATGATTATGTCTTTATCAATATGACATGTATACATATTTGCTATACTTAGTGTATGTTCTTTATTGACTTTCTGTTCTTTCTTCTTGTAATATCAGTTGTTTGTGATTTTTTATTGTCTGTATTTATGTAACACTTACTTTTGTATTTAAATTTGAAATCTGGTTGCAGAAGTCTGCGTATGCACAAATGGAACAACTGCATAAACACAAGTCTGGTCAGGACTGGGTGCAAACCAAAGGGCTATGTTACTACACAGTGTTTACGAGAAAGATATTGGATAGACTGAAGTAAGGACAGATGATTGAGACAAATTACCACATGCATATGCACTTTTTAACCTTGGCTAATACAGCTACAAATACACGTAAACAACATAAAATTTTTTTTTCTTTATCTGATCGAAAAAAATATTCAAAGGATTTTGCAGATATGTACCCAATTAATCCAACACTCCTTCCAAGAATAAATAACAGTCACGTCTGTCCATAACATGATCGAGGTCTTTTCTCTGCAATGTCTTCCTCTTTCCCTGCAGCGTACTACCTGAAGCATCTTTTGCAAACATTTGTATGAAAAGTTCAGTGGCCTTTGCCAAAGCAATTACTGCATCTTGGCTTGTTAACGTGACATCTGGATCACTCTTAATGATATTTTTCACCCTTGTTAGAGGCAGTTTTATTAATCGGTCATTTGATGCGTTATCTCCAGTTTCATTAACAGTAGATTCGTCAATAATGTCATTTTCTTCGGTTTGTATTTTGATTTCTTCTTCTTCTGCCGCCATTTTGATTTTGGAGTGTAACGGTGTTTCGTTTTTTCCACACAATCGTAATTTTAAAATATGACAGCAAGAGCCTAATAGAACCCAACGGGTATTATGAGAAATGAAGTGTATTGTTATCATATACTTAATTGTTTTATATATGTCTCTGAGTATATCAAAGTTAATATCTGTTATTTCCACAGCATAAAAATATCTATCGATCAAGTTACTATTTTACAAGTAAATACAGCAGAACAAAAACATTACATGTAGGTTAAACTGGTGAAACCAAGAGCCAACAAGTTAATAAGGCAAAATTCCTTCACCAGTCGTGTTATTAATAACTGAAATTTATTACCAGAACATGTAGTCATGTTAGAAATAGTAATCCGCTTAAAAACGGAACTAGATACTTATTGGCGCCATCGTAGATTCGACACTTTATCCATTTATTGACCACAGGACCGGCGTATTGCTAACTTTGACTTCAACTGAGATAACAAAGCCAACCAGGGTTTAATTGTTCCTCTGCACTCAAGAAGACTCAAGAAATATACTTTAATTGGTTTAGTTTGAACTTATAAATTCTATTTTGATGGTGGAACAAGTTTTTACAACTTAGACCAATCACGCTCTGATTCTTCCTGGATATAACTAGTACTAAGCATATACTGACTGAGTTCATTTAGGGCAATCCCTGGTCTGATGAGTGATCCTATAGCTCTCCTAATTCAGATTTTTCACACAAATCCCTTATTTGGACCACATTCAGCGTGGAAGTTTCTCAACTACTAACAAACTACCGACATGTAGTGATCAGAATCGTTTTAATTGAGCTATTGAATATGTGAGGCCAACGTAAGTTTACTTTCTACCCAGCAGTAAAATTTAATGGATGGGCCTCCTAACGGAATTCTGTCACACAGAAATATACAAGCAGTCTTCAGATGCGACCGTTTCATTAGAATTACAAAAAATGCATTCCTAAGTGAAACTCATAAATTATTTTGTCAAAATTGATCGAATCCATTGTTTTAAGGATGTTGGTAAGGGAGTTTCCTGATGTTCATGTTTATGGCCTTTATATATTAAAGCCCCTTTAATCTCCCCCAAAACATACTTTTTAATCATAACAAAAAAATTGAGTGAAATTGAATGTGCTTTAATGTTGTTGAAACCATTTTTATTAACCCCTAAACGACTGATTTTAAAAACGTACAAAATAAATAACGTTAATTGAAATGTGTATTTTCTAAACTCACCATCAAGAGTAGTAAAGTTTGGGATTGAGACATAATTATGCATCGTTATTGAGTGTTCTTTTTTTTTTTTTTTTTTTTAAAAATTGATGTTGGCGATAAAAATGTATCGTTTTCACGAGCGTAAGCAACATTTATTATTTATACTATGTCTGAAATACAATGAAATATTATGCTTATTTCGTCAGGTAACTTTCGCTCAGGACCCGTCCTCGCATATACGCATGTATTAAATACTCTCACATATTACATTATGTATCACTTTCTCGCTGTGTGTGTGCGTGCGTGCGTACGTGTGTGTGTGTGTGTGTGTGTGTGTGTGTGTGTGTGTGTGTGTGTGTGTGTGTGTGAAAATAAAAAAATAACGGCGATAAAGGTGAGGCCTCTTTAATCATTTAGCATTGGGAACTCCATAACTCCATAATAAATTACTTGCGCCAATTCAAAACTATTCTGTCTGTAATCCTTTAAAAGGAGTATACAACAGTATTAATTGTTTCAAAAATTCCATTCCTCGGCTTATTCGCTTTACTAGACGATGTAGCTCCGTTGTAGATTTTAATAAACGTATTTTTTTAAATATTAAAACAGGAATGTTATTAACAGAAATGACCTAAGGCGTGTTTTTTTTTTTAATATTTTTTTCTCATATTCTCCTCTTATTTGATAATACAACACCAATTTTAAACAACATGGTCTTATTTACCTGCTTTTTATGGTGATGTAATTTACAAGCTTCGTCAGATACTGGGCCGTTGTCACTTTAAAGCTTTATTTGCAAACCATATCAAGACGTTATCAAAAGAAGATACGCTCCTCTGATTCTGCAACGTACTGCATGTTTGGTGGTTGGCCACTTTACAGTTGGGCATCAAGGTTTCCCTTTTTCACTGAGCGTGGGAAAATTATCAGTTACTTGCGGAGATTGGGTGTGCTCGAGTGCTGGTTAACCTTTCAGGATCCCATGAAACAGTGGTTATGTTAACTGATCGTCTGTTAGCCCTTAAAATGGCTTAACATAACGCTTATTATTCTATCAATCAATTCAAATTTCACTGTGCGACGACTAGAAGGACACGTCTATGACAACGAAAGCTTTAAACGGATGGAGACGCTTGCTACTTGCTCCTTAATTATTATTCTCTTGCTGCTTTAGCCACTTTGCAAATTCCATCGAGTACATCTGTACTGACGGATCTTTTCAAAAAACACCTAAACTCCCATATTTTAAAATCCACTATATTTTTACTGAAAAATATGTGTACCCGTTCAGATTTTGTGTTTCGCCACCTGAGTGCGCCCCCTCTAAACTGAAATCCTGGATCCGCCCCTGCATTTGCCTATCGCATCTATATGCATTTACATTCATGAGCATTTCTGTGTATCACAATATACATATCTACTTGTAGAGGACTATTCGGGCAGAGATATATACTTTAATTTAAACATATTTTATTAACAAATATGTACTATCATACATAATACAAGCAAACAAGGAATATTTAAATAAATAAGGCAAAATGATTCGGCCACAAGTGCCCACCACATTATTAAGCAATATGCTTGTTTGTTTTTTCAGTTTATTTCATTGTTAAATAATGATACTAGTAAGTGAGACTAGAAATGCAATGCGCATTGCGATCCGTAGGACACCGTTTTGTTTCAACCCATGTAATATTGAGTTTATGAATAGATGGATGGTTCGTAAAAGTAAAACATAATAGCAATCTGAATATATATATATATATATATATATATATATATATATATATATATATATATATATATATATATATATATTTACATTGTATTGTTTTGAAGATATGACTGCGCGAGACAAGCGAGGTTTGGTGCTGCCGGTAACCAAGTCTAAGCTTCACTGTTGTCACTTTATATCTATGCAAGCGTTGTACTTAAATGTCAGATGGTGGCGTACATTGCAAAAAGGCTCGTACTCGTCAATTTTAAAATATCGTCTTTTATCGAAAAAAAAAAATGAATAGAAATTCAAATATATAACATCACATTTAGTTGTTTTTTTTTTACTCTTTTTAAATACAAAATAAAAGTTATTTAAAGTATATGTATTTATAATAAGTAAAAATATGTCACGAAACGTCAAAAACGTAAAAAAAAAAACAACATTAAAAAACGTCACCATAAGATGTAACAAAAAATAAATAAATCTGACGATGAAAAATGCATGAACAATGATTCCGTGCTATGCTTTCTCACCTAAAATCTATTATTTGATGTGTTGTCGAGAATTCTAAGTGTCACTTAAATGGAAATTTATTTTAGAGAAATAAAAGAATGAAGTTTCTATCTTTACCAAGTAAAATTCAATATCTAGCCGCGATGTAACATGAATAAAATAATTAAAAAAAAATTAACATAGTTTGTCGTATTTTTGACAGTTTCTCACTGTTGTTAATTGTTAATTTATATACCATTTTAAAAGTTCTATTTTTTGGTTGAAGATGTTTGTATATACAACGTATGTCGTCGGATATGATTTTGGTGTTATTTTCCCTATATCTAGCCATAATGTAACGCCGTAAAATCAAGTAGTATTTTGAAGTACCATAACTTAGATAATTGATATAAAAAACTTTTTGACATGTGTTATTGGAGTTACCGTGATTTTAAACGGAATCCAGATGCTGGGACTGATTTATAAAATATCAAGAGAAAAACAGTTGATTAATTATAAATAAAATCTTTATTTAACACAAAAAGTATAATTAGAATATATAAATACCTAACGATTTCATGTTTGTAACAAAACAACAGCATATAAGATAATTAAAAATGTATAATATCTTGGATCTACAATAAATAATTAATTCAAATATAATGTAGCTTTAAAAAGAATAAATGTTAGAAAAATTCGCAAACGTTTTTTTTTTTTGTCCATTTAAGAATATATTTAAATATAAACATGCCAATACATAAAAATTAAACAAAATTATCATGTTCAGCATGCCTATCTAACAAAAACAACAAAACAAACAAATTGACATACTCAACAAAACATATATAACTATAGTTTAAGAAAACGTTACGTTATAAAAGGGACATTCTAAATATGTTGCCTGTGATGAACAATTTTATTACGAACTGATTAACATACACGTCCCCCTATATATACTTAAAATAAATTCTATTTCTTTATACTCTTTTCACTTTTTTACTGTATCAAGTAGTGTATGTAAGCAGAGTGCAACCGGGATATAAATACGAGGGGCATTCAATATATTCTGTCACTGATCTTCGTATATTTAAGATTTTCAAAGGAACAGGATTTTTTTCAGGCCAACCCTTCAAAGTGTTCCCCCGCACAGATACATACTTTGAAGTCTTGCTGTCGACGACCTAAATACCGCAAAGTAGTTTCCCCTTGGTATACTATTCAGACACTGAAAAATTACATAGCGTTACAGAAAGTAAGAAAATGGAATATAAAACCTTCTTGGCGCGTCTGTCCTCTTTGCTATGACCGGCCTAGCCTGATTTTTACCAAGCACTTTTTTGTTATTGATGCGCCGTTCGGGCTCAATATAATAAACCCAAGTTTCATTCCCAGTGAGCAAGTCAGACATTTTCCAAGGATTACAATTTTTTTTATATTTTTTCGTATTTTTTTAAGCACAATCTAATCGCTTGGCACAAGTTTCTTTAATTTCATTTAGTCAGATTATGATGTACGATGCCTTTTGAAATTCCTAGACTATAATCTGTCTAGGAAACAGTATACCGTCCATCATCTTTTACCATGGCTTTAACAGCACCAATGTTTTCCTTTGTTGCTGCAACAAAAGGCCTACCTGGGCGGTTATCTTTTTGCAGGCTATGCTGACCCCCACCCCCTTTATTTATTTCTTAAATCAACGAAAACTGTTCTTAATGTTACGGTAGAACTATCATGTATACGACACAATTCAGAATAAATATCTTTTGGCGATTACTGCAAAGAAACTCGGGCTTTAATGTAAGCACTTATTTCTATTTTTTCTTCAGGTTTCATTATGACATTGAAATATATCCACTGTACATGAGTGTGTATAATTCAATAATGAATGTCTTGGTTAATTATAATCGGATTAAATTGAATACACATACACAAACAATTGCACTAGTTTTTCATGTTCTTACGCAACATTGTTTCTACGGAAGGCCATTATTGACAGAATTTATTGAAAGCCCTTCGTAATTTATAAAAATTAAACAAAAATATATATATATTGGTAATATTTTCAACATTTTTAATGAACTTATTACGATGATTGTTGTTGTTGCTGTATGATGTTCTGCGTCGCTTTCAACAATTGTTCAGTCATATCGCGACTGTGTCTACTTGAGACAGTATTCCGAGCACTGTCACACTGGAGTATCATGCCTCAGACACATGGTATAATACCCCAACCAGTCACATTATACTGATACCGGACCGAGTAGACCTAGAACTCTCCTCTAAATGCTGAGCGTCAAGTGAGGAAGCTTCTAGTACCATTTGTAAAGTCTTTGTTATGACGATCTACCACTAGCCCGCGCTGCGGTCTAACTTACTACGGAAGTTCACATATTGTGGAGTTAAATAAAATGTTATAGAAACAAACTCATTGAAGAAATTTCGTTTTGTTTTTAATTTCTTAAACATATGTTTGTTTAGAAAACAAAAAATAAGAGTTTGTAATTAAAAGTGAATGTTAAAATATAGGGAACGGGCGTTATGATATACAATTCTATAAATCCCTAAGCAATTCAAAATGAGTAATAAGCCTCACTGTGATGTAATATTACATTCATCCTGTCATACACCAAGGAGTCATAAAACATGTGATGATCTATGTGAACACTGTGGAATGCGAACACAGAGGCAATATACCACATTATCACATGCTGTGAATGAAGAGTTAGGGAGTTTATAAGATCTCAGCAGGATGCCAGTTGCTGGGCAGTAGCATACTAGTATACCTTGTACATGTTGTAGCCTCTTGACATTATTATATTCCATTTGATACTATACCAAAAAGGTGAGGACTTCTCTGTGTCCTGGAAGCTTATATGGGTAACGGGTAAAATGAGAGTAATATGTCAGGTAGAATACACGAAGTGGCATGTCAAAAACTAGTCACTCAACTATGCTTCATCTAAATTTTCTTTAAAAAGGTATGAAATTAAAATCTTATCATTCACTCCTAATTGTGCAACAATAAATGCTCAGGCTAAACGCGAGAAAGAGACAGTATTTCATTCCTGAATTATAGGGATCTGATTTGATTCTTTATTTCCTCCTATGTGGAGAGCACATTCATACAATTGCATAACAAATTACAATATAAATAAAGAAATAATACATATAACACAAGGCAAAATGAATAACAATTTTACACAATATAATGTAATATATGTTTTGAGCAAAATAAATGTCATGTACACAAATAACATTTCTGTTACATTTTGGACACATCTTTGTGAACGTGTCGCTGAAGAGATGGTTTATGCTATTAATAGTACTTTGACATTCAGCGGTATATCTAGGGTATAGTTTTAATAGTTGCCAGAGTTCACAAACATTGTACAACACTGGTTTGACAGAAATAAAATCTGTAAAGTTACTATCTAGGTATATTCTATTTGACCAACTACTCTCTTCAACTCTGTTGATATTGGTTTTAATAAGTTTTTTTTTCCATTTAAATTTAGAATGGAAAATTCCCGAAACAACAAAGTAACTCAAAATTGAAGATAGAGAATACTTATTTAAAATACGCATGATATCGGGTATGAAACCAAATTGATTTGATGGATGAGCTTGATATTGTTAAAGTCTGTAAATAAAATATTTGTAACTATGTGGTCACAGTTTGACCGACACAGCTGACCAAGAAATGACAATTTTCTTTTATCGATTAAACTTTCTAAAGTCTATGACCCAATTAAACTCAAAGACACGTCGGTTCTGGTATACAATAGTACAGATTGCAGTATTTTAACACAACATTGATGGGATTTTTCTAATGTAAACATATCACATTTTGATGTTTGGTTTAACAACAAATATGAAATTAAAATCTTATTATTCACTCCTAATTGTCCAACAATAGATGCTCAGGCTAAATATGAAAAAAGAGATTCAGAGTAAATATATGATCATCGCATGATTGATCATTTTTAAACCCGTTTTGTTTGTCCGCGAGTATATCATTGTCTTCTGAATTGAGGATAAACGTTTGTTTATAAAAGAACTGTAAAATTTACTGTTGCACGAGAGCAAACTGATCCCTCTGTAGTTCAGTGGTAATCTCCGGTCTGAATTAGTGTTCTTCAAAATTGGGCATATAATGGCCTTTCTCCACTCTGGTGGTATTTTACTAGAACCGAATATACATAGAAGTAGTTAGTCTATAAATACATAGCAACGTGTATTGGAACCAAATTTCTACCACATTGGAATGTGTGTATAGTTGAGATAGACACATTTTGTTGTTTTACAGTATATAACATTGATAAAATATTGAAAAAAGGTAATTTTCTTGTTCAAATTATCTTTTTGTTAACTGATTTATTTCACCTAGATTGTTATTACTAAGCCAATTACGCTCAAAGTCTCACTGTGTATAATAGTTACCAAACATATATGGATAAATTGTCTTGCTCAAAGACACCACGCATAGACATGGCGGAGGATTGAACCAACGACTCCTTGATTCTGATGCTTTACCACTGGACCAAGCGCTCCACACTTAATCTTATGCATTGTAAACACAAATTCATTTTGTAATACCCTTTTTTATATAAATGCAAGAAAAGCATACAGAAGCTAAGAATAAAGATGCAGATAGAGACAAAAAGGTAAGGAAGTTGCTGACAATCAACCTAGATAGTTCAAAGGTGTCTTAGAGAATATTAAAGTTGCAACAACAAGTCGTGTCCGTAAACTCCGGGAAATACAACCTCGAAACAAATGAGACCAAGATGCCTCCAACCCCTACAACCCCGAATTCCTTAAGACGAAAGAATGAAAAACATAGGGACGACATGAAACTACAACGCAGTCAGCAAAATATTAAGAACTAGATGAACAAAGTCAGAGTGAGGAACGTTTGTCTGCGTGTTCAGCTAAATTCTCCAAAGGACATTAAGAAATCAATTTCATATTCCTCTGACATTTCCCCCATAGTTGGCAGTGATGAAAAATGCAAGCATAAAAGTAGGGAGGCTCGTGCATTCTTGCGTGTAAGAGAAACTTTGCCTTGAAGTCCAGCTAAGAAGGAGCGTATCATTGAAGGCTCCACGGTCTCACCAGATGTTGAGTCAGAGTCCTTCTGTACAGACTGTGTTAAATCAAAAAAGGCTAAAAAAATAAGCCCACAATTCTCAATCATTGAATCCCAGATGTAGAAATAAGGAAACCAAAAAGTGAAATGAAACTCCAACAAGCCTTGTTGCATCTAAATTATTCAGAAAATCACGCAAGAATTCAACCGTGGCTTACATGCTAAATGTGTTGTATTCTCAAGATGTGAAAAGAATGAAAATAAATCAAGAAAATCAAGAAAAGACATGATACCTGAGTCAGAAATAGATTTTGTAAGTAGCTTTTATCTTGAGGAAACAAGCAGAGAGATGCCCAACAAATGGGATGTGCTGCTAGTTAAAGACAAAAATGGAAACAAACTTCCGATCCATAAGCAGTTAATGGAAATGACACAGACCGAAGCATATGGGAAATTCTAAACAAAAAATCTTGATGTGAAAATCGGTCAACGGAAATTTGACATATTGATGCCGCAGCAAGTGCGAAAGTCAAAACTTGCAAATGTAGCTGTGTGCTGCTGTACCTACTGTGAGAATGTCAGGTTAAAACTACAAACACTGAATAAAGTTGTCAAAGAACAGCCTTCAGTTTCAACCATAGACATTGTTGATAGTACGCTGTGTAATAAAGTTTGGCAACGTCATTCCGACAAATGTTTACAAAGACAGTGTGACAACTGTGCAAAAACCATACCAGGATGTCGGAAGCTAAACAGTGTTAAAAGCATCGGTGTTAATAATCATTTGAAAGTTATAGTACTCAGTTGCTACTGTGCAGGGTGCAGAAATAATGGTGAATGTGAAAACTGGTCATATGTGAACCGATAGAATGAACGTAACCTAATACCGGTTGACGACATACGCAACAATGAGAATTCTCAACCAACTTGTGTTCCTGACCCTGAGCCTGAACTGACTGAGAATGAGCAAGCTCCCCAAATCCTCCATCAATATCCTATTCCTAAGTAGAACATTTATTGCAATAAAAGTTTGCTTCTTTGCAAAAGTATGTGAAGTTGAGCATACCGGTGTTCGTGTGAAGTACCTTGAAAATATGGAAAATGTCACCAATATCCAGAAGCAACCAATAAATCCTGGTAAACACTTTCTGATATTGTATGTGTGTTGCAACCGCCTGATGCTGTTGTTATAATTCAACTGTTAATTGTGCGTTCAAAATCAGACAAAAAGGGTAATTTTATGAATTCAATCAATTGTATCTCCCTTATTTTGTAACGTCCGTTCTCTGAGCACTTATGTCATATATATGCTATTTATTAAAATTGATGTAGCAGAGACTGTAATCAATGTTTATAGTATGTTGTATTACTTCTTTATATTAAGTACGGTTATATTTGTTTTGTCTGCATAGAATCTACAAAATGTAAAAAAAAATCAATATTTTTTTTTAAAGATACTTTTAAATTAATACAGATACACAAGATGACTACAGGTATCCATTTTTAAGATTAAGATATGAAAAAAAGCACATTCATCAATATAATTCATGAAGCTGTAACGTCCGTCCCCTTGTTTATCAGCCTCAACTTATCACTTTTTCGATTGTATTAGAAACAACAACAACAACAACAACAACAACAACAACAACAACAACAACAACAACAACAACAACAACAACAACAACAACAACAACAACAACAACAACAACAACAACAACAACAACAACAACAACAACAACAACAACAACAACAACAACAACAACAACAACAACAACAACAACAACAGCAGCAGCAGCAGCATTTAATGTGCAACAGGTATAATGCGTGATGAACTGATTAGGAAACCAAATAATGACTATGGGATGATTAGCAAAACTATGAATCTAGGACACGTCTAATACTGACAAGGGGCGATGAACAAGTTTACTGTGCGTTTAGGAAACTTATGCTGACAAGGGGTGATGAACAAGTTTACTATGCGTTTAGGAAATCTAATGCTGACAAGGCGTGACGAACAATTTTACTATGAGTTTAGGAAAACTAATGCTGACAAGGCGTGGCGTACAATTTTACTATGAGTTTAGGAAACCTAATGCCGACAAGGCGTTATGAACAAGTTTACTATGAGTTTAGGAACCCTAATGCTGACAAGGCGTCATAAACACTTTTACTATGAGTTTAGGAAACCTAATGCTGACAAGGCATCATGAACAAGTTTACTATGCATTTAGGAAACCTAATGCTGACAAGGCATCATGAACAAGTTTACTATGCATTTAGGAAACCTAATGCTGACAAGACGTCATAAACAATTTTACTACGAGTTTAGAAAACCTAAGCTTACATAGCATCTTCCACAATAAGACATCACTGGTGTTAAAAAGTGACCTTTATATGATTTTAACAATTTACAATCTTAGAGTGTAACTGCATCGTATTAAAAACAATCTGGTCACCCTAACAGTCATCGTGAACTTTTATGTGTGGATATATTCCTGCTATAAAAATAATTTCAAAAGAATCTATGTGGGTATTTTACCCTCGAAACCCTAGATCTTATTTTGTATAGAACAAACAACAAAATCCATCTGCGTAGGGAGACCTAAGGATGTACAATATAAATTGATAATTACAATTAAAAACATATTTTACATCTTTATTCTCCTTACATGAATCTAATTTGATTTAATTAAGATATTTGAAGATCTTATGGAGGTACGCGCTATCAGTCGCTGGAAATCCCCTGCCCTATTATGTAGCATCGCTATGAACTGCACGAGAATCGCACTCGCGTGTATCACAAGACCCAGGAAGATGACCGGTTCGTATTTGCCACAAATGTAATATTCGAGGTAGTCTTCTCGTTTTGTATGTAAATGCAGAAGGGTTACAGAGAGCACCAGATTCATTAAAATGAACACAATAATTATTTTATTACGAAACATTTCTAAGTCACTGGACATTTTCTTTTTGTGGGTTTCATCTACAGGTAATGGTTCTAAAAATACCTTTATTACACCCCTCCAAAAGTCTTCCTCTTCGTTGGCACATTTTGCTAATATCCCTTTAGTCATACCTATTGGGTCAATGTTATTAAATATCACAGCATCCTTTCCCTTAATTTCATCTTTTTTATTTTCAGTCTTATAACTATCAATGGCGTCTCCTATTCCACCTCTACATAGCAAATAAAAGTTTTCAAAACACTTAAAGAACTGTCTCTGTGAGTATAGCACATCATCTGGAAACAGAAAGGTAACGGCATTGGAAACTGTTTTGTACAACCACTCAGTTTTATCAGGCATACAATTGGTAAACAATTTGTGAACAAGTTCATAACCACCGTGAGCATTCACAGGTTTATGGCAATTTCCCGCTTTTTCGAACTTTGCTCCATCTTCCGTTTCTTTGACTGGGACATCTCTTGTTCCCCATGAAACATCGTTAATGGTACACAGATAAAACACGGTCAGAAACAATATGTTCATAGGTGGCGCCCTAACTAGGTACAGCAACCCGTGTTTCAGGGTATGCGTCTCATATGGATGGCAGAGAGCTGCTATTGTTATTATGACCAAATAACCAAATGGAAGAATAGTATATGTAGAAAATAAATCCTCCTCGACAACAAATATTACAGCTAACATTGTCATGAACACCAAAACAACACTATAGATTATACTAAATATAGACGCGTATCTTAACTGAACATCCCTTGAACACTGAAGACAAATGAGTACGTACAATCCGATTGGAGATGTTACCATTATATATGCTATAGTGAGATCCACATGGAAAACTAAATGAATTGTTTCTGCGAGTGTAAATGAAATGAACGAAGGTGAAATGAACATGGTCACAAGCATGATGGCCATATACACGATGTACGCTATGCATATGTTGGTGTTGGCGTAGACAATACTTCTCCATGAAGATATAATGTCTAGATGGTTAACAATCAGAGATGCCATCCACCTTCGCATCTGGATAAAGAAGTCGCCAAGAGTGTCCGGTGCAAAGGTAACAGCATGTGCTCCAGCGAAGAAGTCAGTTTTGTAACCGTGCTTGATGAGCAATGTTGAAATCCACCTGTCTTCACCTGTTAATACAAATTCAAATCCATTATGTCTCTAATTAAAGCAATGTGCCGTTTAAGTTTAAAACTCCTGGTTTTCTTTCCTCTTTGTTGACATATTATTACCAAAAACACACACATACATTGAAAACGAATATATATACAGTTGGTAATGCTGGAAGGAACAATTTATAACCAATAACTGTGTTTTAAAGAAATTGATAAGTTAGTTTTATCATAAGCGGTGTTTAAAGAAACTGACTGTGCTTTTAAAAGTCACAAATGTTGTTAAAAGTAATATTAGCCGTATGCAATTTAAATTTTAGTATCGCGTGTGTCCGCCGTGAGCGTTGCCTAATTGTGTACATCGTCTGCGCATAGAACCTGCAAGCCTGTGCAAAGTTGAGCCGGGATTCTGCTCCGTTCTTCAGTTATGGCTAATCTTAGTTAGGGATTTGTCTGGCAAGAACTTTTCTCTTCAGATAAACCTACATATGTTCCATTGGGTTCATATCTGGGGATAGAGTCGTTCAAGGTAGCACATTAACGTTATTGACTCCAAGAAAGTTTGTTGTTATTTTTGCACTAAGGGGCCGCGCATTCTCTTGCTAAGGACGGCGCCAGGATGGTGATGAATAAATGGTAAGACAACTGGCTGCAGTTCATGATTAACATAACGTTGCGCCGTAAAACCTCCACAACCACGTCCAAAATCAAGGAAGCCCCCTTTTGTGCCGACCCATAAATCAACACCACACCATTGCACTAGGTCTTCCCCCATCTGTCTAATTCAACAACACAGGCGCCAGAAACCCGTTCACCGGTGCGGCGGTACACATAATTATGTCTTTCACTGGTATCTACTTGGAATTTTGATTCATCCGTAAAAAATACTGAATTCCATTGAGTTAACAACCATCTGTCATGGAGCAATGCCCAATTCAAACGCAAACGTCGGTGGTTGTTTGTAAGACGTGCTCCATAATACGGACGTCAGCATCGTATTTCTGCAACGCTGGGACGTCGCCTTACGGTTCTGACACTAATGTGTGGCCAATTTCGTCCAGGTGTGTTGAAACCTGGTTTACGTGGGGCAGTCAATATGTTGCGTTTCAGATGCGTTTCAACGATTTGTCTGTCTTGACGAAACGTCGTTTCTGGTGGACGCCCAGACCTCTGCAGGTCGGCAACTGATCCAGTAGTGGTGAATTTCTGGCGCAATCGACAAATAGTGCGTTCAGTAACCCCGAAAGCGTTCGCAAACCGCAATGTGTGTTCTTCGGCTTCAAGACGACCGATTGCGCGTATACGTTGATCATTTGGAAGCTTCAGTTTGTCAAAATACGTGAAGTTTTAGCAATATCTGTGTGTCTTTCAATTGGATTATTGATAGGCAACTGAATTATCCATGAACATCGAGTACGCTGTTTAGATCCTATTGCGCATGTGATTGCACGTGAAAAAACGTCGTCGGCGTGATATTACCATTATTCGTGCAGCTAAAACTTTAGGTTTTCAGTGAATTGCTTTAGTAAACGTAAACAAAACATATATGGAAAATAGAAATGGTGTAGTTTTGATAGTTTCTAAGTTATCGACCATCATACATCTGGACAAGAGTTTTTGCCTTAAGTATATATATATATACTCAAACGCAAAATAAAGTGTGCACTTTTTATTTTTTTATCATTTTAATTCTACAAAGTATAAAGTTGTCAAATTTGAAACATAAAATATCGGTCGTTACGGTTTATAGCCACAACGAAAAATCAGTCAAACTATGGCTAGTTATTACGTAATAGTCCGAATTGCGATTTTGCAGGATTTCCACGTGGAACATGTATACATAATTACAAGTATATATATATGTATGGTGCTGGGCAGAGGTGACTCTGCGCAAGAAAACATCCCTTTGGTTATTTGTGTATTTTATATTTTGACCCCTAATCCACGCTGACGCGTCGTACATTTTATCCAAATGCTTAACAATAAAATAAACATATTGGTTAGAAAGGTAATTGAATAAGCTAAAAATTGATACCACACATGATAGAATCCATCGTTGCATTTTCAGAAAATCAAAAATAGAAATGTGCACATTTTCTTTTGCGTTTAAGTATATATACAATGCGTTAATTAACATTAGTGAACAATAACAAAAAAAAAAGAGAAAGAACAAAAGCATATGAAATTATTCTCCTAGAATTATGTTTTAATACATATTTTGATTTGTTAATATTTTGCAATTGTTATAAGTGTTACCCTGTTCACACTGGATATAATGTCTTGCTTCCGTTGGTTTTTCAGCAAATTCAAAGATAAAATTTGAGTCAAATAACGCTGTTCCAGTAAACATTGAGAAACACCCAGAATTGACTAGACAGCATCCAAGTACGTGTTCTGACGTCTTCTGAAACCAGTGACCAATAGCATATTCAAACTGCTGAAACCAAACCATGGGTCCTGGAATAGAAACATAATTGGACGTTTAATTAAGGATTTCATTGGTCACTTCTCTCATGTATGATGCTTATGAATCTGACATGCACGTGATTCTGATAAGTTCGATGCTTTGTAATATGGTCAGTTGTGTTGCTTGTAACTCGGCACAGTCTTTTGTTTGTATTTTTGGCTTGAAAATCTGATACGTACAGGTGATTTTTATTTACCTGAGAACCGTTGTAAACTTAAGCAGGTATCTTATTATTGATTTAGGGATTTGCATTTATTTCTCACTTTATAACTAATATGTATACTGAATCCCCCAAAAAGGGATATTATCATTTTTATCCCACAGACTGACATAAACAAGTTTGTGCTCTCAATGCAACGTTGCTGTCAAGCAGTCATCATCGCACGCGGCGGCCACACACTACTGATAACCCGATTTTGAAATCCATCCCTCCATATTTTAAATTCAAATCATACAATAAAATTGATAATTTCTGTCCAATTTAGCTATTTCAATGGATTGATAAGACATAATTATACAACAAACAGAAGATTTCAGCCTAATTTAGTTAAATGTTAACAACATATTCATATTCAAACTTAGCAAAAGTTTCTTTTTTGGTTCAGTTAAATACTATGTTCGCCAGGCGAGGTTTACCTACTTTACCTTTATCAAAATGCAGTAAGCGTATCTCATTTGCATTCAAATTTGAATCGACTGTACGGGGATGTTCGAAATGTAGTGCATATTCATAAGTCGCCCAAAATGCACGTGAAATTTTACAATGATAATTATACGCATGGGTAGCTCTATTCAATACGTACGCAATAGCATATACATGTGTCTGCTGAAACACAGGATTTCAGGGTTATAGCCATTTTAATATAGGCAGTCGTTGACCACTGTTGTAAAATGGATGGGAAACGACTAGCAAATAATGAGGACAGTCCAACTCTAAAATGTATTTTTTGATGAAATCACACGGGTTATGGGTTGACGAAATTGTTTTATGAGACAGTTCGTAGATGAAAAAAGAAATTTGATTCTAGCCAGAGTCTGTTAAAATGCAGCAAAATCTGGTCGGCCAAAAGCAAATCGTTTCTAAAATTAGGGAAATTGTTCGAAATGTTGCGAGATATAATGTGCATGATATAGCACCCATTGCAGGCTTTAACTATCTTCAGTTCATTTCGTTCTGAGAAAAATCATGACAGTCAGGAAACTTTTAGCTAGATGGGTGCCCAACCTGTTGACTGAGGACAAAAAGAAGGCACGTGTTGAAACTGCCAAAACACTGCTTAAAATGTGTTGCCTGTATATACATTATAGCAACTGCAAATTTTGTCACTGCTGATGAAACATGGGTTTAATATTTCGAACCAGTGAGAAAGGCTGGGAACAAAATGTGGACCAACAAACATGGCAGAGGGCCAGTATTTGCCAGCGGACCTTGAGTATAAAGGCGATTCTTTATGCAATGTTCTTCTCTATTGAATGGTAAGCAGTACAGGTATCAGTAAACAAGGGTAAAAGTGTAAATGTTAGGTATCATCGTGATGTGGTTCTAAAAAACTGAAAAAGTACTATGAAAAATGTCGCCCAGTCACTGGATTCAAACATGTTCACCTCTTGCATAAAAATGCTCCAAGGCACATCGCTGTTTGAGAACGTTACAGTGCTACCACACTTTACTGCGGAGTGCTTACTCCGCAGACCTTGCCCCATGTCACTTTTTCTTTTTCCCAAATTGAAAAAAAACTTCCTCTCTGGTCGTAGATATGGGTTACAGCAGGGTCTGCCGTAAACCAGTGCCTTCATAGTAAACCCCAATCAGCCTATCGTGACGCTTTACGGAAATTATCCACATACTAAAATATGTATTTCTAACCGGAGAGAGTACTTTCAGGGTATGAAATGAAGACATTAGCGAATTAGTTAGTTATTAATGGTAAGAGGGTAAACACACAATACATTTCGAACACCCCGCGTATGTTTCTTATAATTATGATCAATTAATTATTATGCAAATCTAGTTAAGAGTGCTACTATTCATCTAGTCAAATATGTTGCATGTTATTCTAGCCAATTATGTTCCTTTTAACATGACCAGTTGAAAACCTAGTCAAATTTATTTCTTGTAAATTCAAGTAATTGAGTTACATTAATCTAGACAGAAATGCTACCTTACAATCTAGTCAAATATGTTGCATGTTATTATAGCCAAACATATCAGTTATAAAACTAGTCAAACTTGTTTCTTGTGAATTTACATAAGTTAGTTTTTACATTAATCTAGACAGATATGCTACCTAACATGACCAGTTGAAAACCTAGTCAAATTTGTTTCTTGTAAATTTAACTAATTGTGTTATTACATTAATCTAGACAGATATGCTACCTAATAATCTAGTCAAATATGTTGCATGTTATTATAGCCAAATATATCAGTTAATATATGGTCAAACTTGTTTCCTGTGAATTTACATAAATGCATTTTTACATTAATCTAGACAGGTATGCTACCTAACATGACCAGTTGAAAACCTAGTCAAATTTGTTTTTTGTGAATTCAACCAATTGAGTTATTACATTAATCTAGACAGGTATGCTACCTTACATGACCAGTTGAAAACCTAGTCAAATTTGTTTCTTGTGAATTCAACCAATTGAGTTATTACATTAATCTAGACAGGTATGCTACCTAACATGACCAGTTGAAAACCTAGTAAAATTTGATTCTTGTGAATTCAACCAATTGAGTTATTACATTAATCTAAACAGGTATGCTACCTTGCATGACCAGTTGAAAACCTAGTCAAACTTGTTTCTTGTGAATCTAGCCAAGTGAGGTTTTATACATTACCAGATCCAATTGGAATGATTCGTCCACAGACCCCAGCCACACCCTGTTTTGACCGCAAACTTTCTAACAGTAGCGGGACCGATTCTGGCTCGAACTCAACATCCCCGTCCACCATGAGTAAAAATGTGTTCTTCAACTATAAACCAAGATTATCTTATTATATCTATTATCAAATACTAACATTATCTTATTTAATAACTATAGTAAAGTTATGATTCAACATATATATAGTACAAAATACTGGAATGTTTCTATTTATTTTTATAAACAAAGATTACCACAGAGAATGTTATTTATAGTAGAACATCGATGGCTCGAACCTGACGGGACTTGTTACCGCAGAGAATGTTATTTATAGTAGAACCTCGATGGCTCGAACCTGACTGGACTGGTTACCACAGAGAATGTTATTTACAGTAGAGCTTCGATGGCTCGAACCTGACAGGACTGTCCAAAATAGTTCGAGTTCAATATCTTACCATACATGTATATACATCGAAATAGGAATTCGGCCGAGACCAGATTCGCGCTATATGTGGTGTTCCAGCCATCCGTATTTGCTGTAAGAATAAATTACTAACAGGGGACGTAACATTCACATGACACAACCTCCAAAATCTGCATACGCATAATTAAGGTGAATGTTATACCACGGCCATCTTAGAATTCAGATTTCATGTCATATAAAACAGAAAATAGTGCATTTAAACTAAACAATAAGTATGTGTCGTTCATAGTTAACCATTGTCGGAATCCCCTGGTGACCCATTGTATATAACGTTTTACCGTTAATGGCGACTATACGAAATGCATTCAACCGTGAATTCCGACAATCAGTTAATATTTTTCCTTTAATATCCTTACGTGTTTTATACATAAACTATTTATCCACATGGTGCAACATGATATTACAATGTACAATATATTCGTATGTGTACAAATCCTTTGTTTTGTTTCTATTTCGTAAAAGGGGCATGACTCTTGTAAATGAATGAAAGGAATTTCGTGGTCATAAATGACCAAAAAAGGTAACATATATGTATTTTTATTCTTTTACATCGGGATGGTAGAAAAAAAATCCGAGGAAATACAAATTTATATTTTGACATAATGGCGGTTATAAATAATTCTTGTTTCTTCTTCTTTAAAAATGCATTTGCCTTATTTCTAAATGCTCATTTTTTATTTGAATGACATTATTAATGTACTTTTAACATTTTGACAGCATTGTCATGTTTGCATTGTGAATTAAGAAAAAAAAATTGATGCTTGGTAATTGGGGTATGAATACATGATTTCGGAAGTCTACTTTCACTTTGTCACCAGTGTACACACTAGGCAGAAAAAAATCTCTTATATGACACATGACCTCTACTTTTCTCATCATGGTAGTGCAGAGGTTGACAAACAGTAAAATGTAAGTTTCACTTCTTTCATTTGGGTCTCTCTAAAATTGACAAGCTTCAAACTTTTAATATTTACTATAGAATAACGAACAAACAATCACTGGTTTCTTAAGTTTTTTACTCATTTTTTTTTTAAAATCTACCGTGACTTTACTGACTGCATGTAATTATGAAAAAAAATATTCTAAAATATGTAGTTTCATGCAATAATATTTGGGGGTTAAATAATCATAATTATGGTGAAACAAACATTCATAGTGTAAAAAATAATATGATTTTATGAACATATGTGAACTTTGAGTGTGTTGCCATACCCCCCTTTAACATCATTGTAACTGCATAGCCTGTTGTACATTCATTATTACCTTGTGTTTCTGTGCGGCAGATAATTTGCTGGAATTATGACTAGTTATTTGTTCCGCCGTTGTTTGGCCCAAAACCTTATATCCAAGAATATACAGCATGTACATTAACTGAAAAGAACAACATTCCGTATTTTTTTATTACCACTCATGGGCGTTAATAGCAATGTTGGGAAAGCTACATTTGGGCACGTTGATTGGTCAGTTGCTTCATATAAAGTTTAAATGACGTCACAGTTCGGTAAGCGTTCAATTGCTATGAATTGTGGGACATGCATAGAATTCACTGCTTGTTTGGTTGATAGACCTGATACGGGAGATATCAGGTTCTGGTATAGACTAATCCAATGATATATGCAAAATTACGCATACCGCGATAATATATTTAAACCGTTTAGGATGTATAGACGTCTTCACTGTTTATATTTGGAAAGCCCCCCCCCCCCTCACAAACACACAGACACACACACACACACACACACACACGAACACGAGCCATTTTATTTTATTCGGTAAATTATATTTTTTCGAACATGTCACAAATACATCGAAATGCCTCTATACATTATCAATAATTTTAATTAATTTTAAACTGGTCAGATTCTTTGCTCTTTTGAGCACCTAGGTAACATATAGGGTAAGCATATCTTTAACAGGTCAAAACCAGAAATACATAGCCAGACATATATAACAAGTTAAAACAAGATATCCATCAATAATATATAATAGTAATCAAAATATATTATATCTCACAAATTCCAAGATTTGAAACCTCTTAATAACAAACCTGTGTCCATCTTTTTCTGTTCCTTATTTTAGATTTATCTTTTAAATGAAGCGTTAACAGCGTTCCACCTGGTAACGTCCACGCCATTCTGGCACCGTACGGTAGAGAAATCGTAGTGGGCAAACGGGTCCACCCTGACGGACCATCTGCCGAAGTCCTTAAACAAATGTTTTGATCTTATAACACTGTCAAAAGCAATATCTGGAAAATGTGACGTTTATATACATATTATAGATTAATAGGTAATATTGAGATAAGTTTCATAAGATTGGAAAGAACGTGTAATCTAGTGGTAGAACATAAATTATGCTTATACTTAATACTGGTTATATCCAGAGAAATGTATATGTGTGATTTGACTATTTAAAGCTGCGAGAAACAGAAACAAAGTGTACATGTTAAATTATCAGTTTGCTTTAGATCACCATGCATGGTTGCTTACTTTGCTACAGTGTCTATACAATCTATCAGCTGAAACACAAACTGGTTGGGGATTCTTTGTTGACTTGCCAAATCGGTCTCAAATGCGTCATCGAAAAAAATGTTAACTGAAAATAGATATAACGGAAGAGCCAATTAAAGATTTGAATAACCTTTATGTTTCTGATGTGTGTTGAATTAAAACCATATAAAAAAAGTTTCACTGCTTACAAGAACAGAATAACAAACATAAGGATTAAATAGATGGTAAAAGTCAAATAGTTGATGATAAAAGTTAAATCAACGATGAAGAGTAAACAGATTAAAGCATTCATTGAGACAGATGCCAGGACAATATAAAAAAGAGGATGGAAATAAGGTCTATGTAGTTTATGTTTATTTTTCACTAACATCGCCGATTCAGAATACAACGACCGTTTCCACAACCAAGACATCGACAAAATAAACAGTGATACAATCAACAACAATAATGGCGACACGAAAAATAATGAGACAAAATGAGCTATATAGTTTAAACTTATTTATTTTACTTCGCTTGTGAAACAAGTTCTTACAACTTAGTCAAATCACGCTCGAAGTCTTCCTCGAGAGAACCAGTATTAAGCATATGCGGAGAAGTGTCTTGCTCAGAGACACCACACATAGCCGTAGCGGAGGATCGAACCCACGACCCTCCGAACATGGTTTCGGTGCTCTACCACTGGACCACGCGCTCCACTGAGCTATATGTACCTCCATACCCTCATAAGGACCTTATTTTCTTTTTATATGCAATGTTGGTGTACTTTTCAATTCAAACATGTTGTTAACTTAAGGAAAGTCCAATATTAGTTTAAATGAATTACAAAAAAACACCAAAACATCAAACACACACACAGGTATTTTATTGAAAACAAAGGAACCTACTCTCGGGGTAATATTCGTCGTGGTGTATGTTCCCTTGTATTTTCTCTTTTCTCCGTGCTGCACAATGCTGATCAATGCTTAAACAATAATGGTATATAAAGTCAATATATAGTTAATACGCTTTGCATTGGTTATATTTATATTCGAAGACAAACATAAATATCAGAGACAACATATACTGTGGATTGTCTAACAGGAGATGTAGCATTCGGAGGACACATCCAACACAATAGCACAGTCAGTCATTACATAGAATAATCTTACATAGTGAAGATAAACATACACATATACACAATAAGTGACAACAGGGGTCAGCTCCCTTAGAACAACCCGTAACACAACCGTCACTGGTGAGCTTAATTCAGAAAAAAGGGACGAGGGAGATTAATAGGGATAAATGAGATAAAAGGCGATAATGATGATAAAAAGGGACGAGGCAGATAAAAAAGGGACAAAGGAGATACTTAAATTAATGTTATTCATATATAAATCGACCGTTGCACCAACCGAATATACAAACAAATATAAGTAGAAATATCCAAGTATTACATGTACGTAAATTTACTATTACAACTATACACACATCACAAGAGATATGAAGTTATTGTGACGATACAGTAGACCTTTTACGAATGTACAACGTTATTTTGTTGTTTTTCAAGGGGTATTCTGAGAAAATTTAGTATGTTCTCATATCAATAAAATGTATTTTTATTTTGATAGGTCGGAAGGTACGGACTCTTTTTGTGAGCTAATCACAAACTAATGTCGTATTAGTTATAATATTTGGTCAACTGTTGAATAGAGGAAACAAGAGTAGTTCCTTTCTTTCAAAGATATAAGGTGATGGATGCCAACACACTCAGTCAATGCTCAATTGAGCTATTACCGTGTCTTCGCGCTCCAAATCAGATACCGTGACTTTGTAGTGAAATGCAATACTCTAGTAATCAATCTTCTTGACTTAAGGACGTTTTCTTCAGTTTATGTTATTTTTTTTCTTTGGATAGAATTTTATGAAACTTCCTAGTATTTAAGTTTAATGTATGTTCATGCAATATTAAAAATCAAAAACACATGTTACTGTACAGATTCTTTGGTATTACCTCCTCATAAACATACCCGTCTTTAAAATATGGCGGGAAAATGTAGATTTTACAAGCAATGCGAAAAAATATTGAAACTTGTTTACATCTAGTGTTGAATTAACACTAATACAAAGATGCATGCATATTATAATAATCGTCATTGAAATGATAATTGTAAGCTTGAATGTTTAGGGTTTTAAAAAACAAAATCATTTCGGCAAAGTGTCATTTGGGTTTCAACTTTGTTATCACAAATACTCTATGATAACTATTCTAATGACAATCGAATAAAAAATACACTTCACCTCGTAATTTGAGAAAAAAATAGCCCTAAAAGTATGCCATCGTTGAATAAACTGCAGTTGCAAAATTAACGTTTTTATACTAAATGAGGATATTTGTATAAATATAAAGATTTCTATTTCAAATTCAGGTTAAATTGCTATAAACAATTATTTTACACCAGTACGCATATTTCATTTATTGAATACAATATAAGAGACCAATTTTAGGCGTACCCATAAATGAGTAGGTCATCCGAAATAAGGTCAGTTATAGTATAATAAAGTATATAGTGACGCAGGTGGGTCTCGACAAAGTTGCTTCCCTTTGTGCGCAGAATAGGAGCGCATGAAAAACTATAGAAAATGTCCTTAAAGACGCCTCACCTGTATCACCAATATTTTTTCAAACTTAGCAGTAAAACTGCACATTTATATCAAACATCATAATTATATTATGGATATTCTGTATAGTAACTTATAATATATTATGTCTCTTTAGTGCAAACATATTTAATTTTGTTTACCAAATACTAAATCGCAGTCCGCGATAAAGTCACTCATTGACCAGTATGGGGTTATGCTGAACTTTGACATTCACGAACAAAACGGAAAGTGCCGAATGTGTATTAACCAATTTCTTATAAATAAGATAAACTACAAGGACGGTATCAACTATTATTAATGAGACCTTCCTCTTTGTGATTCAATAAAATTTCAATTATTTACTGTACATTAAGTTATAGGTGATGCATATTAAAACATATTATAATGGAGATTTTTGATAACAATAACTTAAACACAAATTTAAAGGAAGAGATCCAAAATAATCTGAAGTAAAGTTTATTTTGCTAACTGCCGCCAAATATGTAAGATCACGCCTTTATTATGTCAAATACTGCATGATTACAACATGATACTATGAACTATTAACACATTTAGATAAAGAGCAAAAACTATTTTTCTTACCGGAAAAGTGATTTTAATAATTGTGTCATCTCTTGTTTATTTTCGTGCCACATGGGTACACATATGTACACAGACGGCGCCACATCCGGTGATGGTACTCTATCAGGTAAGACTTTTCTACTGCGGCTCTTGAAGTTGGAATACTTTCGACGTTTTGTATATCTTGGACCTTTTTTGCGTCGAAGCAGCATATTCATATCGGAAAATATGTTGCCGTTAAGTGGACATACAAACAACCTAAGAAAATTCAAGAAATTATATATACAATATCCATAACTGTAGAACAAAATTAATTTGTTAAAAGTAAATGCATCATATATATGATATACTCTTTACAGTCTAATCATAAACATATTCATATGACTATCAATCCAGGGGTCGTGAGCTCGAATCCCCGCCCGGCAGGATCCAAGGAAACAGTGGTTATGTTAACTGATCTCTGTTAGCCCTCGATGGCGTAAAAATGACAATAAATACTCAATCAATCATATAAACCAGGACTGCGTTGTTCCATATCAAATAAAATGGGTTATAAAGACTAATAAAATAATGACATTTTGATACGATTGCCATTACATTGTTACCTTAATTATAATACATTTCAAAATAACACGACTCGCAAAAATATACTTAACGTGACATTAAGCTAACAGTGCCTTGAATAACTGGACGATCTTGTGAAAGATAGAAAACGTCTTTTGTCAGTGCTAAAAACGTGAGCAGTGTTGCATATCTCACTATCCCTAATGAACGAACTCAATAAAACCGAAATCTCTTTCATCTTCGATGTGTTCTGTGCTGTCAAGATACCCTTTTATCAGATATGTTTGCAAACAAGAAGTGCACATTTTACTTTTTCTCTCAAGATAGAAAAGGACATTAACTTGAGTAAAATAACCTTACAAAACCCAATGAATATGGGTGGTAAATAATTATGTAACACGTACAAAACATACGACTTAATGTTCCAGGAAGCAAGCACGTCCTTAATTCTATATACTGATATAAGATGGTGTCTAAAGATCTAACATAATGTTTATAAAATATTTAATTTATAAAACGAGTTGACACAGTTTAAATTATGTCTAGCACATTATACTTTTATTCAACGAGTTTTATAAAAACTAGTAAATTCATGAGCACGAATGTAAGATTCTTTTTATCACTTAATAAAAAAATTATTTGCAGATTTTGTCTATTATTAGAACAAGGAACAAGAATTTTCTGAAGACCAATAAAGCTCGCCTCTGGGTGTCTAGGTCGAAAAAGGGCCATAACTGAGCCAAAATGCAATCCAGAGTTATGGTTCTTATCACTGTGTGTTCAATTAATGATGTTAAACACACATGCAAAGTTTCATTCATATCCAATTAGTGGTTGCATAGATATCTGAAACTAGTACGCTAGAGTTTAACCTGGGTGTCTACAAACGACGACGACGCCGACGTTGCCGGGGTCATGACAACAGCTCTCCTTGAACTTCGTCCCGGCGAGCTAAAATATGTTCTAAGACTCTATAAATAACATTTTGTAATTATTAGTTTCTGCCAGTCATTGTGCGACGTAATGCATGAAAATAACGCCCGATTGTCATTGCAATCGCCGTGACCCAGATGATCTATAGTCGAAAGGTAGTTCGGTTCTTTGCGTAAGAGAGCCGTGTTATACGGACAGAAAGTGCGATGAATCGGTAGTGATTTCACTAGGTTAATATAAAATTATGACAATGGTTTATTACGCTCCTGCATCAGAGTATCAAGTGATAAGCATATATATAAATATATATATTAGTTTTATACCAATCATGTAAATAGCTTACTGAAAAATGCTGGTATAACGCTGATAGGCTGGTTCCCAGATATAACAAGTCAACAGCACCAGACATATCCAAACTGGAGTACCAGAGTAAAGTAAGATGTCGAACGATTCTGAAGCCGTGATAGGACATTGCAACTCATCTGACAGTATTCCAGATATAAAAGAATAGCTATTGCATTTCAAAACAACCATAATTCCTGCTAATGGAGAAACAAGTATAACTGGCAAAGAAAACGCAATTTTCTGCATGTTCATTGCGTATGCCATTGTCGAAGCACGCGTTAAGGCAAATGAGCAAATAACTACAAGAAAGACCATATAGTGTTCTTGACAGTGTTCGTATAATGCGACGATTTCTTTCTCTAATATCTTAACTGAAAATATCCGTGTATGGTGTAATCCCTCTTTCGTAGTGTGACATCCATTCGTCTTATTTAAACGTCCAGTTGGTGCATGAATTTGTGTATGTATTGATTGCGATGTATTGGTCCATTCCAGAGATAGTCCTTGACTTTCACTTTTAAGACTTTTAAGGGTGTATTCTGTCCCTTTGAGCGTTTGAACAAAACATATCCTACATAGTATAATAACAGATATTTTTGCGAAAATCAACACATGTTTTATTTTTTCTCGTCTGCTGCACAAACGTTGTCTCATTTTTTTTAACTTAATATTAAATCCCGCAAATGTAACGTTCCCGTGTGCAAAATTTTCCCAGAACCCAACAGAAACTAACAAACAAGATATCCAACTGTAACACGTTAAAGATTTTTTGTCAAATAGAAACAACGACGACATTATATTTAATTGGATAAACAAACACACTAATAGCATCAATGTATTCCTGTTACACCGTCTTTTCTTTACGTGGGATAGGCTCTCAAAGAGACAGAACATCAGTGGTATAACACTGATCGTCATGGTAACCACTATACAAAGAAGCGAGTTAAAATGTGGCAAAACCTTGAACAGCATCAGGCCGATACCAATTGCTGGCATAACTTCCAAAACTATTATCTGAAATAGAGAAAAAAAAGGTTTATAACAAATTAAGTGTAAATCCATTTTAGAAACAATTTAGTAGCCTGATTTTTCATCAGTATATTTCATATAAATTTTATGCAAGACATATGTAAAACCAGAACCGGCAGTCTCCGTGATGATTCTGATATACGACATTGTGTCTCATTATCATTCATCTCTCACCGCTAATTTGAGTGGGAACGTTATCAGTTACTTGCGGAGATGGGGTGTGCTCGAGTACCAGTTAACCTTCCAGAATCCCAGGAAATAGTGGCTAGGTAAACTGATCGTCTGTTAGCCCTCGATGTCATAAAATGAAACTAAATATTCAAACAATCATGCAACGAATACCACACTAACATTTGGCAAGTAAAACAATATGTATTGTTAACCATCACAAGTAAATAACGTTTTTAGTGACGAGAGGGGAACAGAGGACCTTTGGTACACATTAAGCCAACTTCATATGTAAACATCGATTGACAGACAGAAGTTACTTGTCTTTAATCTGTTGTACAGAGATACTCGCAAATTGTTTATAAAACCATATTATTACAATAGGCCAAGTGTTTACAAGTTTTTTTGAAATTACAGAATTTTTGAAATTGGGAAAATACATATACACAGCATTTAATCAACGTAGGTGAAGTATGTAGATTTTAGAAATATTTTAACAAATCATTGTTTGGGAGGCCTTGTGTGTGTGATTATATGTGTACATTTATATTAACTATCTCGGATGATTTATGGCATTTTAGATATTTATTTAAAAGTAAATTGTTTACGAAATTCATTTATAAACAATAAAGTCCAACCTTTTTGAAATATTAACTCCAGAAGTACAGATGATACTTTATGTGTTACACATATTTAAAAATATGTACGAATTGTTTCATAATATATGTCATGTGATAAATAAATTTATTGGATGTATGTATAATGTATGTATGTAATGAGAAACATTATATATTTAAGTTATAAATAATGAAATCTTGAAATCTTGACTCTTTGTAGGTGTAACCCCACCATTGATTTTTGTTCTTTATTCTATAGTAAATAATAAAAGTTTGAAGGCTTGTCATTCATAGAGGGTCCCAAATGAAAGAAGTGAAACCTACATTTTACTGTTTGTCAACCGCTGCACTATCAAAATATGATGAGAAAAGTAGGGGTCATGTGTCATATAAGAGATTTTTTTCTGCTCAGTGTGTACACTGGTGACAAAGTGAAAGTAGACTTCCGAAATCATGAATTCATACTCCAATTTCCAAGCATCATTTTTTTTTTCTAAATTCACAATTCAAACATGACAATGCTATCAAAATGTTCAAAATACATCAATAATGCCATTCAAATAAAAAAAATGAGCATTAAAATAAGGAAAATGCATTTTTAAAGAAGAAGAATTGAGGATTATTTATAACCACCATTATGCGACTACCCCACGGAAGCACTTCCTTTTTGCAATGGTGGCACTATGCCTGTATTACCGTATTTCACTAAGAGCTAGCACTAATCTTAATTACCTTCAAAATTGAAGAGTTACATTACTTAATTAAAGGGGAACGCAACCCTGTGTATAAAACAGGATAATATGAATAGCTATGAGTTCAGCTTTCTATTAATAGTATTATTATGCATAAATTCGAGTCCATAAAGATTTATCAGCTCGTTTTGTAACGGTCATTTTCGCACATCGACTTTATGGTGGAAGTCGCCATATTGGATACCTGCGTGACGTCATAACTGCACTTCCGGTTTAAAACATAATTGATTTATACGCTACAGCAGATGTAGAAACGTGCAATTATAGTCACCGGCAAAAGTACTCGCAAGACTAATAAAATGGATTTTAGTAACGGAGAAGGACTTTTTGCCTACAACTTTGAACCAGAATTTTCAGAAGCAGAGTTAAATGAATTAGAAGACGAGAGAAATAGTGAGACGGCACAGTTGTTCACACACGTGAAAGATTTTTGCAGGTGCAAAAACAGTGTAATGATGCTTTCGTCTGACGAAAATACGTGCTGCAGATGCAATTTCACACTATTGGAAATTCAGAAGATTTAGAATGTATCACAGAAATAATACAGAGATGTCACAGCAATGTCTTATGAAGTTTTCACCCAAAAAGATGATAACTGTTAAACAGTCACACCGATCATGAACCAGAGATCAAACCCGAAACCCATCAATCACATCTCTGACATCTTATCATGTAGCCTGACATTGATGATTGAATTTTTCAAAATAGTAAAATTACCCTTAGCTTGATAAAAAAAAGTAATTATTGCCGTCAGTGTTGATGTAGATCCAGACGAGCCTGCACATTCATGCTGTACTATCAGGGTTTATACTGTTTGCTACTCAGTCAATACATTATCAAAAAACAAAACACTAATTAAACCAAGAATGGAATTAAGGGAAAATGTTTTGTTACATATATTTACCTGTCTAAGAGAGAATAAGAAATAATATTATATCTCTTTTCTTATCGTGTTTAGCTGGTGCGGCCATTGTTGCGTACTGAGAAATGGCTGATAAAATTTTGATTTCATATCCTTTTTAGTAAATTTAGATGAAGCATGAATGAGTTGGGGTTTTTTTGTGTTGTTTTACATAACTGGCACTGTCTTTTGGTTATTCAAATGGTGTTACTACCCAATTTGATATATGATGATTATCTATTCTACCAGTTCTCTGAACATATATGAATGTGTCTCCTTATAGGGAGTGTCATATGGAATATAATGTCTACAGGCATATTGCACAAAGTGTATGTTACTGTCCAGCTACTGGCACCCTGCTGAGCTTTCATAATTCACCAACACCACATTCACACCATGTGGTAATGAGAAATACCCTGCCACATTGTGCATATTGTACCCTAATAAGCGTGATCACCCCAGGTTTAATGACCCCAGGGTTTATGACAGGATGTTATATCACACAGTATTATGCCTTATTACTAATTTAAACATTTTCAGTTAATTAGGGTTTCAATATTAATGCAAACTTACAAGTAAAAAAATTAAGTTATATGATTTTATGAATATTTTTCATAAATTGTATACCAGAACACTATTTTAACAGTAAAAAAAACTTTTCATGTATTAATGAATAAATAAAGGAAGAAAGGTTTTACTTTATCTTTTTTCATTGCGAAGTTGAGGTAGTTCAAATGTCTATTCAAGAAGAATGACCTAGTTGACTGTGAAAAAGCCATATATCAATAAACTAAATTGCCTATTGATTATAAAATTAATAAAATGAGTTTATGAACAATTAATGGTTGACTGAATATTTAGCATCATTTTTTGTCATCGAGGGTTTACTGTTCAGATGTTCAGTTAACATAACCACTGTTTCCTGCAAAGGTTAACCAGTACTCGAGCACACCCAACAACCGCAAGTAACTGATAATTTTACCACTCGAATCAGCCGTGAGAGACAAATGATTTTAAGACACAATGTTGTATGTCAGTCATCACAGAGACTGTCGCCGGGTTGGGATTCGAATTCGAAACACCAGGATTGATAGTTAGACACGTAACTGACTGAGCTAATCGGGCCTGTCACAATTAATTGGCCTTAATTTGTATTTTAATAATAACTTTTAGATACCATGTCGTTTTCACACCTTATGTTTTGGCATTAACCTCTTGTTTTTATTGTTAATTGGATTATCACACCTGTTTAAACAGACTGCAATTATAATATTGTGAAAGTTTGCTATATCAATTTCGCAATATTTTGGAAGAGTATATAAAATTACAAATTAAATTTTAGAAATCAGCTGAGCTATATGTTATTAGCACATTTTTAAGAGCTTCCCACTGGATAATATACACTAAGTTTATATGTATGTCGCATATGGTCATCTTCGTACTGAAATCATCAGAAATTGTATCCTTGGGTAGTAGTACGCCAAGGCATTGGAACGCTTCATTCTACAATCTTAAGTCCTACCCCAAAGTATAAAGGTGTTTTGCGCGTGATGTCACCAGAAGCTTGACACTGAGGCAATGTGAAATCACATATTAGGAAAACTAAAAACAACGCTGCCCACAAAACATATCGCATTACTCCACTCACTTATTCCGCTGAAGAAAACAATATTTATGGTTAAGTCCTTCAATTCAGAATAGTTTTCGCGTTTAATTGTCTTTCTTCGATGTTCACTAATGTACTGTTTATCTATCTATCAATTGTTTACGTGTATTAGTGTATATACAAAAGAGTATCAGTAGAGAGCAGTCACTAACGACACAATACAATTTGCGCGATAACTAGAACGGAAGTGCAGTTATGACGTCACCGAATACCTCCATCACAAAAGAGCTACAAAATGGCGGCGCCCATAGCATTTAGGAAACGCTTGAAATCATGATATTTAATGTCATTTTTCTCATTTGATAAATTTCGTACAATTAAAATTTGTTGATTTTTGTGTTATTTACATGTCTATTTAACGATAAATAGCCATTTATATTCTGACGTGCGGTACCCTTTAATTACCTTCAATATTGAAGAGTTACATTACTTGATTAGTTACCTTCAATATTGAAGAGTTACATTACTTGAGTATCGAAGGACAAAGAGCGAATAATAAAATAACTTCTACATGTTTTTGCATCGTTATTGTGTCTGATATTATGACCAGCTACTGATCAGCAAAGCACATATAACGGAAAACCTGCGTATATGCAGAGATAGGCTGATAACTTGTAAGTAAAACAATAAGTTAGCACACGTTGCAACCCAAACACATTCTCAAAGTCAAAGTATTTCATGTGTGTGTTTGTGCGTGCGTGCGTGCGTGCGTGCGTGCGTGCGTGCGTGCGTGTTAATTTTGGATGTGTTCTTACCGGAATCGACTGTTTTATCTTTATCGTTAACTGTACTTTCCCAAATAACACTAGTTCCAGATTTGAAAACAACAGAGGACAGACTGGGAGCACCAAACACAGCATCAGTTGGTTGTCATAAAATGAACGTCTCTCGTAGTTGTACTGCAAATGTAGACCGAACCATGTGATGTATAAAGCTTACAATCTCAGAAGAACAAAAGCACATATGTATCAAATATTAACTCTGAACGTCAATGTGGTCACGTTTGTAACATTCCATTTTAAAAGGCCGACACTCAACAAGCTAATAACACTTAACTTTTTATACCATAAGAGTCCAGTGCAATAATAATCAAATGAAATCTTTACTCAGAATTTGTTTAAAAACGGTCGGAAATACTGGCACTTTCTGGTATAATCACATCTGAGTTCATTCATATGTGTACTGGTGCTAGGGAGCGTCAGAGGTAAGTTCTATACTGTTTCAATAATCCTTGTTAGCAGGTAAACAATATGTTTTTGTTGGTTTTTTTTGCCGTTGTTTTTTTTGTTGCGCCATGTTCTTCATATTGGTTGCGCCAAGTTCATCATATATTTTTTTTATTTTTTGTTAAAATAAGTTATTTATCTATTTTCTTTTTTAGTGCTCGATCTACCATTAAAGGCGTAGTACCATCATTGGAAAAAGGAAGTGCTTCCGTGGGGTAGTCGCATAATGGCATTAATAAATAATCCTTGTTTCTTTTTTCTATAAAATGCATATTCCTTATTTTAATGCTCATTTTTTTTTATTTGAATGTCATTTTTGTTGTATTTTTAACATTTTGAAAGCATTGTCATGTTTCATTTGTGAATTTAGAAAAACAAATTGATGCTTGGAAATTGGGGTATGAATACATGATTTCGGAAGTCTTCTTTCACTTTGTCAACAATATACAACCTGAGCAGAAAAAATCTCTTATATGACGCATCACCCTTACTTCCCATCAAATCTTGGTAGTGCAGAGGTTGACAAACAGTAAAATGACATTCAGAAAAGTCTTAAGGAAATCACTCCGAGAAGAAAAATACATAAGATTGTTGTTCGGCCCGTTGACATTCAAAATGTTATCTTTGTTTTCTGTTGTCGTTATCAAATCGTTTCAGACTCATAATTATTTTTTATTTACAATGATTCTGAACAAATGAAAAAATATGTCTTTTAAGGAAAAAAGACGGCTGATAAAATCGACATGACATAATTTGGCTTAATGTAAAATGTGCCTTTCATTTTTAAAGTGCATTTATTATATTGAATTTTGTTCACTTCTGTTAATATACTATAACTTCTTATCATATAATAGTATGTCGTTAGCAAAAACTAAACTTCATATTATTGCCTACATTTCGTTCACTTTTTAATTGTAAAATAAATGGTAGCTCGAGTGTTATATAGCCAAGAAAGCCGATTTGGAAGGGAGAATACTCTTACGGTAAATGATTAGTTTTTTTCGAGTTATGATTCTTGTTTTCAATGTGTAACATCTGCGGTCTTACTACACGAGGTGAGCTGGCACCCGTAATTACGAGTACAGTATGTTCTGTTCTACACAATGTGAGCTGGCACCCGTAATAACGAGTACAGTATGTTCTGTCCTACACAATGTGAGCTGGCACCCGTAATTACGAGTAAAGTATGTTCTGTCTTACACAATGTGAGCTAGCACCCGTAATTACGAGTACATTATGTTTTGATACAAAATCACTCACGTCTTGTGGTGTTTTCGATTATTCTAAGGTCCTAAATCAATGGCTTGGTGTTTAATGCCGACAAACAAACATTTTTTAATGAGGTTTAACGTTATTTAAATCACATTTCACGTTATGTACGGTATATCAAGTTTTATTTGCGGATGAAGACTTCAGAATAATGAATCTGAGTAAAACCACCGTCCTTCCATAGGGAACTGGCATTTTTTTTTTTACATATCGTTTTTGGAACGAGCAGGTCTCGAACCTTAGCGATGGGAGGTAGCGTAATCTTGAGACGGCGCCTTAGACCACGGAAGACCCTAATTCAGAAGAAGAGAGAAGCGTTTTATGGAAATGAATATAAATTGTATGTTATTGTACATAAGTGTGTATATTAAAATGAACTTTAGAAATCGGCATGTCCTAAAATGGATTTCGATTTTTTTTCCCGCCCCGCTTCTAATTTTAACTTCTATTTTTTTATTATACTTATTCGTGTATGTGCATGCAAGTCGAGTTGCAATATTACATTTTTACCATTCATCCCATCGTCAGAGTCTTCTTTATTTTATTCTTATTTGTTTTTCGCATAGCAAAAATATTGTCAAGTAATCCGATTTCCGCTCATTAAAGATAAACAAAATAAAACACAGTTACTCGTCAGATCGCATAATTTGGTATATTTGTTACCAAAAATCGCCTGTGGAGCATGCCCCGTACCCACCTAATATCACCCCACCCCATAATATGCGGAGAGTCTGTTCCGATATTACAATTCATTCTTTTTTATGATAAACGTCTTCATCTGTTATAACAATCAATAATTTTGTTGATATAAAACGTTAACAATATACAATACTGTACGAAACAGCTAACCCGTCATTTCTTTATTTCTGATATCTTATTTTTCAAAAATATTGAGTAGCGTTATCAAAGTTTGTATACAACATAAACGGACAATTGTGTATTGATTTTTCCGTTCACTATTTAAGTATAACAAATACACGTCTGGCAGTACGATATGTCCCCGTAGTGAAGTTGATCTGTTGTTGAATATTTTCGTCTGTTATTTTTTGTAATTTTGAATGTAAAGTGTAACGCTCCTTTTAAAAATGACCTCCTCCCTATGTGTTAAAAATAGTTATAGTACATGAATATTTTGTTGACATTCCGCTCTCACCGATAAATCTGACAAGTACTCTAACGTATCCGGGTCGTAATGTCCTTGTGCATGTTGAGATATATTTGGGAAGGTTTAACATTGTGTGCACCCACGCTGTATTTATTCATTGCATTTATCGAATGCTGCCAAACATTTAAAATGCCCTGCACCCCCGCGGTCTTCATTGGCAGGATAAGAAACCACAACAGTGTTATATTACTGTAGATGCATATAATCTAAACTTGATTTCAAGTTTTGAAAAGGGCGTAACACTGTTGAATAATCTAAAGGTATGCTGTGTCTCTTTTTTAATATGCCAGGTTCTACATGAAACTGTTTATACTTTCTTAAAATATAAAGTTTCAGACGTTATGCGTTCCTAGGTGTAAGCCCACCATTGATTGCTTGTTCTTTATTCTTTTGTAAATAATAAAAGTTTGAAGGATTGTCATTCGTAGAGAGACTCAAATGAAAGAAGTGAGTCTTACATTTAACTGTTTGTCAACTTCTGCACTACCAAAATAAGATGAGAAAAGTAGGGGTCATGTATGTGTCATATAAGAGATTTTTTTCCTCAGCGTACACACTGCTGACAAAGTGAAAATCATGTATTCATACCCAAATTTCCAAGCATCATTTTTTTCTTCGAAATTCACAATTCAATTGATTGATTGATTGAATATTTAGCGTCATTTTTATGCCATCGAGGGCTAACAGACGATTAGTTAACCTAACCACTGTTTCCTGGGATTAACCAGTACTCGAGCACACCCCATCTCCGCAAGTAACTGATAACTTTCCCACTTGAATCAGTGGTGAGAGACGAATGATAATGAGACACAATGTCGTATATCAATCATCACGGAGACTGTTGCCGAGCGGGGGATTCGAACTCACGACCCCTGGATTGATAGTCAGACGCGTAACCGACTGAGCTAATCGGGCCCGGCTCACAATTCAAACATGACATTGCTGTGAAAATATTCAAAATACACCAATAGTGCCATTCATCAAAAAAGGGGCATTAAAAAAAGGAAAATGCATTTAAAAAAAAAAAAGAAACAAGGATTATTTATAACCGCCATTATGCGACTAACCAAAAGTACTTCCATTTTCCAATGGTGGTATTATGCCTCTTAGGGGTAATTATGATAACATGTTATCAACATAGATATAATTAATTTAGTGGAGCGTGTGGTCCAGTGGTAGAGCATTGAAACCAGGATCGGAGAGTCGTGGGTTCGATCCTCTGCCACGGCTGTGTGTAGTGTCCTTGAGCAAGACACTTAATCCGCATATACTTAGTACTGGTTCTACCCAGTAAGACTTCGGGTGTAAGTTGTAACAATTGTTTCACATATATGTCCAACAGAGGAGATATCCACCACAATGCCATAAACATAACCAGTATATTATAAAATACCGCTAAATACAGAGTATACATGTGCAGTCAAACCTGTGTAAGCGGCCACCTTTATTGAGCGGCCAATTGTCTTAAGCAGCCACATTTGCTATTTCCAATGTCTACGCTTTCAGAGCAAATTAACCTGTATTAACCTGTCTTAAATGGCCATGTTTGCTTCTTCCCTTGACTGGCTGATTAAGACAGGTTTTCCTGTAAATACAGGAGAATTGACACCAGGTGTCACTGTCTCTTCTTGGTAAATGTCTCACTACACAGCTGAATTTTGTTCTTTTTTTTTAAAATAAAATAAGATCTAGGATTTCCACGGTCAGACAATATTCCATGTGGAATTCTTTTTAAAGTATTTTCTTTTCATAGCAGGAATGTATCACCACATAAAATGCACAATAATTGGTAGGTTGCAATAGCACTGTTAGATATTTTTCATAAAGAAGTCCTCAAATGCTCAAAAACACATGCATCTGTAAAATTTCTTAAAAGTTCACTTTTTAGCACCAGTGTTGTCTTATTACATTACATGCTATACCGGCTTCGGCTCTAATAATCTGCAGCAAGAAATCACAACCACTATGAATCATTTTGAAAATATTTCAAACCAAATTGCATAGGGATGATTTAGTGGAAAACGGGGGGCCGCAACTGCGAACTGACACGTAAAGGGGCTTAACCCCGGTTTATGGATACACGCTTTTCCCACGGCATTACATCACTGTAAATAAAAGTGGCTACGCCGAGCATATTTATTTTTGGTATTCTACATTTAGGGCTTTCTTAAATAAGGAGTGTTTACTCATGCTGGACTTGAATTGAAAGCTGACACACTTACTGTAGAGTAATTAGCCACCAGTGTAAGGAACCATAGCTTCACCATGACTCCGCATCCCAGGACTGTTGAGAAAAGTACCACGTATAGGATTAGTCGACATACTCGGAGTAGGTTTCCTTGTCTCACACGCGTTGACTTGTTCAGCGATGGCTTTGCTTCGTTAGTCATAGTAAAGTAGACCCACTTCACGAGGAAAAGAAAAGTCTTAATACAAGTAAAAAAACAATTAATGTGCTGTGTATATAGCTAGTCAACGTCGTACAACTCTGCAATTATACAAAATACAATTTGAAATAGCTTTCCATTCATTGACTTTGTTGAATTAAAAAACTTACATTAATTATAAAGATTCCGGATTGATTAAAACTATTTTAATTTAAAAAAACAACAACAACAAAGAGAAGAAAACAGACAGAAAGAAACACACACACACGCACAAAACTACGATAAAGTTTTGACTACTACTATTATTATTATTATTATTATTATTATTATTATTATTACTAGAAATTAATATAGAATGTAAATAAAACGATGAATTTCAAACAAAAAAAAACATAGGCAGACTTCTAAATGAAATAGATTTAAACAAAACTTGTATAGGAATAAAAATACATAACATGGAAAGTATTGAATACTCAGTGTGAATGATTATATAACATACCTTAAAATGGAAGAACAATTATTTTAAAAAAGAAGTTAAAACTATTTAAAGCCCCAACTGCCATATAAAAGCCACAAGATGACTCTGGCGCAGGATTTCTTTAATTCAGTACGATTCGAGTCAGAGAACCCTTTTTCGAAATTTCTGAATGTTGAATTGGGAGATGTTTTTCTGTAAAACATAGTAACAAATTTGTCATTATTTTCAAAAAGAAGTGCATTTGTAGGGACATATTTTTTCTATATAAAAATACCCTTTATTCACAAAAGCTCCCTGAAACAAAGTAGTAGTAGTCCTTACAAAATTGAAATATCAAGGAAAATTTGCTAAATATTTGAGTTTTGACCCCATTTGACCCTTGTCACGTGGTGTAAACAGCAACACTTGCTTGGAGATGTGTATAACCCACTTGCCATACAGTGTTTGATATCTCAGTAATGTGTTTGACTTTCAGTTTGTGAATTACATGTTTCGGAAGATCAATCTTCATAATATTTCTGCCCTTTTCATATATAAACAAATGATTATACATTGTAGTTTATGGCTTATCTCAGATACATGCATACTTGCTTTTTTATTTGGATGCAAATAAGTTACAATTCACACTTACCTTGGCTGATCATTGTTTTAAATCCCATAATTCACAATAGCTTCCTTTTGGAAATAACTTTTAGTTTTGTGTTTTACCAAATGAATGTCATTTTATTGTTTATACAGTTCTTATGTCACAGCCTTCAATTAAAAACACTTAGTGCTATATAGGTGGCCTTGGATGTTTGTGTATGAACCATGTACTAGGTTCAAAACAAAACTTGGCATAATTTAGATCTTGGTTGGTTTAATATTCTTTGCTTTTTTCTTACATAATGAAGTAGGAACCAAACTCCTACATTTGAAAACATATTCCAGTATTTTCTGTATCTACGTTTTGGTAAATGACTGTTTCTTTGATAAGGAAATGAAAGTTCACCTAGCCAAAACTGATGTTGAAATAAACGGACATGAAAACAATATCCATAACTGTTCTACAGGAATGTATTTATTTTCATCGTCATCATCAACACCATAATCACGTCATCATTTTCCCCATCTGTGCTTCTATTTTGTCCTGATTGCCATCTGACAATAAATATTCCTTTATGTTCTGTGTCTAACTATAGTTATTTTCATCAACATTAATTGACCAGTCTGGTGTAACTAAATGATCCTCAAAATCACACTCATTATAATTAGATAAATGAAATAATATACAAAACTGTTCCCTCGAAACCTTCAAAGTATTTCCACGATTTTCTTCTATTTGTAAGTTTTGTCAGGGAAATTGTGAACCTAAATGGAATGGGTCATTCTATAATGTCAAAGGGGTTTCTTTATTTTTCGATCTTTGTATGTTTTGTCTCACAAATAATTGTTTGCCTTTTACTTGTGTCCAAGTAATTTATTTACAATTAATTACAACATGTATACCTGTTTGATATACGTCAATAATAAATAAGATAAACTATTTTTCATAAATAATTTCACTTTATCTCTTTGTTCATAACCAGAGATGTGTTATATGTAACCCAACATGAAACTGTAAATTGGATGTACCTAATTAGCAAATTTGTTTATTATGCATGCAGATAAGATGGCCATTGCAATCTATTTGAATGCCGTGTTTGCTGTAGTAAGTCTGGGGAAACCTTTATTGCAATCCATAATACTGAGGAACCCGCACATACAATACACATTGTTGTTTGAACAACTTGCAACAGGCAGTATCTTCTATGGCTATGTTGGTAGTTACAGCTTATGTTGGACATGAGTATTATCAAATAACTGTAGTAACTTGTCGGCTGCTTGTGATAAGCCCCGCCTATAATACTGTGTGTAGCATCTACCGGCGATGGGCCTTTAAGCCAGAAATGGATTATACAGATCGCTGTTTATCTTATTTGACTACTCCGTCCAATGACTCAATGTGAGAAAGATAGCTCGTTGCTTACAGAAGGTTGTTGGTTCTTCCCGAGTAAGTGCACGATAGTTTCTTATACCAATAACCATAACCTATACTGCGTTACTTTACTTTATAAGTTATTTATTTTAGCCCAATTGCGAAGAAATCTTGAAGTTGATTTGAACCGTTTTCGAGTTCGCTTCCTCGGTAAAATAAGTACTGCGTGTTTTGTTGAGAGCTGGAGATTGAGCCCGCAACCACTAGCATGAGCGGCCTGCACAATAATAAAACTTAATAACAGCGCTCAGTACTGGTTCTGTGCAGGGGGCGGGCTTGAGAGCGGTTCATATAAACAGTGAGCTTCTTTCGCAATCGACTTATAATAAATTTGTATAATTAATAACAAGCCGTCCTTATACGGTCATGCATGTCTATAGATACAGTGATTAAAATACATTCTTGCTTACAAAATCCGTATACAAAACATGTACGACAGAATTAGCCAAGGTAGATCGACAGGTAAATCAGTGCAGCCGCTACATTTTCGTTTTACAGTGCAATTTGAAAAACGGGTTATCTTTAAAAAGATTGCAAGCTTGCTGAACTTGTTTTGCTTCTTGATTTATGTTTATGAGAGAATGTGTCCTCATGTTTCATGGTTGTCAAGTATTTGTATTTGATAAATAGGTTCATGTGTACATTTGTCACACAGACGTTGCAAGGGTACATGTATATGAACGTTGGATCATACTTTAACGGATTGCTTCTAATGAATGAAACAAGTCGTAGATAGTAATCCGTATAACGATTCTTTAAGAGATTATCGCTGATTTAGTATTATCGCTCCTAGCGAAGTTTGTATGTTTTTACTTAAACAAAAATAACTTGGCCGGTATTGGAGGATACCGATTATTGATTGAATATTTAGCATCATTTTATGCCACCGAGGACAACAGACGATCAGTTAACCTAATCACTGTTTCCTGGTATCTTGGAAGATTAACCCGTGAGTACTCGAGCACACCCCATCTCCGCAAGTTACTGATAACTTCCCACTTGAATCAGCAATGAGAGACGAATGATAATGAGACGCAATGTCGTATATCAACCATCAAGGAGACTGTGGCCTAGTGGGGATTCGAACTCACGATCCCTGGATTGATAGTCAGACGCGCTTACGACTGTGCTAATCGGATTGAAAAACGAATGAAGATATAACTGAGTACGTTGAAGTAGCTTCCTTTACTCACAGTCACGTAAATAGATAAATAAAAATAACGTCAATTCACGGCAATTATAAGTTTTTGGTCTTTGGATATCACAGTGAGTAGCTCTAAAATATTCAGGCTTATAAGGCCATGGTTACGGTTAGTTTTATGTTAAATACCGAAATACAACCAAAGACGGGCGGTAGTACAGTGGATAGAGAATTGGTCGATCACGCCAAAGGTCGCGGGTTCAATCCAAGTAAATAAGTGTAAACTAAAGACAAAACACGAATTTTCAACCAAAAAGAGGCGGCAGTGCAGTGGGTGTAGTCTTGGTGCCAGAGATCAAGGGTTAAATAGCGAAATACAACCAAAGACGGGCGGAAGTACAGTGGATAGAGAATTGGTCGATCACGCCAAAGGTCGCGGGTTCAATCTGAGTAAATAAGTGTAAACTAAAGACAAAACACGAATTTCCAACCAAAAAGAGGCGGCAGTGCAGTGGGTGTAGTCTTGGTGCCAGAGATCAAGGGTTAAATATCGAAATACAACCAAAGACGGGCGGAAGTACAGTGGATAGAGAATTGGTCGATCACGCCAAAGGTCGCAGGTTCAATCTGAGTAAATAAGTGTAAACTAAAGACAAAACACGAATTTCCAACCAAAAAGAGGCGGCAGTGCAGTGGGTGTAGTCTTGGTGCCAGAGATCGATGGTTAAATACCGAACTACAACCAAAGACGGGCGGTAGTACAGTAGATAGAGAATTAGTCGATCACGCCAAAGGTCGTGGGTTCAATCTGAGTAAATAAGTGTAAACTAAAGACAAAACACGAATTTCCAACCAAAAAGTGGCGGCAGTGCAGTGGGTGTAGTCTTGGAGCCAGAGATCAAGGGTTAAATACCGAAATACAACCAAAGACGGGCGGTAGTACAGTGGATAGAGAATTGGTCGATCACGCCAAAGGTCGCGGGTTCAATCCAAGTAAATAAGTGTAAACTAAAGACAAAACACGAATTTTCAACCAAAAAGAGGCGGCAGTGCAGTGGGTGTAGTCTTGGTGCCAGAGATCAAGGGTTAAATAGCGAAATACAACCAAAGACGGGCGGAAGTACAGTGGATAGAGAATTGGTCGATCACGCCAAAGGTCGCGGGTTCAATCCGAGTTAATAAGTGTAAACTAAAGACAAAACACGAATTTCCAACCAAAAAGAGGCGGCAGTGCAGTGGGTGTAGCTTGGTGCCAGAGATAAAGGGTTAAATATCGAAATACAACCAAAGACGGGCGGTAGTACAGTGGATAGAGAATTGGTGGATCACGCCAAAGGTCGCGGGTTCAATCTGAGTAAATAAGTGTAAACTTAAGACAAAACACGAATTTCCAACCAAAAAGAGGCGGCAGTGCAGTGGGTGTAGTCTTGGTGCCAGAGATCAAGGGTTAAATAGCGAAATACAACCAAAGACGGGCGGTAGTACAGTGGATAGAGAATTGGTGGATCACGCCAAAGGTCGCTGGTTCAATCTGAGTAAATAAGTGTAAACTAAAGACAAAACACGAATTTCCAACCAAAAAGAGGCGGCAGTGCAGTGGGTGTAGTCTTGGTGCCAGAGATCAAGGGTTAAATACCGAAATACAACCAAAGATGGGCGGTAGTACAGTGGATAGAGAATTGGTCAATCACGCCAAAGGTCGTGGGTTCAATCCGAATAAATAAGTGTAAAGTAAAGACGAAACACGAATATAAAACTACCCCTCTTGGCATAATTATTGGCACTCGATGGCATTAACATGGCGCTCAATCTTCAAATAAATTCCGATGAAATGCATCTGTGTGCGGACAACAACATGTGTATATACGACAACAGCTTCCAACTTTGTCATATTTGGTAAACCTAGTTTTAAAAACAAGATTATTGCATCAAGGTGCTAATGAAAGTAGTAAAAAAGCTATACAAGTTAAAAACCGGCTTCTGATCCAGCAACATTATCACGTGACGTCGGTCTCAGTACAAAACTATATCAATTTATCTATACGAATGCTTTCAAATTAAATCATATACTTTACTGAGGCTATCACAACTTCTTTTTTTTTTTAAAAAAATACACATATGGGGGATAATGTAATACACACAATTTGGTCTTCATTCAGAGACTAGTCTGTAGAACGAACCCGGCTCTCCCAATTGGGCCCGTTAAATAGCAATGTTGGGAAAGCCACATTTAAGCATGTTGATTGGTCAGTTGCTTTAACTGAAAGTTTGACTGACGTCACAGTTTAGTAAGCGTTCAATTTCTACGAATTGTGGGACAGGCATAAAATTCCCTGCTTTTTCATTAGCGGTTAATTGACCTGATTCGGATGATATTAGGTCATGGGATAGACTAGTTGCAGACGGTTTTTGTTTTGTTTGTCGAATGTATGAAGAGCATCTTGTACCGTCCTTTAAAAAAAAGCAGTGTTTACATAGTGCGACAGTTAAGTTGTTTTATAAGTAGTATCAGTTCTTACCGAAATATAGCCTACCTTGATTTAGTGTTTAAACTAATTGTAGTCCTTATCAAGAACGTATATATAGAGAAAAGCAACTGAGTGAGATGTTTTGAACGCTCGCGTATTAACATAAAATCTCGCAAAATCTCGTTTTCAAATATCCTAACTTCTATTCCTCTCAGAAATGCAAATCAAAATTCATTCATTCTTTGCCCAATGGAATTCTCTACAAAACGAGATAATTCCCAGCAACTTGTGTTTAAAATTGTTGAATTACTTATGACTACAAAGTTTGTATAGGTTGCAACTAAAAAATCAAGGAAAGTACTTGAAATGTTACTTCAAACTGCAATGACCCGTTTGCGTGTTTAAAACATTATAAAACCTCCCATACATAATTAGCCGACAATACGAATTATAATACACTAAAACAGTACACATGTAAGCTGGAACAATTGTTTCAATTCAATAAGATAACATTAGTAGTCACATGTCTTACCTTCGTTAAAGGCAACGTTAAATGAAATAAATTAAATGAAATAAACTTAAATGAAATAGACTACTTTTTGTTATAAATATATTTTTTATTTTCTTATACTAGTATTTAATACCCACAATTCTCTGGGCAATAGTCCAGCAGCAACTATCACTGAGTTCGTTTTAGCCTGGCCCCGCACATATATAGTAACGAGGGTAATAGAAAATTATGTACTTAAGTAGTTCGTGGGAGAGAATGTCCGTACTTGAACACGGATTCTATTATATGTCGGTAAATATAAAAACTATTGAATTGTTTCACTGTTATTCGTGTCCGGTATTTTTATCTGATAAAAAAATAATTTACAACGTACATGTAAACCACAACTGCTTGTATTGATTGTTGTATTGCAAGATAATCTCCCACACAGCCTGTATACACTCCTCCTGCCCAGCAGTTTTCTTAAAGGGACATACGTCAACGTTAAACTAGATACTCGCGTTCTCTCGTCAGATATATAGAGGATTTTACATGAGTGTTTATTTATTATTGAAGTTATTGAACAAGTTGGAAAATCTATGTTATGCGAGGCGGCTCTACCGAGTATTATATCATTTTCCCAACGAATTTGATAAATTCAACAATAAATGAGCACGACTGTAAAATTCGTTTTATCACATAACTCAGGATTTTTTTTCATTTTTACCATATATTAAACAGATAACCTCTTTAAAGAACGAGAAAAAATCTGGCATATTTGTTTCCGGTAATCATTATGTGACGTAATCGACGTCATTTATATATCCAAGCAAGTCGGAAAGTACCTCGACAAATTACGTACGAGAGCCGAGTTATACGGACAACACCGAGCGATGAATCGAAAGAGATATTACACTAGGTTAATACAAAAAATATGTCATTAGTTCGGTTTATTACACTCCTGCACCGTAAATTATGTGATTATATATATACTGGATCTACATTCATAAGCAATAAGGAAATATTAAAGCATAATTATCTTTAACTTAGTCTTGTTAATATTATTAACAGTTTCTATTTTTTCAAAACATGTCATATTTTATACTTGAAAACTTGCTTCTTATTAGTTCATTTCGAATGATTCTAGATCGATTGTTTTTAAAAATTGTGCTGATAAGTAATCTGTATTTATTTTGTCAATTTTTTTTTAGTCAAACTAGTTGAGTTCTTACACTCTGTAATAAGTTTAATTAAATTATATCGCCTGAGGTAATTAATGCACGGTTTCTGACCATGAAATGATATCTACATTTCTACGTAATTCCATATAAGAATGACAGATAATTGTCAATACATGATTTGTTCTGATATTGTATTACAGATCAAACACGTTTCGAATTCTATGGGACCAACAAAATGATTCGAAATATCAGGATACTGGCATATCAGGAATTGAATTTTGAGTGTTTTTTTAATGGTTAATGTTACCCCGCCCACTTCATAAGTCATTGGAAGTTAAGCGGTCTTAAAGATCTATCTGTTGGATATATATGTACCGTACTCATGTTAAATGGTATTTTTTTATAATATAAGGTTGTATGTATATATATTATTATTATTATTATTATTATTATTATTATTATTTTTATTATTATTATTATTATTATATGGTATAAGTATTATAGAATGTTAACCTTATAACATGTACATAACTATATAATATAGAAAAATCATAATAAGCATGTGTACGACATCACATATTATAGGAGGTCAACCATATTACATTTGCATACAACTTTATTCTGTAGCAAATTGGCCATTGATTTGTAACGCACCACATATTATAGAATATTGACCATATACCATCTATATACAACCATATATTATAGAAGGTTGACCTTATAGCATGTGTGTGGCGCCACCTATTGTAGAATTTTGGCCTAATAACATATGTGCAACATCACCTATTTTAGAAAGTTGACAATATAAAATGTGTGCGGCACCACCTATTGTAGAAGGTTGGCCTCATAATATGTGTGCGACACCACTTTTTGTAGAAGGTTAACCCAATAACATGTGTGCGGCACCACCTATTGTAGAAGGTTGGCCTTATAACATATGTTCGACACCACCTATTGTAGAAGGTTAACCCATTTACATGTGTGCGGCGCCATCTATTGTAGAAGGTTAACCCAATAACATGTGTGCGGCACCACCTATTGTAGAAGGTTAACCCAATAACATGTGTGCGGCACCTCATATTGTAGAAGGTTGGCCTCATAACATGTGTGCGGCACCACCTATTGTAGAAGTTTGGCCTTATAACATGTGTGCGGCGCCACCTATTGTAGAAGGTTGGCCTCATAATATGTGTGCGACACCACCTATTGTAGAAGGTTAACCCAATAACATGTGTGCGGCACCACCTATTGTAGAAGGTTAACCCAATAACATGTGTGCGGCACCTCCTATTGTAGAAGGTTGGCCTCATAACATGTGTGCTGCACCACCTATTGTAGAAGTTTGGCCTTATAACATGTGTGCGGCGCCACCTATTGTAGAAGGTTGACCTTAAAACATGCGTGCGGCACCACCTATTGTAGAATGTTGACCAAATAACATGTGTGCGGCACCACCTATTATAGAAGGTTGACAATATAGTATGTGTGCGACATCATCTATTATAGAAGGTTGACAATATAAAATGTGTGCGACACCACGTATTGTAGAAGGTTGACCTTATAACATGTGTATACTTCCGAAATCATGTATTCATACCAAAGTTCCAAGCATGAATTTTTTTTCTAAATTCACAATTCAAACACGACTCTGACAATGCTGTCAAAATGTTTAAAATACATCAAAAATGCCATTCAAATAAAAAAAAATGAGCGTTAAAATAAGGAATATGCATTTTTTAAAGAAGAAGAAACAAGGATTATTTATAGACGCCATTATGCGACTACCCCACGGAAGCACTTCCTTTTTCCAATGGTGGTTCTATGCCTGAAATACCATACAGTAAAACAATGAGCGTATGCACACATAACTTTAATTTCAAAGAATTAGATTATACCTTTATTTAATAAAGGGCGAAAAAATATATATAAAAAAAAACTAAATTGTAAAATGTCTTTATTTTCTAAAATTGAAAAAGAAAAGTTTATCGTGCAAAGATGACGATCAAGCCATTCCGTTCTATATGAAAATCACGTTTTTTAAAAATTTATTTCAGCCAAATTATGAAAACGCCAATGTGTCATCCAAAATTAAGGCAAGTACCAATAGTTAATTAATTATGATTATATGTCGCTGGTATAGACTAAAAATTGTATGAGATATATTAATGAACAGAAATACACATTTTCATTTCGGGGCATCACTATGTTTCTTTGAAATGTCCCTTTATTTCTGTAAAAAAAACCCATTATCTTTTCAATATAATTGAGATATTGCCTAGTTTGTCAAAATGTTATCTTTGATCAATGCACATACTTCAAGCACAGACTCGAAGCTTGTATTACAGATATAAATCTTGCTGACGTTTTTTCTGTCTGTCGTGTATTTCTACACGTATCAACCATATCTCGACTATGCAGCACCTGCTCTGTGGTAGACATATGCTTCATTTAAACCATCCTAACTGGTTGTTTCTTGTTTTGGTTAAGGAGTTTGACTACTGATAACGATAATGTGATAATTATAGTGGCAATAATGACAATAACAATAACGATGACGATGACGATAACAATAACGATAACGATAACGATAATGATAAAAATGATAATAATGATAATAATAATAAAATAATTAACCACTGTGATGAGAGGTAAGTCCTTGGACGAAAGCGCCTTAGACCACTCGGCCACGAACAACCATGCACTAGAAAATACTAAACATGCATTTAAAAAAAAAGCGTATTCTTTATTATATTTCCTATGACGTCGCACGGTAATGGCACCTCTAAGTGTCACACCACGTTAACGTTGAAATTGTATAAAATGGAATATGACATTTTTATTCATGTACTTCGTATCATTTATTTGACAAGAAAATAGCCGAATATCGGAATATCGGTTACTGCAATGGAATCGTGATTTTCTGCGGATATTAAATGTATCAAAATCAAGTATTGAACCTAAGAACGTCAAACTGACGTTGTAAATATTTGATAGAGAACATCGGAAATGCTTGATACGAGGTGTAAATGATTTTCCTTTTTTTTTTTTAATATTTTGGGACAGTAACAGAAATAAAATTAACTCGTTAATGTAATTTTCAAAAGACAATATTCTGGGTTAAAAATATGATTAATATGCTCAAAATGTGAGGACAGACGTTATTTTTTGTTAAAAATGCTAAACGGCGGCAAATTATAGAGGACATTTTAAATATGAAATCTGTACCATTCCACATAAGCATCTTCAACTGAAATTTTACTAAAGTATGATATGAATTTTAAAATTTATATGTTCGCGGTTTCTTTCTAAAATAATTAAATTAATCAAATACGTTTCAGTTATTTCTTTCAATTTAACGTTGGCGGACAACACCTGTAATATCTAATAATCGCAATATGAAAATGTCATCAAGTTCCATTTAATAAAACAATGAACATATACATACAGATTTTAATGCAATACTTACAATATTTTTCATCTTGACTGTTCAGTATAACTTAATTGACGAGTCGTTTGTTTTTCGGGACATTTAGCATATACGTAATGAACCGCCTGTTCCGTAATAATTTGTTGTAATAAAATACACGTGTCTGTAACATGAAATTATGTCACTTTCTCCAGTGAATAGAACTGATGTTTGTCTTTTTGCTGTCGTTTTTAAACATAACATTTTAGGCCGGGGCCCGCGGTTAATGTTGCGCCGGGACACGGGGAAAATGACGTTAAATGTGACTTATCATTCAATTAAAATATATAGATTATATCAATAGCATATTTTATATCCGTCAACTGAAGATATTGTTCCACGACCTTTATTTTGATATATAGTAAGTACAATTCCAAAAACGAATCAAGTATTCGGGAACAGTTTTATATATTTCGGGTATTAGTTTTCTAACGCAAGTGACATTACCGTGCGCGACGTCTATGCAATTAGAAATGTGTTCATTTTATGACCCGAAAATTTGAAAAACGCTTGTTCATTTTTTAAGACAAATAATCACCATCCGATTCTTTATCCTGCACTTATTTGTTCGGGTGCCATGACCACTCCATTTTGCAACTTACACTGAGCTAAAAAAAGATTGATAATTATTCAGAAACACAGTCGTTATATACTGGTAGATCGCATAGTTTGTGTTGCAGATTCCTCGGTCGCTTGTCGCGTGGTGAAATAAAATAGTCGACTAAAATTGGAGTCGCTATATAAAGGGTGTCGTTAAAGCAGTCTATACTGTTTAAGGTACAATTATCTCTACTTGCAAAACTATCTTTGAAATAGTTGAATATTATCGTTCATCTATGCAGCTCAATACACTGGCATTTGACAACTTTAATGTACATTTGGCGTTTTATTTTTAAAACAGTTATAATTATAGACATAATTTTGTAAATCATAATCAAAAATAAAACTATGTATGTTGCCTACCTTCTGTTATTCCTTTTATCAAAATATGAAAAAAAATTAACCACTATAATGATGATCACAATACCAAATACAGTGAGATAAATGTCTGATAAACATGCAAGTAGTTAATTCTACCAAGTATATACACACACCACGATATGGTCGCGGACACAGATAAAAGTGCAAGGCTGCACATTATTGTCTGGCTATAGTACATTCGACCTGGAAAAAAGTGGATGATTCACGTTTTTTCCATGAATTCATTCAAATTTCATGTGAATTTTTTTTTTTTTGTAAACTTGTTTGACATGTTCAGTGAACGAATAAAAATATATCGCAGCCGTATAAAATCTAAACAAGCACTTACTCGTAATTTTTTTCAACACTTTATTTTTCTGAAATAAGCACTAGCATTGAATCAGCATTACTTCAATCTCAAATTGATTTGTCATTTTCTGAAGATGATTTAAAAGTTAACAGAATGGTAATAATACAATAATTGATATTGAATATCAGTAAAGTGTCACGGCCCCCTCCGTGGAACTAGTGATGATGTGTATGTCTTTTTTGTAATTTTTAATTTCAAACTAGCCATGAAAAAAATGGGTGATTTCATTCCTATGTATTTGAGTATTTTCATTCAAAACCCTAAGTATTATGTTTTTGCTGTTTATTCTACTCTTTTTTTTTTTGACTGAGTAGCGAGCAGTGCCCACTTTTAGTCAGATTATGCATTCTGCTCAGTGTTATCGGTCCCGCTCGCTCCAAAAACTTTATGTGAGAAAGTTTCCAGTTACTTGCGGAAGCACGGTGGTTCTACTCAGTCTGACTTAGTCTGTAGGTCTTCCTCCACCAGTAAAATTGGATATGCCATATTTAACCTGAAAAGTGTTGAAAATGGCGTTAAACCCCATTCAAAAAATGTGTTATCGGTGTTGCAAGCCGGGGAGCACACATGTCTTCACAAGTCAAGAACCAGTGCTTTAATGGTAAACAAACAAATAAGATAGATATGCTTAAACCTGAAATGTCATATTAATATAAATCAGTAACCACAACGGCATGTATCTGTGTATCAATAACATACCATATTACCTCACCGACAGGTTGATTGTTTTCATTGCAGTTATAATATTAAACTATACACCAAGAAAAAGTTCTAACTGGTTACCTGGCTTATTTATATTTCATCTACATGAATTTGTAAATTTCATATTTTAATCTCCAGTCCCGTGCAACCATTTATCATATTTTCTGAAAATGTTATTTATATTCATACAGAAATAAACTTGATATAACAAAGTTTTGAGTACAACTTTCATAAAGTCAAAGTTCACAATAGTACCAGTACTAGTGCATTGTATGACCACCTTTTGCTGCGATGCGGCGATACTTTACGAACTCATTCAACACTGCCGTTCATACAAATGTGTGGTTACGGAAGCTGCACGGCTATGTGTTGTGTCCTTGAGCAAGACACTTTATCCGCATATACTTAGTACCGGTTCTAGCCAGGAAGACTTGGAGCGTGATTTGCATAAGTAAGTACTGAATATAAACCTACAGAAGAAGTAACAACAGAGGTTACAGAGGTCACCGTCTTTGGAATGGCATGTAACAAAAACGACCAGTGAGGAGCTTAAACCAACATAATTTTATTGACTTCAACTGTACACAGTCTATCATCAGATACATGCGATATATGTTTCAATCAATGTCATCTTCACATCGTTATTTTACCCTTATAAGGATCATATTTAAAGGTTATATACAAAGTAAAGCGATCACAAACCTTAATCAAATATTTACTCTTTGTTTGAGAATTAAACCACAGTGCGGTATTAAGCGGTATTGCATTTTTTGTTTTACATGTCTCTGCGATGAGTTTACAAAGATTAAGATAATCTCATCATGTTAGAAATTAAATACTACATATTCTTAGCAAGGAAATTAAATTCTTCACTTTCAACTATCGCTCTGAAAAACAGACTTATTTCAGAGCTATCAAATATATTGCTGTTAAAATAATAGATTTGCATATTTTGAAAAGAGTTGGCATAAATGCAACAATGTTATATAACAGCATACGAGTGTATATATATATATATATATATATATATATATATATATAACCGAGGAATAATCCAAAAAGTGGCCTGTTTCATCAATCTATTGCAGATAAATAATTATAATGTCTAACCGAACTTAACTCTGCCTGTTAAATACATGACAGTTTAAATATTTAAAATAAAATAAAGTATCAACAATAAAAACTTAACAATGCAAACAGCTTCGTTGCAGTTGCCAATAGTAAAACATATCACAAGAATATAAATATAGAAGATAAAACGTTTTAGTGAATGGACTTGAATAATAAATAAAAGTTTATAAAAATGACATAGAAATTTTTATATATCATTTATGTTCCTTAATCAATAATTTAGAATCAATATTTTGGCAATGAACTTGAAAGATTCTGATCCCAATACCCAAGCCCATAATATATTCGTGTTGAATTTTGTATATATATATATATATATATATAATTATACGGTGACCCATTAAGGCAAACTTTTTTTACGGTGACCCATTAAGGCAAACTTTTTTGAAGTCTAGCCCTTTTGTGCGCCGCCATATTGACCACTATTTTACATAAAGATATATAGGGAGTAAATTTTAAAAACTACTCTGAAATGTTCATCTGTCCATTTGTTGCAAGTAGAACGAGTAGGCCTTCTTGGACCTTTCATTTTATAGTGTATTTAACCTGATCGATTTGTTTTATTATTTTAAAACATAAACATGTGTATGCTATCCTCTTTGAAGGACTACGTTTGTTTACACTGTCTCCTTTTATGATGTGATGAGGGGGGAGCAAGGTTGTATCCATCAGGCCTAATGGACTAACATCACTATTATCTCCCTTGAATACAGATGCAAGAGGTAGTAATAATCCTTTAGTTCTCTTTTTCTTATTTTAGGGGGATTTTGTATATCAGTGACTTATTTTTCCTACCATGTGCTAAATATTTTTTTAGAATATTTTATTTTAGAAATAATCACTGAATATTTAATGCTGATACCAGATGTTTTGGCAATTCTGTGAGATTTAAGAATTATTGGTTCGGACCCCATCGTGGGCGGATAGTTGGCATATTACTGGAAGTTGATAACCGTTGAATAAAAAATCAACCTGGTCAAGGTATGATTTTTTCCTTAATGATTGCAGATCTTGAACCAGTGAAGAACTTGAGCCCAAATACATGCTGTGAATATTGTTTTTTCACTGTGCTGTGCACATAAATGTTGCAATGGAACCCGATGGGAAATGTAACAGTGATGTGAGACGTAATCTCCCCGGCTGGTGTTTTGGATCTTACCGTTCCAAAGCGATGACCTCTGCCGGTGTTACATTTTATATACGTTGTCTTGTATATATGATACGTTGTCCATGTATATATTTTATCATTATTGTTGTGGTCTCTGTGTCTTGTGCTACGTCATCTGTGGGACTTTTGTTTCTTATCCCTGCGATATCCTACTTTGTATTTACCACACACGTGGTAGCTATTACTATTACTGGATAGATTGAGTATTATATCAAATTGTTGAAGTCACTAAGACAATAACTGTGAATCCATTTTATGCAAACCAAAAAAAACCCACAAACAATAGTAAAGTCTTCCTTTGTGACGCCCTATGTATTTGATATCTCATTTCGGATTATTTTAAAGAAGCCATATTAAAACACTATTTCGTTATTTCAAGCAGTTAATGTGACAAATTGCATGTCTCTAAGGCGCCTTTTGATGATTTTTTATATATTTTTCGCCATCCGCGACAGCACGTCTGCTATTCAAATAACATAAGAGCTGTCATACCCACACGGTCTTGTACCCGACTAGTCGAGCACTACGCTGGGAAGAATGAGCATTGTAGGTAAATAACATATCATTAAAGCAACACATCCACGTTTAAACATTTTTAAAAAGTTTTTCAATTGAGTTGTGAGCACATTTCCCATACATAAATATATGGTCAGTGAGCTGTATATGTGCTAACAAACACTATCTAGAACGCTTTAGAATTATAAAAAAAGATGTCCAAATTATAAAGCGTGACAAACGCTTTATAAATTATTTTTAAATTGCCGAGGATTCCAACTTGGCTTCAAATTGAATTATGCGAGTCGTATTAAAAAGCTTACGTTTTAGTGCGTAGTGTACTTTACCTGCCTTGAAAGTCATTTTGACAATTTTTTTTGACTCGGGAAAGTTACACGCTTGTTTTATAAAGTGTTAGTCACGCATTATAATTTGGGCATCACTTTGTTCCGGGTTGTGTTTATATGCTCATATACAGCTAAGTGTTTGTTAGCACATATACAGCTCACTGACCATATATTTATGTATGGGAAATGTGCTCACAACTCAATTAATTTTTTTTTTAAAAGTTCAAACGTGGATGTGTTGCTTTAAAGCAACACATCCACGTTTAAACTTTTTTTAAAAAAATTTCAATTGAGTTGTGAGCACATTTCCCATACATAAATATATGGTCAGTGAGCTGTATATGTGCTAACAAACACTATCCAGAACGCTTTAGAATTATAAAAAAAGATGTTCAAATTATAAAGCGTGACAAACGCTTTATAAAATATTTTTAAATTACCGAGGATTCCAACTTGGCTTCAAATTGAATTATGCGAGTCGTATTAAAAAACTTCACGTTTTAGTGCGTAGTGTACTTTACCTGCCTTGAAAGTCATTTTGACAATTTTTTTTGACTCGGGAGAGTTACACGCTTGTTTTATAAAGTGTTAGTCACGCATTATAATTTGGGCATCATTTTGTTCCGGATTGTGTTTATATGCTCATATACAGCTAATTGATCATATGTTTATATGGGAAATGTGCTCATAACTCAATTAAAATTTTTTTTTTAAAAGTTCAAACGTGGATGTGTTGCTTTTTTTATCCTAAATGAGCAACCAAACATTTTGATAAATATGCGGTTTAAAAACATGCATTTAAATTTAGCAAGCAATCGATTTAAAATTCGGTCGAGTAAACTCATTGATATAAAGTTCGGTCGGGTGCTAATATATTACTTGCTGATATCGCGTTTCTGCTTAATCGAACATTAACCATTTTAATGTTAAAATATTTGTTTTGAATTGTTTGTTTTAAAACCGCAAACCGCAAACCGCAATGTCCCTTGTATCGCAGTACATGCGAACTATTGTAAATCTGTAAGAACGTCTATATTTTGGCTAGATACACCACTGTTACGTATGTGGATTCAACGCCATTGTTGGCATCCAATTTTATTTGTGGATGAAGACATCAGGATGAATCCTAAATACTTAATACCGTACATGTTATAAAATCTACAATGTGATTATGATTATAGACTGGTTCGTGCTGAGTAAAACTGCATACTGCTGCATTGATATTGATTACATAATAGATCAATAACCCGTCAAAACTGTAAGTTAAGTTTTTAAGTATTTAAGTAAGATGTTGGTGAAACAGAAAACCAGGTTGGATAGTTCTGTCCTTCAGGAAGTAACTGGCAAACTTTCTCACATAAAGTGTTTAAAGTGTCCGGGTCTAGTAATATAAGTAAATCTTACTTCTGTACCGGGGTCATATTCACCGACCATTCCTGAGAATTATTCTTAAATTTCAGCTTGAAAACCCAAACCTTGGATATATATACACCATGACCGAGAGAATAATTGTGATTTGTTATTTGACTATATATTAGGTGTCTCTTTCTGCTTGCAAATTTTAGTTTCAAAAATTATTTTTGAGTGTGTTTTTCAATATTTATTCTTGATTTCAAGTCTAAGAATATTTTTAAGAATGTTGAATACCACCCCTAATCAACTACATACTTTTATGTTAAAACGTGTCTAAGAAAAATGCAATAAAATTTAAAGAAAAATATGTTAGTATATATGTAAAACACTTTTATGACCATGAATGTAAAACAATAAAATTGCTAAATATGAAAACCCCTTTTAGGCTTGCCCCAACGGAGGCCAACCTAAGATTTATTTTAATTATTATTATTATTATTATTAGTAGTAGTAGTAGTAGTAGTAATGTTGTCGTTGTAATTTTCACTATCATTATCACTATCACTAGCATTATCACTATCACTATCACTATCACTATTCTATGATTATGATTATTATTATTATTATAATTATTATTATTATTATTATTATTATTATTATTATATTATTATTATTATTATTATTATTATTATTATTATTATTATTATTATTATTATTATTATTATTATTATTATTATTATTATTATTATTATTATAGCGTATCCGTACTTACAATGTCTTGTCAAGATTTTCGTGAACGCTGAATATCAACAACCTAAGATCCGTATACTTTATGCATGTAAACGTCTTTAAAATATCAGTGGTGTTTAGCCCACTGCGTGCAGATTAGGTTGTTCTGCTTGAAAGTCGGTTAAGAGGTCGTCAAGATACACTATTGTTTTAGCAGAAAGTAAGATAAGAATACACATTAGTACACGTGTTTGACAGTCGTCAACCGATATGTATCTCGGTATGATATCGTTACACAAACCCCGTCACTGTTGCATCGTGGTATAATATCGCATTGTCGTTAGCATTGTCATAACTGAAAGTATTTCCTTTTTCTCTTCACAAAATATACAATTGGTTTTTGTTTCTTTGTATTTGAGTTTCACTGAAATTGGGATTTATGCAACGTGGTCTGTCCAAAACACTTACTGTATTGTTTATAGCAGATAGCGAGATAAGAATGAATTTAAAATGAAGTCATAATCGAATAATTATATATTTCTATTTCATAATTTGAAAGTGTCAGCTTCAGAAAAATATATAAATAAATGAGACATTGTTGTTATTCCAACTATATTATATAAAAGGCAGATTCATGAATGATTAACATGTGTCATTTACAAACATGTTGAAATATACTGTTCTTTACCGTAGCGGTGGTCTAGTGGCAGAACGTCCTCTTCGCAAACGGAAGATCGTGGTTTCAGTCCCCGGTCGGGTCATACCAAAGACTGAAAATGATACTAGACGCTTCTTCGTTAAGCACCCATCATTTCGAGGAGAGTTCTAGATCTGATTAGCCCGGTGTAAGTATAATGTGACTGGATGGGGTATCATTCCATGTGTCTACGGTATGATACTCCAGTGTGGCAGCGCTTTGAATACGGGCTCATGTAAATACCGTCGAAAGTTGATTGAAATTTTGTTGAAAACGACATTTAACACCATACTACTACAACAACAACAACAACAACAACAACAACAACAACAACAACAACAACAACAACAACAACAACAACAACAACAACAACAACACATTGTTCTTTGACGGGACGGGGATCTTAACAGTTCTCCTTTTCCGTATGAGATAAGTGTAATTTTCATCAGTAGAGGTTTATAATAACTGAATCAAAACATTGTGAATGTAAAACTTTTCTTTTTTTTGCTTGTAATGGCGTATGGCGGGATTTTTTCTGCCACCAGTTATCCACTTAACTAACTAAACTAAATCTAGTTAACACTTAATTTTCGCGAAAATTATCTATTTATCTAGATAATTAACACGTTTCTAATAAGTAATAGGTAGTGTTCATTAAGTAAACAGTTAACAACGTTAACGTTTACCATGGGGTTTTCCTCCGTCAAAAGGGCGGAGTTTGTGCAATATCATTGTTTTTAACAAGTTTAACCCGATATTTTGTGTATTTAGTTTGTGTATTGTGAGTATCGAAAACTGGTGAAATAGCTATATATAGATGTCATCATCATGAAAAATACAATATATACACATTAACATTTAGGCAAGGACTCTATATAATTCCTTGATTTAGGTTAGTTAAACTCCAAATTGACGACGATGACAGATTTGTTTACAGCTTTACCACCGCTTTGTTGAAATAAAAAAAGGCGGCTGTGTAAGGTGCGAATGATTGAAAATCTCGTGAATTCGCGTAAAATCTCGCAAGAACGAGATCTCGTGTGAAATTTCGTCTCTTCGTCAGCTGTCTAAACCTTAAATTGGGCGCTTGCATTGTGCTTCGATTCCTCTTCTTCTAAAATTCGTTGCTGGATAACTAGAAAATATTCGTGATACCAGTTATTTAATATTCGGAATTCTAAGGTTTTTACTCAATAAATCACTAATCATTCTAGTCTTGATCATATGCGACAAACGTCTTAACGAGTTCGACCGAGAATAAAAGTAACGTATTTTCAATGACAATCTGATAACGTTTTATGATTGATTGAATCAAACAATCGGACTACCTCAGATATGTCCTTAGTATTTCAACAGAGTATCGGTTTGATGTGTATTATATATTTGTTAGTGTTATATTATTACATATTTCTATGACACAGATCTTGTACAAGATAATTGCCATGACTTCTATCCGAATAAATAGTTTTAAATTTTATTATAGCATAACCATTGCAGAGGTTTGTTTGTTTCAGCCAATCAGATCCTACTTCTAGATTCAAACATTTCTTCTGCACAACGTGTCAAGAAAAACAAGCGTCGCATATGATCAAGACCATTATCATTCCCCTTTTCTCCTTCTAGCTATCCGTTTAAAAAGTTATAGTGTCCAAACCTGTTTTTCTTCTTTCAGACCTCTTCAATGCAATACCTGGTGGGACAGACTGTTCGACATACTAAGGACAAGTTTAAAAAGTTTTAATATACACTGTCCGCAAGTATTACAACACTGTCCGCAAGTATTACAACACTGTCCGCAAGTGTTACATGTACAATATAACGATGACCGGACAGAAAACGTGAAATCAACAAAAATTAAAAAAAAAATGTATTACATATTTACTAAAACACACAATTAAATAAAAATAACGAATCAACCTGCTGACCCATTCCATTATCAGAGTTCCAAAATGAGTAAACACTCTGATCCACAAGTGTTATTAATTTAGTAGTTTTACTACTTTGATGAGTGCTAGTTGATTACATCAACTGCGTTACTTATTCGCGTCTAATTGGAACATTTTGATGGAAGCAGTGACCTCATTGTTTATGACGAACCAATTCAGATTTAAACTAGATGCCCAAGGCTATAATGTCGAGTCCGCCAATACAGACCTGAGATCGAAACTTGTCTCGTTATTGTGAACATTTGTGGCGGCACAATATTTCAAAACATGTCAAGTGACCTACATGCTATGGAGCGGACACACACTTTAGTACTTATTTCTGATATTAACCCTCTAAGTTTGACCTTGTGACGAATCTTGGGGAGGGGAGGGGTTTTGTGCGCAACACCCCATCTGATTATGTTAAATATTTGTTTAATGTTTCATGTTATTTCAAAATATGTCCAGTGGTTTACAAGCAGTGGACACCAAATGTTGTACCTAATTTGCTGAGCTATTTCTGACCTTGAACCTTTTAGTATGACATTGACCTCTGAGCTATAGACAAGGAGCCAGTAACACTAACCCTCGTAAGTCTCAAGATTTCCGTACGAACAAATTGTGACACCTAGGAACGTTTCATTTGAGCAGTGATATTGCAAAGTTTAAAAAGAATCCTATTTACAAGGCTAGAGAAAATTCATAAAATGATGCAAGTGAAACACCGAATGAATTTCCCGACTTGTCCCGACTTCAAATTTCGTAAACTTACAAACATTAGTTCAACGGGTCCCTGGATCTTACGCGCTTTGTCTTATAATGGTGAACATTTTTTGCAAAGTTATTTCAAAATTCCTGTATGTTTGGGAAAGTTATAGCCCTGACGAGAACGGACGAAACACATGCATTTTTTTATACAATATTTGCAATGGGTTGCTTGAAACAATTAATACGTTTTATTTTGCCTATTTATATTGTTTGGCCGACAATATAAAGTACATGTATTCTAGTAACGGCTGACTGGCGCAACTGGGACAATGCTACGCTTAGCACGGATAAAATGTAGTACATGTAAACTAGTAATGGCTAACCAGCGCCATAGAGACAATACCGCATTTAGCGAGAAAACAAGCTTTTCTCGTGCGCAGTCAGTTACCTACGTGGCATTTCACACACTGATTCACATTTCTTGACTACCACCTGGCACATACGGACTACTTCGAAGATAGAGTAATGTGAAAAAAAAACGATGGCCTGCAGAAAGTTGCTACTTCAAGGAATGGCGCAAGCGAAGACCGCAATATAGCTAGTAATAGTGACTGTAAGTAAGCGTTTTCTATATAATTCTTGGATTGCATTCTCCAAAAGTTTTACTATGAAATGAGTATTTGATTTTTTCCGATTTAACTCAATGTGGGTAAAATAGTTGTGTGTTTCTTTTTCGTTTCAGTTTCTCCACCTAGGTGATGGGAAGGTAGTTGAATATGTTCACATTAAGCTTGGTTTTCTGGTTTCATTCCCATCTTCTCCAGTCTACATTGTGTCACGACCACGACAGGGTGCCAGTGTTCGGGGGTCAGTTACATTTCATAAAGAAGTGGCGCAAAAAAAAACATGCCCAAGTTCAAAGTCACGTATTTGGTGAGTATTCAATTTATGTACATTTTATTTTTACACGTACCAAACATAAGTATATATTGGCGGAAAAAAGAAACTTTTATAAATTAAAGCTTGTGTATCCCACTCGGTCATTTACACTGGTCAGTGCATGAGTTGCATGGGTAGTTTGTCTGTCTGGCCAACGTCATCGTTTTCACGTTTTTTTCGGCCAGCAGTCAACCGCAAACACGTTTGTCGCCTAAACCTGTGTAAAAGCATAGTGTTGGTACCTGTAAGACACAAAACCAGCATAATTTTGAAAAACGTCTTTGATGCGCCATGCCAAGGTTGAATGAAACTGACAGATGCCGCACCGTAGGCATGATTGAAGCTTGTGTACGTCATACTGACGTTGCCAAACAATTTGGTGTGCCCCGAAATACTGTAAACGCCTTGTGGAGACGGTACCAACAGTTTGGGACTACCAAAGACCGGCCTCCGTCAGGACGTCCACGCGTAACGTCTAATCGCCAGGATACGTACATCCGGGTCGTTCATCTCCATGAACGACTCAGAACTGCTACTTTGACGGCTAAAAGTATTCCTGGCCTTAAAAGAATTAGTCCCCGAACGGTACGTAATCGATTGCTTGAACGAGGCATACGTCCACCACGTCCAGCCATACGTCCTGTCCTCCAGCAACGTCATCGTGTAGCACGTTTTGCCTGGTGAAGACGACACATACACTTCACGCAACAGGACTGGGCACGTGTTCTTTTCACGGATGAGTCCAGGTTTCATCTCGACAGCAGCGACGGTCGTTCTAGAGTGTACCGTCGTGTTGGTGAACGTTTCCATGACAGTTGTGTGATTCAACGACGTCCATTCGGCGGAGGTAGTGTCATGGTGTGGGGTGGCATCTCATCCCGTGGCAGAACAGCTCTTGTGGTTGTGGACGGCCATTACAGGCATCAGATACCATGACGAAATCATACGGCCTCACGTCCTTCCATTTGTGCAGCAACGTAACGCCACGCTGTTACAGGATAACGCTCGCCCGCACGTCGCGTGGGTCGTCACCGACTTCTTGATCCAGAACAATGTGAATGTGCTGCCCTGGCCTGCAATATCACCGGATATGTCGCCTATAGAACACGTGTGGGATGAGATGCAGCGTCGCTTATGTCGCCTCCAAAATCAGCCGATGACGTTACCTGACCTGTCAAGTGCGCTTGTGAGAATCTGGAACGGTATTCCCCAGGCATTTTTCAGCACACTTGTTGCATCAATGAGGCGTTGTTGCCAAGCATGCATCTATTCCAATGGTGGACATACACGGTATTGATGAGATGAACTTTGTTTAGAGAACGTCTCTGAAAACTGATCTCTATCCAAGACGCTGCTGATGCAATAACCATATCAATTGAGCTGGTGTTAAATAAAGGTCAGATAAAACTCTGTTGATTTTTTTGCGATTTCTTACATATCTTCTAAGTTATAGTATATTATACCCATGCACAGTTTCTTTTTTCCGCTAGTATATATATACTCAAACGCAAAAAAAATGTGTGCATATTTATATGTTGATTTTCTGAAAAGCCAATGATGGAATACTATCATGTGTGGTATCAATTTTAAGCTTATTCAATTACCTTTCTAACCAATATATTTATTTTATTGTTTTAATTTGAATAAAACGTACGACGCGTAGAACGTGGATTTGGGGTCAAAATATGTATAAAATACACAAATAGCCGAACGGGGTGTTTCTTGCGTAGATTCACTGTAATTTGTTGCAAAATTATGTAAATGTTGCATTGATATCTGGTATAACGCTACCACTTAACTTGATTATAGTGTTTCTATGACAATAAAGTGCCAGCGAAACTGCAGCGACTGAGTCACCTCTACCCAGAATCATTAAGGCGTTCAGAACTCACACCACTATTATCTCCCTTGAGTTTTCCAGACCTACAGACGAAGGAGGTAGAAATGAAACTTTAGTTCTCTTTTTCTTCTTTCTTCAGGACTTTGTACTGCAATGTTTTGTTTTTTGCTAGCATGAGTTAAATGGTCAGTATTTTAGAAATCACCACTGAAAATTTGATGCTGATACCAGCTTTCTGGACAATTCTGTGTCATTTCAGAATTGTTGGTTCGAACCGCATCTAGGGCAAATAGTTGACATATTATTACTCTGGAAATTAATAGGTCTCACAAAAGCATTGAATTTTAAAAAAAAAACCGTCCTGGTCAAGGTATACTTTTTTTTCTTTATAATTGCATATCTTGAACCAGTGAAGAATTTGAGCCCATACACATGCTGCAGAATTTAATTTTCCACTCTGTTTTGGACATAAATGTTACAATGGAGCCCTATGGGAAATGTAATAGTGGTGTGAGACGTCAATACACTGACGTGCTGATAGTCATGTCACATTCGATGTTTTAAATTTTCAAAATCTACAGTGATATTCGCACTAGAGTGTGAAAGGATGTAGTGAAAACAAGTTTGGCCACTTGTACTTATTTCTTCGTGGAAATCCTGCAAAATCGCAATTTGGGCTATTACGTCATAACTAGCCATAGTTTGACTGATTTTATTGTTGTGGCTATAAACCGTAACGACCGATATTTTTATGTTTCAAATTTGACAACTTTATACTTTATAGTGAGGTACCTGCCCCTGTAGGCTACCCTATAGCACAGAATGCCGAGGTTTACGTCATCTCTACATTTGTCAAGATGTAGTTATTACGTCTAAATACTCACATACATGTAGGAAGGTAGGCCTACTGGATGGAACAGTCGAACATTGTTGTACATAATATATACATGTACATGGTTTATTTTATCATGTAGATCTATACGTTTTGTAAATGATAGAAGTAAATGAAATAATATAGGCCTACTACATCTATAGGCCTACTATTTGATCTGCAGGTGTATATTGGAAGGCCTAGATTAAAAAGCCGAACTCCGTCTGTAATGGGATCTTCCCCATTCTTAGTGTTTATGTGCTACTATGACAATTACTTAAGACAAACACGTGGTTTAACAAACAGTACTTTAATTCTTAGCAACAGATAGCAAGGTGCCAAGCAACAGACCAGAGTACCCACTCCGTAAGAGACTGCCTCTCCGAGTCTCTGTCGAAATCTCTTTCCCTCTCTGACTAAATATGTCCAGTTTATAAAGCCCCCACATCACGAACAGTAATGAACACTCATATTTCATCGTGACATTCATGGAGTTGCTAACTTGTAAACAAATCAGTCAAGCTTTCATGTTGGGGTCATCTCTAAAGTGATGACGTAGGCCTACAGCCCGACTCACATGGAACAGTTTGACCTGGACCAAATTCAATATACACTGTGTACATTAGTAACATGTTGACCGATATTAAAGGGGAACGCAACCCTGTGTATAAAACAGGATAGTATGAATAGCTATGAGTTCAGCTTTCTATTAATAGTATTAGTAGGGGATTTATCACCGGCGCAGAGCGCCGGTGAAAATCACCGGAACGGCATTGTACACGCGTCCGTTAAATTACAAGTGATGCTTATTTATTTTTTGTATTTCCGGTTTATGCACTGGTGTGTCAAGGACTGTAACCCGTACAACTTAAATGGTTGGTTCTCACGGTTAGTAAAAAATGGTGCAGGACGGCAACCAAAATATGAACTAAAGGAGTTAACTCCCTTGATAAAAAAAAGTGCACGTTTGGCTAAACCAAATAACTTACTCTTTCCATACTTCAAAAAGTAGTCCGATAAGTATATGAAGAAATGTTACGGTAATACGCATTATTACGTTACATACACGATGTTTTTTTATGATTTAACAATATATATGTATATACAAGTCATGTATACTTATTGAAAGTAATTGATAAATAACAGTTTCGAATCTGCCATCCGAACAACGTGACTCCAGCTGAAGGACGCCAGCCAACATATTGTTGTCTAGGATCTTAGTACAATTATACGTAGATAAGGCTGATACACTTGTTATTTTCTCGCTACGATAGGTGTAGTTTTTAATCAGTTATTGTAGATGCACGGTCTTGGAAGTATTGCCACTTACAAATAATGCCTCGTGGACAAGTAGTTTTCGTTACAGATCGTGACACCGTGACAGTTGTGTTGACATATCTGTATGAGACGTAATTAACAACGACAAAAAAAGATGTCTTTAGTCAGTCAGTCTATGATTGTTTACCCTCGCAGCTTTGCTCAAGATATTTTGTCGTCTACATATACAATGTTAATTTTTGGAAGTATAAGAACCAATACTGTATTTATAACATGACTTGCCTTGTTGTTTCAAATAATTTTCTCTGCTAAAATTGATAAGGTAGTCTAGTTGTTAGCAGGGGTATTTTTATATTTGTTAGTATGGGGTAAATCATGTCGCCGTTGTAAGGATACATTATTGCTTCAGGATCCAGGGGTCTCCAATTTCATTCCCGGTTGGGTTTCATCACAGTGCCTTATTCGGGTAAGTAAATGAAAGTGTAGTGAATGTACATAGGTCACTTACAACATGTTAAGCTAACTATTATAGCGTCGTTGTTGAAGTGCACTGACTGTATTGGAAGTTCAGCAATGAAGTACAGGGTTTAGTACTGAGATGGGTGATCGCTGTCACTTTAATGGCGTCGGGCCTGTGTCTGCACAATCTCTCTTTCCTTGGGATGGGACTCGATATAGCCAGGAACTGGCCACAGGCTGTGCAGCTGAGGGCTTATAAACCCTAAAGGTTAAAGAGGGGAAGAGTGTAGTGAATGTATATTATATAGGTCACTTACAACAGCCTTACTGTTAAGCTAGCTTTTGTAGCGGCATGGTTGAAGTGCACTGACTGTAACTACCCCCCCCCCCCCCCATCCCCAATAAAAAATATTGTTGTTCATTCAATATATTCTAGGTCTTTGCCTACAAGTCCTTTCTCTCAGAGTCTGTCCATATCCTTTAAAAGGATTTTCAGATTGGATGCAAATTAAAAAAGTCCCCTACCTACCTACCCACCTCCTATCTGGTATGGGTTGGAAATGGCAAACAAACAATTTTTTAAGGGTGATCTTAGATATAATGTACACTTGGTTTGTGGTGTCGGGGTACATCTCTATAGTGTAAGCTAGCACACTTTTCTGTTTGAAAAGAGCTCCAGGTTCAAGTCCTGGTGGGGATCTTGACACCCTTACGAAGTTGTACAAACTAAAAACTCCATTATATTTGTCAAAATTTAAATAAAAGTGTAATAGATGGTGTAAATACAATGTCAACCTTTCTTTACTAACACTGTACACATGAGTGCCCATAGCCAATTGACATAGGTAATAATTATATAGATAAGACAATACAATTGGTATGGGCTTAAAGCTATATGATGCTAATAGAATGGGGCAACTAGAACTATTACCTGAATACATATAGACAACCAGGTTGGACTCAAAACCAGTCTCAAAATGTTACAATCATGTAGTAATGAAAGTAAGTAAAACAGAAGAGAGGAAGCTAACAGAGAAATACCACAAGTTCTGTTTGTTTACAATAACTGAGACATATACATTAAGTCACTGACAATATAGTTAAACCTATGTTAGTGATCACCTTTATTAAGGAACAATTTGTTGTAAACAGCCACAACCTAGACACTGGATTCTGTAAACCAGAACTATAATATGAATGTAAGTGTTGTTTAAAACATTCTGTACAAATTATTTTACCAAATAATTCTTTAAGGACTGCACCCAAATATGTACATCTATGGGTTGTTGTTTTACTACCGGGTATTTAGCCATAATAAGTGATATTACTTAATCGAATAGGTGATATCATTTATAGTACAAGTGATATCACTTATTTGAATATGAATAAGTGATATCCTCTATTCAAATAAGTGATATCACCTATTTGAATAAGTGATATCTCTTGTTAATATGGTTAAATAGAAAAACAGCACCTCATATACATAAAATCTTTTTGGTGATATATTTCAAAAAGTGGATTATTCAACCAGTTCCTGGTTTATGTAACTGATTCAACCGAATTTGCAAAATGAAGTATTACTGTATACCACTTAAAAAGACTGTTACACTGATATATAATTAATGAAACACATAAAAAATAGTTGGTGGCAATTTATTCCCTAAACAAAAATAGATTTGACACAAAAGTAGCACCTCTGCACAAGTAAGTCCATTTGTATCCCACTATATACCTTTGGTAACTGAGGTTACTTGTTATATGTCTTTGGTATCTTAGAAAAAAAATTATGCTACATAATTTTTCACATTGTTGTTAAAATTAGAAATATAAAAATATCTCTATCCCTGGTTACTTGTTATTCTTTTTTGTCTTTTGGCACTCTAGATTACTACAGCAAATATACAACATCAAAATTTAAGAAATACTGAAAAAAAATTGCCTTTATTTCTGGTTACTTGGTTATCCTTCTTTGTGCGGAGCGCATGGTCCAGTGGTAGAGCACCAAACCCATGATCAGAGGATCGTGGGTTCGATCCTCCACCATGGCTATGTGTGGTGTCCTTGAGCAAGACACATTTCCACATATGCTTAATACTGGTTCTAACCAGGAAGTCTTTCAGCGTGATTTGTTGTAAGAACTTGTTTCACAATCTAAGTAAAAAAATAAGTTTAAACAAATCCTTCCTTATCTTTGGTAACTGATGGTTACGACAGCAAATACTCAACATCCAAGCAAGAACCTACATATATTCTATATACTTCTTTGAGCGGACTTGCACATGGACATACAAACAGACTTACATATTTTGGGCCATATATGAAACGATAAAAATGCTATATTTTCTTTAAAACTTTATGGCAATTTATTATTTTGACAGTTATAAATCTTATCCTGACACACTGATATTAAATAATCTACATATACATTGATTTAAATTGATAAATCCCCTTTTAGGCAGTGCCTTATTTCATATTATGCATAAGTTCGAGTCCATAAAGATATATCAGCTCGTTTTGTAACGGTCATTTTCGCACATCGACTTTGTGGTGGACGTCGCCATTTTGGATACCTGCGTGACGTCATAACTGCACTTCCGGTTTAAAACATAATTGATTTATACACAACAGCAGATATAGAAACGTGCAATTATAATCACCGGCAAAAGTACTAGCAAGAATAATAAAATGGATTTTAGTAACGGGGAAGGACTTGTGGCCTACAACTTTGAACCAGAAATTTCAGAAGCAGAGTTAAATTAATTAGAAGACGAGAGAAATAGTGAGACGGCACAGTTGTTCACACATGTGAAAGATTTTTGCAGCTGCGAAAACTGTGTATGATGCTTTCGTCTGACGAAAATACGTGCTGCAGATGCAATGACCACACTATTGGAAATTTAGAAGATTTAGAATGTATCACAGAAATAATACAGATATGTCACAGCAATGTCTTATGAAGTTTTCACCCAAAAAGATGATAACTGTTAAACAGTCACACCGATCATGAACCAGAGATCAAACCCGAAACCCATCAATCACGACTCTGACATCTTATCATGTAGCCTGACATTGATGATTGAATTTTTCAAAATAGTAAAATTACCCTTAGCTTGATAAAAAAAAGTAATTATTGCCGTCAGTATTGATGTTTTGATGTAGATCCAGGCGAGCCTGCACATTCATGCTGTACTATCAGGGTATATACTGTTTGCTACTCAGTCAATACATTATCAAAAAAAAACCACACTAATTAGACCAAGAATGGAATTTAAGGGAAAATGTTTTGTTACATATGTTTACCTGTCTAAGAGAGAATAAGAAATAATATTATATCTCATTTCTTATCGTGTTTAGCTGGTGCGGCCATTGTTGCGAACTGAGAAATGGCTGATAAAATTTTGATTTCATACCCTTTTTAGTAAATTTAGATGAAGCATGAATGAGTTGAGGGGGGGGGGGGGGGGGGGGGGGGGTTGTTTTACATAACTGGCACTGTCTTTTGGTTATTCAAATGGTGTTACTTCCCAATTTGATATATGATGATTATCTATTCTACCAGTTCTCTGAACATATATGAATGTGTCTCCTTATAGGGAGTGTCATATGGAATATAATGTCTACAGGCATATTGCACAAAGTGTATGTTACTGTCCAGCTACTGGCACCCTGCTGAGCTTTCATAATTCACACCATGTGGTAATGAGAAATACCCTGCCACAGTGTGCATATTGTACCCTAATAAGCGTTATCACCCCAGGTTTAATGACCCCAGGCTTTATGACAGGATGTTATATCACATAGTATTATGCCTTATTACTAATTTAAACATTTTCAGTTAATAAGGGTTTCAATATCAATGCAAACTTACAAGTAAAAAAATTATGTTATATGATTTTATGAATATCTTTCATAAACTGTATACCAGAACACTATTTTAACAGTAAAAAAAACTTTTCATGTATTAATGAACAAATAAAGGTTTTACTTTATCTTTTTTCATTACGAAGTAGAGGTAGTTCAAATGTCTATTGAAGAATAATGACCTAGTTGACTGTGAAAAAGCCATATATCAATAAACTAAATTGCCTTTTAATTATAAAATTAATAAAATGAGTTTACGAACAATTAATGGTTGACTTAATATTTGGCATCATTTTTTTGCCATCGAGGGTTTACTGTACAGATGTTCAGTTAACCTAACCACTGTTTCCTGCAAAAGTTAACCAGTACTCGAGCACACCCAGCAACCGCAAGTAACTGATAATTTTTCCACTCGAATCAGCAGTGAGAGACAAATGATATTGAGACACAATGTTGTATGTCAGTCATCACAGAGACTGTCGCCGGGTGGGGATTCGAACTCGAGACACCTGGATTGATAGTTAGACACGTAACTGACTGAGCTAATCGGGCCTGTCACAATTAATTGGCCTTAATTTGTATTTTAATAATAACTTTTAGATACCATGTCGTTTTCACACCTTATGTTTTGGCATTTACCTCTTGTTTTTATTGTTAATTGGATTATCACACCTGTTTAAACAGCCTGCAATTATAAGATTGTGAAAGTTTGCTATATGATATCAATTTCGCAATATTTTGGAAGAGAATATAAAATTACAAATTAAATTTCAGAAATCAGCTGAGCTATATGTTATTAGCACATTTTAAAGAGCTTCCCACTGGATAATATACACTAAGTCTATATGTATGTCGCATATGGTCATCTTCGTACTGAAATCATCAGAAATTGTATGCTTGGGTAATAGTACGCCAGGCATTGGTACGCTTCATTCTGCAATCTTAAGTCCTACCCCAAAGTATTAAGGCGTTTTGCACGTGATGTCACCAGAAGCTTGACACTGAAGCAATGTGAAATCACATATTAGGAAAACTAAAAACAACGCTGCCCACAAAACATATCGCATTACTCCACCCACTTATTCCGCTGGAGAAAACAATGTTTAATGGGTTAAGTCCTTCAATTCAGAATCGTTTTCGCGTTTAATTGTCTACCTTCGATGTTCACTAATGCACTGTATATCTGTATATAAACTGATTACGTATATTAGTGTATATACATAAGAGTTTCAGTAGAGAGCAGTCACTAACGACACAATACAATTTGCGCGATAACTAGAACGGAAGTGCAGTTATGACGTCACCGAATACCTCCATCACAAAAGAGCTACAAAATGGCGGCGCCCATAGCATTTAGGAAACGCTTGAAATCATGATATTTAATGTCATTTTTCTCATTTGATAAATTTCGTACAATTAAAATTTGTTGATTTTTGTGTTATTTACATGTCTATTTAACGATAAATAGCCATTTATATTCTGACGTGCGGTACCCTTTAAAGGGGAACGCAACCCTGTGTATAAAACAGGATAGTATGAATAGCTATGAGTTCAGCTTTCTATTAATAGTATTAGTATGCATAAGTTCGAGTCCATAAAGATATATCAGCTCGTTTTGTAACGGTCATTTTCGCACATCGACTTTGTGGTGGACGTCGCCATTTTGGATACCTGCGTGACGTCATAACTGCACTTCCGGTTTAAAACATAATTGATTTATACACAACAGCAGATATAGAAACGTGCAATTATAATCACCGGCAAAAGTACTAGCAAGAATAATAAAATGGATTTTAGTAACGGGGAAGGACTTGTGGCCTACAACTTTGAACCAGAAATTTCAGAAGCAGAGTTAAATTAATTAGAAGACGAGAGAAATAGTGAGACGGCACAGTTGTTCACACATGTGAAAGATTTTTGCAGCTGCGAAAACTGTGTATGATGCTTTCGTCTGACGAAAATACGTGCTGCAGATGCAATGACCACACTATTGGAAATTTAGAAGATTTAGAATGTATCACAGAAATAATACAGATATGTCACAGCAATGTCTTATGAAGTTTTCACCCAAAAAGATGATAACTGTTAAACAGTCACACCGATCATGAACCAGAGATCAAACCCGAAACCCATCAATCACGACTCTGACATCTTATCATGTAGCCTGACATTGATGATTGAATTTTTCAAAATAGTAAAATTACCCTTAGCTTGATAAAAAAAAGTAATTATTGCCGTCAGTATTGATGTTTTGATGTAGATCCAGGCGAGCCTGCACATTCATGCTGTACTATCAGGGTATATACTGTTTGCTACTCAGTCAATACATTATCAAAAAAAAACCACACTAATTAGACCAAGAATGGAATTTAAGGGAAAATGTTTTGTTACATATGTTTACCTGTCTAAGAGAGAATAAGAAATAATATTATATCTCATTTCTTATCGTGTTTAGCTGGTGCGGCCATTGTTGCGAACTGAGAAATGGCTGATAAAATTTTGATTTCATACCCTTTTTAGTAAATTTAGATGAAGCATGAATGAGTTGAGGGGGGGGGGGGGGGGTTGTTTTACATAACTGGCACTGTCTTTTGGTTATTCAAATGGTGTTACTTCCCAATTTGATATATGATGATTATCTATTCTACCAGTTCTCTGAACATATATGAATGTGTCTCCTTATAGGGAGTGTCATATGGAATATAATGTCTACAGGCATATTGCACAAAGTGTATGTTACTGTCCAGCTACTGGCACCCTGCTGAGCTTTCATAATTCACACCATGTGGTAATGAGAAATACCCTGCCACAGTGTGCATATTGTACCCTAATAAGCGTTATCACCCCAGGTTTAATGACCCCAGGCTTTATGACAGGATGTTATATCACATAGTATTATGCCTTATTACTAATTTAAACATTTTCAGTTAATAAGGGTTTCAATATCAATGCAAACTTACAAGTAAAAAATTATGTTATATGATTTTATGAATATCTTTCATAAACTGTATACCAGAACACTATTTTAACAGTAAAAAAAACTTTTCATGTATTAATGAACAAATAAAGGTTTTACTTTATCTTTTTTCATTACGAAGTAGAGGTAGTTCAAATGTCTATTGAAGAATAATGACCTAGTTGACTGTGAAAAAGCCATATATCAATAAACTAAATTGCCTTTTAATTATAAAATTAATAAAATGAGTTTACGAACAATTAATGGTTGACTTAATATTTGGCATCATTTTTTTGCCATCGAGGGTTTACTGTACAGATGTTCAGTTAACCTAACCACTGTTTCCTGCAAAAGTTAACCAGTACTCGAGCACACCCAGCAACCGCAAGTAACTGATAATTTTTCCACTCGAATCAGCAGTGAGAGACAAATGATATTGAGACACAATGTTGTATGTCAGTCATCACAGAGACTGTCGCCGGGTGGGGATTCGAACTCGAGACACCTGGATTGATAGTTAGACACGTAACTGACTGAGCTAATCGGGCTTGTCACAATTAATTGGCCTTAATTTGTATTTTAATAATAACTTTTAGATACCATGTCGTTTTCACACCTTATGTTTTGGCATTTACCTCTTGTTTTTATTGTTAATTGGATTATCACACCTGTTTAAACAGCCTGCAATTATAAGATTGTGAAAGTTTGCTATATGATATCAATTTCGCAATATTTTGGAAGAGAATATAAAATTACAAATTAAATTTCAGAAATCAGCTGAGCTATATGTTATTAGCACATTTTAAAGAGCTTCCCACTGGATAATATACACTAAGTCTATATGTATGTCGCATATGGTCATCTTCGTACTGAAATCATCAGAAATTGTATGCTTGGGTAATAGTACGCCAGGCATTGGTACGCTTCATTCTGCAATCTTAAGTCCTACCCCAAAGTATTAAGGCGTTTTGCACGTGATGTCACCAGAAGCTTGACACTGAAGCAATGTGAAATCACATATTAGGAAAACTAAAAACAACGCTGCCCACAAAACATATCGCATTACTCCACCCACTTATTCCGCTGGAGAAAACAATGTTTAATGGGTTAAGTCCTTCAATTCAGAATCGTTTTCGCGTTTAATTGTCTACCTTCGATGTTCACTAATGCACTGTATATCTGTATATAAACTGATTACGTATATTAGTGTATATACATAAGAGTTTCAGTAGAGAGCAGTCACTAACGACACAATACAATTTGCGCGATAACTAGAACGGAAGTGCAGTTATGACGTCACCGAATACCTCCATCACAAAAGAGCTACAAAATGGCGGCGCCCATAGCATTTAGGAAACGCTTGAAATCATGATATTTAATGTCATTTTTCTCATTTGATAAATTTCGTACAATTAAAATTTGTTGATTTTTGTGTTATTTACATGTCTATTTAACGATAAATAGCCATTTATATTCTGACGTGCGGTACCCTTTAACACATTTATACAATTCTCTAAATACATAATATATATATGTAAATATCCGTATGTGTGTTTTCTCTGTATCGTCTTGGACTTGTAACCACGCGATTTCGGCTCCGGACTGACATATTGGTAGGCCTACTGTTAACTGGACTTGTATAAAGTAGTATAATTAGTATTATATTATCGTATATCTACCTGGAAGTGTCTATATGATAAATGGGTTCTCAAATGGAAATTGAATTCTGGCCGAGTCCAATAACTACTGTAGCTTGACTGTATTTAATGTATCGTGCAATTAATGAGGAAGATGACAAAATGCCCATCTGCTTCTTTATATATACCTTCTGGGAACGTACCACGTGATTACAACGTCCAATCAATGCATTTGATTTCAACAACCCTTATTGATTTGCCCATGCTTATGAATCACTGAAACATGTTAAAAAGTAACATAATATAGTAGGCTCACATGTTTTATGAAAAGCCTGAGAAATTTATACTAATATAATTATAAAGCGCATACAAATTTAAAAGCCAGAGTCAAATTGATTGTGCACATGAATTTAGCAGACGAAATAACCTACGCGCTCAATATAAAGTCCATAATGTATTAAATATTAAATCAATTATAACGACACTGGTTCTTATCTGGCTTATCAGTCTTTTTACATATTTATAACATATTGACAGTTTAACAATCAGAAAAATACAAATTCATTAAAAGCCAGCCATAAACATCATGAAAGTAGTTCGCGCATCAGGAAGTCGATGAGCCGCCATATTTTGAACTGTAGAGATGAAGGTCAACACTTGTCACACGAATTTCCAAATATCTCTGTTGAATAATGTTCACAAGAAAAATCACTTGATCCAATCACTGCTCAGTAAGTCATTGTATTGAACTATTGGTGTAAGCATACCAGCTATCTTCCGCAAGAGTTACTGTTCCTGAGAGAATCTCTTTCGCTGAGGTTTTCTAAGAAGAATGTTTTCCATGTTTTGAATACAAAATCATCAATTATACAGTAAATCTGAAGGTTCTATTTAAAACATGATTTAACATGACTTCACACACTTTAGTTGAAGATTGTTGTAGTCCTTAGTAATATAAAACACGTTTAATATGTTGAAATGATTGGTATCTCATGTTGACATTTCAGCTGATCAATGTTTATTTGATATGATGAAGCACCATGTAGTTAAATATATATGTTGAACACAGTAAGAATGTTTTACGTTGACACGACACTAGAGTCCATCTATTGATTCAATACATGACATAATCAGTGTTTTAAAAAAATAAAAAGTGCACACTTTGTTTTTGCGTTTGAGTATAGATAATTTATAGATATGGGTTCTAAACTGTTTAACATTATTCTTTAGAAATGCCTGTTTTCAGTGTTTTGTGTAGATTTTAAAGTATCAGCAAATCACGCTTACACTTATTGAAAACGTCAAACAATACAGTGAAAGGAAAATGAAAGTGTACACTGTATATATATAAACGTTGAAAGTTCAAACTACAATAAATGTATTGCATTGAAATTTCATCATTTCATCATATTGTTGAATCACAAAACAAACAATTACTGTAATTCATTTCATAGCAAAACAATTGAGAGCTGCAATAAATGTTAAACATATTTTTTCTCATTGACTGCATTACTGATAGTAATTTCGCTAAACCAGTATTGTTTTTAATCCGTTTAAAGTGTACTTCTCTTTGCTAGACTAAACTTGGTCTTTACAGCAAAGTTGAATTAAATTGGAAGGGTCAGTTGTCTGTAAGCTAAATATTTCTGCACGGACTTGAGTAGTCGCTTATGGGCGGAATCAGTACTTGATGGGCCGACTTATGTATTTTTCAAAACGTTTACCCTACATTTCTTAGCTCATTATAAAATAATTTCAAAAATAAAAATGTATACTTTCTTTTTCCTTTTATTGTACGTTCTAGTGAGTTGTGTAGGTTAAAACTGGCTGTTTTTTACTCATTATTTTGTCATTTTTAAACGTTTTTATAAGAAAAAAAGATATGTGGTGGTGTTAGGGGATTTCGTCTCACTGAAAATCATTGGTAAATATATCGCTGCAAAATGGAATTGTGACTAAATGCTTGCATAGAATGTATAATTTTACCATTACAATTCTCTGTAAATCCAGTTACATGCTTCATAATTCTTTGTAGACCAGCTGTGACCCCAATATTCTTGTACACAAGGTGATTTTGATCACATGACTTGTTGATGTCATTTATTTAAATTAGAGATTCCAACGGTTCTAAAGGAGGACATAATTCACAGTAGATAAAATTGCACTTGCCTTACACATGAATTAAAGATTTGAAAAAATAGATAGAATATTTTCATGTAAACTTTATCTATCAATCTTTTTAAAACTCTTTTTTCAACAATTTCTATAAGGATAGTTTTCCAGACACCTATAGTTTCTGGAATGCGCTGTCATCATGTTTATTTATATTAAGCCTTGACCTGTTATGCATCACTGAGCTTTAAGCAGACGACGATGGAATCAATTTTCTAAAATGCCATGGTTTTATCATGTAAACTTGAAAATAGACATAGTGAGAAATATATATTTTCAGGCCTGTATCATAACCTCCATTAAGCAACCATCTTTGCTACTGTCACCTCCATTAAGAAGCCATGGTCTGTTAAAGCAACCGCCTGATATAACTGACAGCGCCATTTAGCAACAAAGCAAATCTGAGTAATATACTTTACTCTTTACAAACATTAGGATCTGAGTCTATTGTCACTACCAGTAAATCAGCAAAGTTTATAAACTTATTTTTTTTACTTCGATTGTGATACAAGTTCTTACAACTTAGACAAATCACGCTCGAAGTATTCCTGGTTAGAATCAATACCGAGCATATGTGAAAAAAAGTGTCTTGCTCAAGGACACCGAACGTAGCCGCAGCAGAGGATCCAACCCATGACCCTCCGATTATCTGTCACTGGACCACGCGATCAGCTTGGACCTTATTTTGTTTAAATAGCCCAAAAGCAAGACATTATAATTAAATTACATATATAAAAATGTAAAATATCCCAACATTATATACCTTGACAATTTTTCATATTTTATTAGGAGCTGAAGCATAACGGCAGCTAATGGGGGTCAATGGGAAGGAAGATGATGTCCAATGATGACAGGAGACTATTTATATTGTTTGAAACTGATTGAAACTAAAGTATGAATGTTCTAGGTTGTATTATTCATGTGTGGAGCACGTGGTCCAGTGGTAGAGCACCGAACCCATGATCGGAGGGTCGTGAGTTGAATCCTTCACCACAGCTATGTGTGGTGTCCTTGGGCACTTTTCTGCATATGCAGAGAACTGATTCTAACCAGGAAGACTTTGAGCGTGATTTGCCTAAGTTCTAACAACTTGTTTCACAATCAAAGTAAAACAAATAAGTTTAAACTAAACTATTATTCATGTTTTATTTATAAGATACAATGTATTTAAGAAGTTTATTTTCAGTCTGCATCAAGCTTTCTTTATATATAGTTATGTTTAATAATTTTATTCCTTTTATTTTTTGTCTACAAGTAAAAACTAATTCTGGAATAGTCTTTATATTTTTGATATATAACGTCATAAAACTTGCATTTGTCATTTAGTTAAATTGAAGAACATCCAAACGGGATATTGATGCGCTGAAATATCACCAAGCAAGTAGCCATCAGTACTAAGGGAATATGGTACAGAGTCAAACGCTCACTTGGGGATTATCCATCGGTTTCACCAATATTTTTTTGTTATTTTTTATATATAATGTCATAAAAGTTGAATTTATTATTAAGTTAAATTGTAGAACATCCAAACAGGATATTACTGCGCTGATATTTCATATTTCATGTTGATATTTCAGAATGACGAACTGGAACACTGTGATGTAAAACACTGGAAGAATACAAAGGTCAACGATGACATTAGATCATACTGGTAGTTTTGTACAAAATGAAAGTAAGGTAAGAGTGATCTAGGCTCATTCTTATTTTTTTATAATACAAAAGTCTTCATCAACAATTCTCTTTTTTTATATTTGTACAAAATTTTTCTGATTATACTTTTGGGTGTTTTTCTCAATAAGTGAACAGTGAACTATTGATCACCTTTGTTTAGTTGATGTATGTCATGAAATTTAAATTCATTTAGTTACATGTATTTTATTTTCTCTGTTTATTTTTGCTAATCCAGAGTGTGGAGGCAGAGTCCATAGAATTGTAATACATACTACTTAAAATTTGATATTGACCTGAACTAAAAATCAAACTGTGGAAAACCTTAAAAAAGGTAATTGAAAAACGGTTTTCTGAACTTTGCCAAGTTAGCTTAGCTTTGTTTTTACTGATGTTGATATTGTTTATTCAGCTGTTTATGTGGTTGATGATACTGCTGGTTATCCTCTGCTTATATATAGATCTACTCGCTAATTCAGTATCATTATTTTCAAGTTCTGGGAGAGGATTTGTAGGCTTATCTACAAGATCATTTTATGGTTTTAGTTTTTGTGCATTAACTAATGAGTTTACAATTTTTATTGTTTCTACTATTCCAAATCCTGAGTATTTGATTTGGATCTATCTGTGTTATATGTTATGGTTCGATCTATTTTCTGTGTAATTGTTGGTCTGTTTGTTGATACTTGCTACAAATGATCAACATAACATGATGACATGCTGCGCGTAAACCCAGACTCCCACTACAAAGGTCAAGGTCACCACACTTGACAACACTTTCAGTCTGTTTGAGATTTCGTGTCCGGTCTGTAACTTTGTCACCTATAGATAAATTTAAAAAATATTTGGCTCAATTCATCAGCATGACATACATGACGAATCGTTGCACGTAAAACCCACACCGTACCTCTAAGGTCAGTCACATTTTGAGTTTGTTTGACAACACTTTCAGTTTGTGTGAGATTTTGTGTCCGTCCTGTAACTTTGTCATGCAGTAGATGGATTTTATAAAAAACTCACTACAAATGATCAACATAACATGACGATGTGTCGCGCGTAACACCAAGACTCCCACTTGAAAGGTCAAGGTCACACTTACAATTTGTTTGACAACACCTTATGTCTGTTTGAGATTTCATCTCTGATCTCTAGCTTTGCCACCTAGCCCAATTCATCAGCATGACATGATGATGTGTCGCGCATAAGACCCACACTAATACCACAAAGGTCAACGTCACATTTTCAGATTGTTTCATATTTCATGTCTGGTCTGTAACATTGTCTTACCTGGATGGATTTTTATATAGCTTGACACAAGTGATCAACATGTGATGATAATGTGTCACCTGCATTAACCTGTAGAAATACCCACACTTTTACAAGGACAAGGTCATACTTTAATGTAAAAAACATGAAGCTGTGTGTCTAGTCCATTACTTTTGATATTCATGGATACATCACTACCTAATATAAAATATATCGTTATTTTCACAGACCATTTGTGGGGCACTTACCAGTGACATCCTTGTTGATTTTTTACTACTGGTATTTTGGCTGCCATTTTTGGGTAATTGTTTTAACTTTTACTGGGTTTACTATCTGTTTGCACTGAAAACACAAGTTCATCTCGGCAATCTGTATGTTTTTTTGCAGAGAAGAGCTGTTGACTTGCTATCAATTTCTGCCTTTTTTTCCTTTCGTTTGCAGCTTGTGCCCGAAGTTTATCAGTGTTATTGTCTTTTGATACAAACTTTCTTTTGTAACACAATGCACCTCTGGTATGGACAAATTGTTTGTTTAGTTGAACCATTCTTTCTACAGAATCACACTTTAGTTTTGTATCATGGATTGTGAGTTTATGTTTTAGATGCATAAATACTATTCTTGTGAAACAACACACAATCTTCAAGTCAAACAGCATATCAAGGAAGAATTAAACTACTTGAAATGAATCAATGTAATTAAAGCATATCATCTACGGAATCTTATGTATTTATATAAAATAACTCTCAATGAGAGCAACTATCCAGAAATGTATCATTTTATGACTTCTAGATTGGATGTATAGCCATATTCTGTCATCAGATACAAGAATAACTACGGAATCACATATTCAAATTATATATATGATTACACTCATAATTCATTATTGTTACAGATATATTGACTGAGTCCAGTAATGAATTTGTAATTCATATGTAACTACTCAACAAAAAAACATGACAGTGTAGTTAGATTAGTGATTAACTTTCTCAGTGTATGTTAATGGTGAATGCTTATTGCATTATGTTGCACCTTGTTATTGTTTGTTTTATTCATCATATTCAATGGGTTTTATTTTTAGAAATGTATGTAGGTTATATAAATATCTGGGTTGTTACATTTTCATTATCACTCAAGCATGAAACTGCTTTTATGAAAACTGATTACCCTATCACATCAATGTAAAAAGATTTACATGTGATAAAAATAACGTCACACAAGCATTCCTAATGTTTTCCTGTGCCAAATCTGACACATTGTCAAACTAACAAATACAGTTAGTGTTTTATGTACATTCTGATAGGACTAAACTTTATTAAAACTTTATTTATTTAAAAAAATATCTGATTTCTTTATTTCTCTGCCATACTTTGTTTTCAATGGCTCTGGATTTAATTTTTCCATTTCAGGGAACCTTGTTTTTTTTTCAGCATAAGATGGTCATTCAGTTTGGATATTTGACTCCTCATAATGAAGCTCAAATTCTACAATTTCAACATGTTACTCATTTTGATCAGAATTATCCTTTACTGATTGCCAATTGATTGGTGGGTATTTGACTCCATAAGGTTTCAGTTGGTCTACATTAACTACAACTGGGGTTTTGGATCTAGTAAGTAACTTCTGTCAACCAATCCAAAACCTGTGTAAGGGCCTGTCTGACGTAATCCTAACGTACTGTATGCCTGAAAGTCTCTACTTTCCATAATTGGCATAAATGACTATAACCAAAATATTTATTAATATCAGACAGAAACGAAAAATTAATCAAGTTTCTGCTTAGACAGACGGACGAGCCACCAGATTTGTAGCGGGCAGGATTCTAGGGGAAACCCAAATCCCCATAAAACCAGGTTCCTAACTGAGTCTGATCCATAATTCAATCTTAATTATGAAAATGGAAAGGAAAGTCAAAACAAACAGATTTTCAAGAGTTCGTATAATTTATTTAGAGAGCTTTATTAATTAAAAGTTGTTTAATGAATTATAACATAAGTCTAGTAAATCCTTAAGATTTAAAAATATATAAATCTACAAGTGATTGAAAGAGTTTAACTAGCAAACATGGTGCTTTATAGAACTGCTCAAATAAGACTATCATGCAAACATGGTACTTTATACTACTGTCTTTTCAGTATGTATCTCTCCGTCTCCTACCTCCATTTGTTGTTGTGATACTAAGGTTTTTGGTCCCTCCGCTAGGTTATCCCGGGGCTTTGTTCACGGGTTGGCACAATAGAGTATGGACTGTAAAAGTTTTGAGATTTTGATGTTTTTAATGTTTCGCCACAGAACTGTTTCTAAAGTTCCTAAAACTGCGAAAGTTAGGATATACCTATCGGTTAATTTAACCTAGCTGGTTTATCCTATTATGCCGAGGTGAAGAAATGGTTTGTTATAATTGGTGTGAGACTTGCCGCCATGTTTATCTTAGTCTCCTATTGGTTGATAATATTGATTTTTGTAGAGGTCGGGGAATTAATTGTGTGTATATTGTTATAGTTAAAGTATTGGAGGTAGCAGAAGCTTGGGATTAGCACTGGCAGTCTTTGTTTTATAGATTTGTTAGATTTATTTAGAGACAATTTAACTTAAAATAGCGCTGTTGTGTATGTTATTTGTGTTGTGTGTGTGTTAGGGTGGATCAGGTAAGGTCAGGAAGGGCACTAGTTCTCTTTGATTGCAGTGGTGTCTGCTTGAGTGGTCGTTGTTGGAGGTTGATGCTCTGTGGTTGGCTGTGCTGCGTAGTTCTTGTCTAGAAGAGGCCCAACAGTACTTGTACTCCACACTTTAGGTGTGACGCAGCTAGTACCCCTGGGCTGTAGTCGTCTTTGTCACAGGATGACCTTAGTGTTGGGCTAACTCACGAAAGAATCAATGATGGAGAATACATTTACATAAGTTTAATACAACTTTAAAAATATGTTCAATATATATACAATTATAAAAAAAAAAAACAAGCGAATACACAAATGAAATATGAAAAGAATGTTCTTATGAACGTTTAAGACGTTCTTAGTATTGTTGTAAATACTTAATTTATAAGACACTAAAATGTTGTTAAAGCTAAAACAATGTTGATCTATGATCTAGCGCGATAACTGTGATGCGCGAGAGCTCATGAAGATGATGATGCGCGAATTCAATGGGTGATTGTCATCAAATGCCTTCTATAAGGGTTGATGACGTGATCTAATGATGGTTAACCTCCAATGAGGTTGTGGATGACGTTCCTCCAGTGAGGACTGATAACAGGCCCACCACGTGTCCCGGGGTGTCGATACTATGACCTGGCCCTGTTGCGCAGGTACGGGGACCGTCTCCACCGCTCGTAAACGTTATGTTGATTCTAGTGTAGAATCACCTGAAGGGCTTACACACTCTAAAGGCTTAGCTCCACTCCGGGAGGCTTATATCCTGGATGGCTTAGATCCTGGATGGCTTAGATCCTGGATGGGCTTAGATCCTGGATGGCTTAGGCTGTAATTATACATACGTTTTAGGTGTCGGTTGACAAACATAACAATCTTGCATAATTATCATTACCCAAACAAATCATTATTCAATCAATATATTTAAGCTGTACTAATGATGAGTAGCAATGTATACATATTCTGCAACGCCGTGTATACGCTATGTACGTCGCTGTTAATCAATGCCCCTAATACATGTAATATAAACATTATCAAAATACTCATATATTACACTCACTGAGATATGCATGCACGCATGTCAACTAATGACCTCATTATACAACGCTATGCATACGCGTCGAACATTTATTCTAGTCACTCATCTCATTGTTAACTAATGTTAACAATCGTGTATTACAATCACTTAGTTATACGCCAGTCGTTAACTAATGCACCTATTATCCACTGTTATCAAATTAATATTGTTTTACAATTAATGATCAATTACAATAATTACATCTAATAAAGTAACTTCAAAATCATATGATAGTCTAAAGTTAATGTTTGATAAACATCAATGCTAACCGGATGTCGTAATCGCCAAACAAGATGGCGCCGCCAACTGAATACAAATGTACGATAAAAGTTTGAGAAAATAATTACTAACCACATTTTGCCTGTGAGTTTGCCGTCCAATCTCTGTTCCAACAACGTACTATCGACTATTCCGGCGAGAGCTAGAAGACAATGGGTTTTATAGCAAACATTACGCCCAAATCCCTATTTCCCCCGTTCAATCCGTGACAAACGCGGCTAAATCGGCAGTATTGAATCTACAAGAGAGGCCCCTTGTACACTTCTGCCGTGTAGGGAAGATATACCCATACGTTTACATGCATTAGCACAAAACTAAACTTATGACACGGCCTCTCTGGCGGCCACTTAAAATGTGCACGCTTTTACGTGTTAAATGAATATATCATGACTATTGTGAAATTGTTTCAACTCGAACAATATATTTGGGTGTACCTGATAACTTACAAGAGCTATGTACGACCAGTATACTCTACTGGTGACATTTTGTGACAACATCTCCCCACTTAAAGAAAGTGCTACACTTTTTAAAATTCAACAAAATGATAATTAATATTTACACGTTAAGAAACTATTAATTCTTCTTAGCAACTGACCAGTCAAAACGTACAAGCTGATCGCTCATCCACTGCAGTTATAATCTAACTATAATATGTAATTACAATTTCAACACTATTTTACAATTGTACACTACACTGCAATACACTATTATATTAAACCGGTGATTATGTGCGGCGACTTAAATAGTCTGCCCCAATATTGTCCTTTCCTCGGATCGCTTTAATTTTCATCCGGTAAGGCTGCAGAGTCAGTGCCCACCTCATTAACCTACTGTTAGCTACCTTTGCTTTATTCATATAAGCTAACAGTTGGTGGTCAGTCTCCAAGACAAATTCCTTACCAAAAACATACCGGTGGAATTTACTGACACCCCACACTACTGCAAGACACTCCCTTTCGATAACAGAGTAGTTACATTCCCGGGGTAATAGTTTCCGACTTGCGTAAGCAACGGGGAGACTACACCCATCTTGCTCTTGCAGTAGGACTGCACCCACCCCGATATCGGAGGCATCCGTTCTGAGGATAAACTCCTGGTCAAGTTCAGGTAATTTTAGTATTGGGGTTTTGACCAGACTCCCCTTTAAAAATACAAAAGCTCGCTCCTGGCTTTCCCCCCAAGTTATACTATTGGGTTGACCTTTCTTTGTTAAGTCTGACAAAGGTGCAGCTATAGCAGAAAAGTTTGGAATAAACTTCCTGTAAAAACCCGCCAACCCTAAAAATGACCTAACTTGTTTCTTTGTCTCGGGTCTTGGTGCTTCCTGAATTGCCTTGACCTTGTCGGGGTTGGGTTTCAATTTCTGGTCCCTCCCGACAACATGACCCAGACACTCTATATCTGCGTAACCTATGTGACATTTGCTAGGTTTTGCAGTCAGTTTAAACCGGCGTAGCCGTTCCAACAGATTATGTAGAGCATTAATATGGTCGTCAAATGTTGTTGTAAACACCAGGATGTCATCTACAAAACTGTCTGAGTTGGACAAATCCTTCAGGACCTTCCTCATCAACCTACAGAATGTTGCTGGGGCGTTGACGAGCCCAAAGGGCATGACCTTGAACTTAAAAAGTCCTTCCGAAGTTTCGAAGGAGGTCATCTCTTTAGCTCGGTCTGAAAGTGGGACTTGCCAATAACCTTTACTGAGGTCTAACTTGGAGAAATACGAATATCCCGCAAGTTTAGAGAATACCTCCTCAATATTAGGCATTGGCTCGGCATCAAAGATGGTACGTTTATTGATCTGCCTAAAATCGATGCAGAATCGAATTGACCCATCTTTCTTCTTAATAAGTACGACTGGGGATGAAAATGGGGCGTTTGAAGGTTCGATGACACCCAATTTCAACATGTCTTTCACCTCCTCATCAACAATTGATCGGGAGTGAAATGGAATGGGATACCCCTTAATTCTAATTGGTTCCCCTGATGTGAGGACAATATCATGTTGCACTCCATCTGTCTGCCCCGGTTTTTCGGACAAGACATCACTGAACTCCGAGAGTAAACTACCAACCTCTCGTTGCTGCTCTACACTAAGCATGTCCGATATGTCTACATCGGCTGCTGTCTCCCTACCTACACTAGTGGGAAAATACATGGGACTAGTGTCCTCACTACTGTCTTCCTCACTATCCTCAATAACTGCAACATTAACTACGGTTAATAACCCTTGTTGCACATTATCGGTTCTACTGATATACTCTTTCAGCATATTCGCATGAAAGGTCTTTAACTTTCCGTTTATCTCGATACGGTAATCCATAGTGTTCACTATCCCTCTAACGTAAAACGGACCTTTCCATTGTAATAACAACTTGTTATTGTCGGTCGGGAGTAACAGTAACACCTGGTCACCTATCTTAAACTTCCTAGCTCTAGCTTTCTGGTCATAGTACCGTTTATACTTGGTACTTGCCTTAACTAACTGACTTTGAGCTATCTTACAAGTCTCCTCTAGTTTCTCCTTAAGATCTAAAACATACTGATATGTAGTCTTAACCTCATCACTATCTACTTCATCTGCCCACATCTCTCTAAGAATCCTCATGGGACCTCTAACTGACCTTCCGTACAATAACTCAAACGGAGAAAACCCTAAACTTTCTTGTGGAACCTCTCTAAATGCAAACAACAAAGCATTGAGATACTTGTCCCAATCTTTGGGTCTCTCTGTACACATACGCCGTAACATTTGCTTTAACGTCCCGTTAAATCGTTCGACTAACCCGTTACACATAGGGTGATATGGTGTTGTCATGATTTGACACAAAGACAATAACCTGCTTACTTCAGCCATAAGTTCTGACGTAAACTGTGACCCACAATCAGTCAGCATTTCCTCTGGTACACCTAGCCTACTGAATATATCAACTAATGCCTCCGCTACTCTCTCAGTTTCAATTGAGGGCAATGCCACTGCCTCCGGATACCTAGTTGCATAGTCGACCATGGTTAAAATGTACCTATTTTTCCTATCCGACACTGGAAAAATTGGTCCCACTATGTCTACGGCTACCCGCTTAAATGGTATATCTATCAGTGGCATCTGACCTAAATGTACTTTGGTCACTCGACCTTTTGGTACTGTCCTTTGGCATACATCGCAGGACCTACAATACCTAGTTACATCTCCACTAACGCCTGGCCAATAAAATTCTGCCAATACTCTATCTGACGTTTTCTTTACGCCTAAATGACCTCCCATAATTGACTCATGAGCTACCTTAAGCACTGTCGTTCTATACTGGGTAGGTACCACTAATTGGTGAAACTGTCTACTACCACTATCTTCAAATTCTCTGTACAATAACCTATTCTTATGTACACACTTACAACTACCGGACCCTTTATACTTCTTCACTACACCATCCTTGGCCTTCACTTTATAAGGCTCTAACGACTCGTCTTGAGTTTGTGCTTCTATAAACTCCGCTTTGGATATGTCACCTATGGCTGCAGGAACCTTTAATTTTCTATAAGCCTGAGCTTGCTTCTGAACCTGCGCTCTAGTCTCTACTGCATTACTTATGCTACTTCTAAAATCGGACATTACCGGAAGTACTGAACCTTCTATGTTCCCTATCGTTATATCATACATCGGGTCGTCCATACATAGTGCCTCTGTATTCCCTTTAAAGAAAGGTGTATCTACATCTATTCTCGCTATTGGCACGTGTTCTACCGACTTATTTAACAACATACACGGTGCCTGTTTACCTACCAACTGGTCATCCGTAACTAAACTACGCCTAACTACCACACCTGTACACCCTGTATCCCTCATTACAGTTACGTCCGTGCCATTCACTCTACCATCTGCCGTTGGAAGATTTGCGTACGGAAAGAGACATGTTCCGATCTTCGCCATTGCACCATCCGCTTTAACACAACAGCTACTACTCTCGGTTTTAATAACCGGACTATTACTACCTCTACCTCTACCTCTACCTCGGTTTTGACCACCTCTACTTCTACCGAATTCCATGGGTTGTTAAAACCTTGGTTCCGACTCCCTCCATTGTTGTCCACTCTACTATTGTCACTAAAATTGTCTACGACAGCGGACACGTTTACCGCTTTCCTACACTCATGTGAAGCATGATTCCCATTACAGTGACGACAACGAATAAAAGGTCTCCCTATGTTACCACTATTGCTACCTCCTCTAGCACCCATCGAACTACCTCCACCTCTATAGTTTCCACTCTGGCCTTTTTGTTTATGACTATGATCATTCCCTTGCCTATCCCTAAAAGTTCTGTCTTTCGACACTACATTATGAGCTCCACCTCTAGCCTCGGCAAACTGATCTGCTTGTGTTGCCATTTCATCTACACTAGTTAGTTTTCTTTCTTTTAGAAATAAGAACAGATCTCTACTACAAACATTGAATAGCTGGTCCCGCAACAAGAAATCTATGAGGCCCTGATAAGTCTGCGCTACCTTCCCTAACTCTAACCACCTATCTAAGTAATTTCTAGATCTACTAATAAACTGAATAAATGATTCGCCTTTCTCAGGCAGACAAGCTCTAAACCGCTTTCTAAAACCTTCTTCAGTTAACTCAAATCTCTTTAAAAGAGCATCCTTTAACTTGTCATAGTCAAGAGCATCTACACTAGGCAATCGAGAAAATACGTCTAAGGCCTTGCCTCTCAATAACGCACTTAAATGAACTGCCCACTTAGCTTTGGTCCATTCCTGTAACTCAGCATAACGCTCGAACCGTAACAAGTAACTGTCCATGTTATCGTGGTCAGCATCAAAGTATGGTAACTTAGAACCTTTTAACTTCTCAGAATAACTACCTTTCTCTTCAGTTTTACTATCCTTACTATGTGCCTTAGCCGCTTCCAACTCTAAAGCTAACTTATGCTCATACTCTTTTTGCTCCCTCTCCATCATTGCATTAGCCTTAGCTAGTCTACCATCTGTTTCGAACCTCTTATGTTCTAACACTTGCTTCTCCCTTACTAATCTACTTTCATCATCTCGCTTCTCTTTAGCTAACCTACCTTCTAATTCTAACTTCTCTGTGGCTAGTCTACTTTCTAATTCTACCTTCTCTTTAGCTAATCTACTTTCTACTTCTAACCTATCTTTATCAGCTTCTAGCTTCTCTTTAGCTAATCTACTTTCTACTTCTAACCTATCTTTATCAGCTTCTAGCTTCTCTTTAGCTAATCTACTTTCTTCATCTCTTTCCTGCTTTGCTAATTCTCTTTCCTTAAGTCTAAATTCCCTTTCCCTAGCCTGTTCGTCTTTAACAAAGGTTCTAAGCTCCTCTCCAGCATACCCTAACTCCTTACCCATTTCCGTAAGATCCTTTATGGACGTCATGGTTATAGACATTGTGGACTACACACTACAATATTACAATACACACGTCACTAATAATCCTACTCAACTAACTACTACTGGCAAGTCACTGTGTCCTCAGTAAATACCTGGGCATCATCATAGGACAAGTTACATACACATTTGTACTAGCGCTAACTACTAACGGTTATGTATAGATAGTATCTAGCTTCCACAAACATATACACTACATAAAATATCTATATTTGATATTAGACATAAACCTTAAACAATCATAGAAATGTGTATGACATGAACATATTTATTTACTTCTCCCATCAATATAAGTTTACTCGAGTGTCACAACATGAGTAGAACGTCTTGTTCGCCAACCTGATTGGATACTATTGGTATATCAAGGGAGGTAAAACAAATTATTTAGCAAAAAGTGCCTCAGACCCACTCGTGTAGACCACTGCGACCTCGCGCCAAGGAAAGAACAGACAAAACAAAAGTTTGGACTCACCCTACCCTTGTCGTGTCTTGACTTGTCTTCCAAGCTTTGGCCGTGATCGTCGACAGTCGCCTTGATGGATCAGAGGGTGGTACACAATTCTAAAATAATAAGTAGAGATTTAGTATATCATAATAAAGATCACTTATTGATTCTTTCCCTCCATAGTCGCCCAAAATCCCACTTCTGACACCAGTTGTCACAGGATGACCTTAGTGTTGGGCTAACTCACGAAAGAATCAATGACGGAGAATACATTTACATAAGTTTAATACAACTTTAAAAATATGTTCAATATATATACAATTATAAAAAAAAAAAACAAGCGAATACACAAATGAAATATGAAAAGAATGTTCTTATGAAAGTTTAAGACGTTCTTAGTATTGTTGTAAATACTTAATTTATAAGACACTAAAATGTTGTTAAAGCTAAAACAATGTTGATCTATGATCTAGCGCGATAACTGTGATGCGCGAGAGCTCATGAAGATGATGATGCGCGAATTCAATGGGTGATTGTCATCAAATGCCTTCTATAAGGGTTGATGACGTGATCTAATGATGGTTAACCTCCAATGAGGTTGTGGATGACGTTCCTCCAGTGAGGACTGATAACGGGCCCACCTCGTGTCGCTGGGTGTCGATACTATGACCTGGCCCTGTTGCGCAGGTACGGGGACCGTCTCCACCGCTCGTAAACGTTATGTTGATTCTAGTGTAGAATCACCTGAAGGGCTTACACATCCTAAAGGCTTAGCTCCACTCCGGGAGGCTTATATCCTGGATGGCTTAGATCCTGGATGGCTTAGGCTGTAATTATACATACGTTTTAGGTGTCGGTTGACAAACATAACAATCTTGCATAATTATCATTACCCAAACAAATCATTATTCAATCAATATATTTAAGCTGTACTAATGATGAGTAGCAATGTATACATATTCTGCAATGCCGTGTATACGCTATGTACGTCGCTGTTAATCAATGCCCCTAATACATGTAATATAAACATTATCAAAATACTCATATATTACACTCACTGAGATATGCATGCACGCATGTCAACTAATGACCCCATTATACACTCTATGCATACGCGTCGAACATTTATTCTAGTCACTCATCTCATTGTTAACTAATGTTAACAATCGTGTATTACAATCACTTAGTTATACGCCAATCGTTAACTAATGCACCTATTATCCACTGTTATCAAATTAATATTGTTTTACAATTAATGATCAATTACAATAATTACATCTAACAAAGTAACTTCAAAATCATATGCTAGTCTAAAGTTAATGTTTGATAAACGTCAATGCTAACCGGATGTCGTAATTGCCAAACAAGATGGCGCCGCCCACTGAATACAAATGTACGATAAAAGTTTGAGAAAATAATTACTAACCACATTTTGCCTGTGAGTTTGCCGTCCAATCTCTGTTCCAACAACGTACTATCGACTATTCCGGCGAGAGCTAGAAGACAATGGGTTTTATAGCAAACATTACGCCCAAATCCCTATTTCCCCCGTTCAGTCCGTGACAAACGCGGCTAAATCGGCAGTATTGAATCTACAAGAGAGGCCCCTTGTACACTTCTGCCGTGTAAGGAAGATATACCCATACGTTTACATGCATTAGCACAAAACTAAACTTATGACACGGCCTCTCTGGCGGCCACTTAAAATGTGCACGCTTTTACGTGTTAAATGAATATATCGTGACTATTGTGAAATTGTTTCAACTCGAACAATATATTTGGGTGTACCTGATAACTTACAAGAGCTATGTACGACCAGTATACTCTACTGGTGACATTTTGTGACAGTCTTCTTGATGGGTCTTCGGGTCACGGCGTCTGTGAATTGGTCTTTTTTGGCCTCGTTCATTCGTACTTCCATTAAAAATACGACAATACATATATATGCTGCACAATGTATTATTACAATAAATTGCATCAAAATGGAATAAAATCAATATTGATCTCTTTATAAACAATCTATGAGACATATAATTTATTATGTAAATTGATATTACTGTAATTAGACTAGAAACAAAGGATTTAGGTAAAATTATATATACTATTAATTACCCCCCTTTATGTAAGTAACTGCTTGACCCTTTCAGAAGGATTAATCCTTGCCATATCAGATTTCAAAGTAACTGTATTGATAAAACACAAAATACACAACCCGTCCTCTGGGAGAGAAAAATTAATCCTTGCCAGACCAGTTTTGGTAGTGTCTGAATTTATAAAAACACAAAATATGAAACCCCTGCTCTGGCAGACAGGGAGGATCTAATCCTTGCCAAGATTTGATTTGGAAGTATCTAAATTGATAAAGCACAAAATATGCAACCCCTTCTCTGATAGAAAAGGATTAATCCTTGTCATACCAGATATGGGAGTATTTAAATTGATAAAACACAAAAACTGAAACCCCTACTCCGGCAGAGAAGGATTAATCCTTGCTGACTTGGAAGTATCTATATTGATTAAGCACAAACTATGCGAACCCTTCTTTGGGAAGTATTTAAATTGATAAAACACAAGATATGCAACCCCTGCTGTGAACCCATGTCTGTCTTGGACCTATCTAGATTGATAAAATACAAAATATGCAACCCCTTCTCTGGCAGAGAAGGATTAATCCTTATCATATAAGAGTTGGAATTGGCTAAATAAATAAAACTCAATATGTGAAACCACTATTCAGGGAGAGAAGGATAAATCTTCGCCATATTGGATTTGAAAGTAGCTAAATTGATAACAAGCAATATATGTAACCCCTTCTCTGGCAAAGAAGGATTAAACCTTGCCATATCGGATTTGAAAGTAGCTAAATTGATAAAACACAAAAATGAAACCCCTTCTCTGGCAGAGTTTTAATCCTTGCAATTACTGCACACTGTGGGTTACAGGGGCCACATTTATTGTCAGAAAAACTAGCCTGCTATATCAGAACCAAATATTTATACATTTGTAACCTCAGTAAGTTTAACTCTTCCGAAGACTATCTCATTGGTACTTTACCAAAAACACTGAAATGAAACAAAAATAGCTTAACACAAGTGATCATCAACATGTCATGGTATGTCACCTGCATTTACATGTAGAAATACCCAGACATTTACATCAGATTTCAAGGTCAAGCTGACACAAAAGTCCAGGTCACACTTTAATGTAAAAAAACATGAAATTTGCATGTCTAGTCTGAAACTTTAGTCCATTCCTCTTGATATTCATGGATATATCGCTACCTTTTATAAAATAAAGTCAAACCTGTGTAAGCGGTCACATCTTTTTAGCAGCCACTTGTCTTAAGCAGCCATATTCGCTTTTTCCCATGGCTATGCTTTCAAAGCAAGTTACCCTGTCTTAAAATACCATTTTGGCTCATTTCCTTAACTGGGTGCTTAAGACAGGTTTGACGGTATATCGTTATTTCAACCGACCATTTCGGGAGCTTGTGACACTTACTAGTGACATTTCTTATTAATTTCAACATTTTGCATAGGGTACATAACATCCAGTTTTTGCAACGAGGTACAAATGTGATCTATTTGTTGAACTGAAACCTGTAGTTGCGATCTGAAGTGTTCTTTTGAATTGCCCACTTGTTATCAGTTGTAAGAAAGTAAAGATCAATTGCTTGTGTTTCAGTTTGCTTTTAAAGTTCTTCCAATTTCTTTTTCTATGAAGAATTACAAGAAATAAGTTTTGCATGAGTTTTCTGCATCGTATCATATTTGAATTCCGTCATTAGCACATTAGCTTCTGGTTTTCTACGGCGCTTTTGTTCATAATTGATTTGTTCTTGTAGATTTGATGTTAATGTTAACTCCTTTTTTTATTAAATCAATAACACATTTTACTTTTCGAACATTTTCATATTACATGTATTATTATTTTGAATAAAAGGTATGTTTTTTTCAGTTCTTGGACATCCAGACAATAAAATGGCATTTGAGCACACACATATTTCGTTTCCCTAAATAGAATTAACTTTGCATTATCACGTTATCGATTCTTTGAAGATTTTTCATTTTAATGTTTTGCATTCCGAGGCTTCACTCACCCGGCAGATTTCTTGGAATAGTGGAATTGTTTTTTTGAACAAACGATATTTAGTGTAATGTCCATATTTTCTCCATTTGAAACACTGTCTTGTGTGCCTTCCAGAAATGATTTTGATTATTTGACTCACTGCATCCTAGACACGTCATAATTTCTGTATTCCATTGTTGACTGGTAGCTACTCGCTTTTTTGGGGAATTCTGTAATAATCCATATTGTGAGAGGGAACCATTCTGCATTACAGAATACACATGAATAGTTTGTCATAAATGAATAAGTTTGCAAGTTATAGTGATATGATTACACATTCAATTGCATATCAATCAATGTTATTTATGATATTTTATAACAAAAGCTTCTAAATTCAATTTACTCATGTTGATGAGTTTTGTTTTAATATTTGAGTGAAGAAGTGATATACACTTATACATAATCGGATTTAAATTATAATAGCTAGGAATACTAGTATATTGTTTTCTTACATGTATTAATTAAGTAGAGCATTTTAAGATAAAATTATATTCATCTTCGATATCTAAAGAGTTACATATTTTGCAAAGTCGCTCCAGATATTTTCTTATTGATTTTGCAAATAGAAATGCATAATGCTTCAGAATTCACAATTGCCTTTTCCCTGCAGCCGAAGTTTGACAAGGTCAGCTGGAACCTGGTCGGGTTTTGGTATCACCCATGTACTTAGTACAAGGTGCGCTGTTGTTTTGGTATCACCCATGTACTTAGCACACGATGCGCTGTTGTTTTCATCTTTACTTCATTCACTCAAATATAGCATCTTACACCATTAGACAAGCATATTTCGTACAAATTCTAACTAACATATTAATTTACTCTAAGTGTCACCTCCTTCATGAGACCTAACTGTTGGATGGTTTCAAAAGTAGCCAACTCGTTTACTTCTGAGAGCCAAATAAATGCTGGCATTCGCCATTGGCAAAATACACAGCTGGCTAAGGTTCATATACGATCTCTGCGCATTGTACTTAGGAAACAAAACACAAGTGTATATATTCTAACAAAAATCTAATCAATTGCACTCGAAACTGAAATTTACACATAACGTTTCAGAAACTGAAGACACTGTAATGTTTAAAGGCAATAATTTTAAAAAGAAATTATATGGACTGTGTACCATAACTGAGTGATCAATTTCAGCACTTATAGGCAATAGTTACTTTCTAAATCGGTATTTTTGGCTTAAAAAAGGTGAATTTATAAGATTCATTTGTACTTTGACTTATTATTAAAAGTTCTTTAAGACGGTTATATTGTTTAGACAAAAGTGATGTTATGAGGATATACCAAGGTTAATACTATGCATATTTGCAGGTAGATCACGGCAAACGTAATATACAATATATACATAATTAAAAATAAAGAATACCTTGAAACATGCACCGTTAGTCTGTATTACATACTTTTTAACCCACAAATACACATGGTAATGAATGCGATAACAAAAAAACTGGCACATGATAGAGAAAAATGAAATGCTTGAAAGCATACAGACGCGGAAAAAGTCTAGTAATTAAGGGTGCACTTTCATTTAAAATGCACAGTGTGACTCTGAAAATGAGCTGGGAACGTTAATCGCTCTATTAAAGGAAGATTATAAAGACCCAGGATCAAAAACACATAACTGAGAAAGTAATACAGATAAGTAAATATAAACGTATACATAAGATATTAAATCTAACATATCAAAATATGTTCTACGATTTGTTAACTGTGCCTTAATATGTGCATTACAAACATGAATACTATGTTCTGGTAGATTACACTCTAAATAATAAACTGTCATTTATTTTATAAATTATACAAGCTGCTTTAAGCAATTAAATAAACTGACTTAAACTTAAAGTTGACGCGGACACACACATAACTCGTATGTTTTGATTACTCATATAAAATGTCGTACAAAAGGACACATGCATTCATTTATTTATTTATATCCTGAAGTCGATCATTTCCAAAATATCATCTGATACCATTTAACATGTCCCACCGTAAAAGCACATTTACCAGTACTGTCACATTCTCCTATCCCTTTAATCGCAACTTTGGCAACAACTCTCAGTGCATTATATGTTTAGTTGAAACAGGATATCATCAAAATGTACTAGTATTTTATTTACATTTTGAATATCTTCCATTTGGTGCAGACTAGATTTTTTTTGGGTGGGGATTTTATAATAGTATTGATAATAATATCAATTTAGTACCCAAGTTATAGATTATAAAATGTCCATAAAATATCACTTTTTTTACCAAAAGTTTGAAAGTCAAAATTGTGAAGTCAAAAGAAAATAAAAGCAACCGGTTAGTTCAGAAGTTTAAATTGACAAATGTTATAACAAAATAACAATATCTGTTGATAGATAACCTCCCAAAGACGAAGTTGGTATTTAAATCATACTTAACAAGTTGGACATTGTTTTTTAAAATAACATCTATGAAACAAATATACTAGTGAATATTATACAAATAAAGGACACCTTTATGTGCATGTTACATATGTCAATTTTCTTTTGAGTCAGTGAACCATTGAATTTCATGTCATTGGGTAAATTGTCAGGTATTTCTGGTACGACAAAAACTTTATATGAAAGAATAGTTCAATCAATTACCATAAATTAAAATCATTTTGGTTCTTTGATGGAACTACACTTGTATTTGGTGCAGAATTCCAAGCCATTGTGTCAAAAGCCAAAGCCACTGTTTGTGTCCTCTCAGCAAATACCATCAATAATTGTGTTGGATTGATTGTCTATTATAATGTTAACTCAAGAGAATCATTTGATTACTGAAAAAAAAAATCTTATTCTTGGTTTATTATTACTAGTGGAGTATTAAATATAATAAATGGTTGATTTAATTTTGTTTAAATGTATATCAACCATTTAATTGATTAAGGTTGATGGATATGCTGTTTTAATTCATAAAACACGTCCACATTCAGATCAAGTGTATAGTAAGCAGTGTTTAAAGATAAATAAAAAAGCGACAATTCTGCCAGGTTGAGAACTCTCATCCCAGAAGTTTTTAGACCTTATCAAGATTTTGTAAAAGCCTTCTTGTTCATGTTTGTCCTCTACCAGTTACCTTACTGTTCATCAGATAGTCATTCAGTCCTTAATATATATATATCTCAATCTGCTGAATACTACAGGACGAATAAAACATGGTCATTTGGTGACTATTTGTGTGTAGTCTTGCTTAAACACTTTAAATAGAAAGATAAGCCAAATTTGATATGCCTATTTTATACATTTTTATCAAATATGGTTGACAGGTGGCCATTTTGTTATCATATCCTAGTCCATCAATAACAATCTATGTACGTTGCGTAAAGTGGCTACATGTGTAATAAATAATCAATATTATAGATATAATTGTGGCAATGAAGCCCGAAGGTGAATGCAAATACAAAAAGTTATGTGGCCGACAGGCAGCCATGTTTTGTGTTATTTTCTTGACAAATGGTTCATATGCTATGCTACATATCCTTTACAAATAAAGATATATTGCCGGCATGTTTTTATGTTGTTTTTGTTTAGAAAATGATTTATGTGCCACAGTCAACTCCTTTACACATTAAAATTACCATGTCCGACAGGTAGTCATGTTTTTTGTGTATTATCTTGGCAAATGGTTCTTGTCCAATTGTACTCATTCTTTACAATTAGAAATTGATATGGCGGACAGGCAGTCATGTTTTTTGTATTGTTATTTCTTGGCAAATGATTTCATGTACTGTTGTGAGAATCCTTTACATAATAATGGTCACATTCAGCTGGTTTCGTTTGGACATAGTTGCCTGAATACAAAAGCAATGTACATGTAGAAGTGACTCATTTTTGTTTTGTCTTACTCCAACTGGAATATTTTTGTTGTTTTTCAGCACATCAGTAGTAAGAAGTATGAAACTGGTAGGGGGTATCATGTTTTATGTAATATTGCTGTATCTTGTTTGTTGAATATAATTTATATTGATTTGGAAATTCCACATTATTGTAAGAGTAGAAACTAATGTTTTGTTTATACTCCCTAACCTTCCTTCAACTTTATCTCTTTCAATTATGAATTAATTATTATCAAAATGGATAAAAAGTATCTCATTATCATTAATAAATATAAATAATGTATGAAATGGAATTGATTCCCATAGCCGATCTTATCTGTTCTTTTCCTTCTGAAGCCTCTGTTAGTAGATTAAAAAATATGTTATTTTTGTAAAAATGATAACTGTACACATATTGTATATTTTCATGTTTAAATATAATACACACATATATACAAAAAACAAGTAAACATAAAACAAAAAAAACAACACCAACATACAAATGTTCACAGAGCAAAGAAAAAGATAAAGCTATAAATAGATACAAGAGAGACTGAGCATAAAACACCGACATGTATCATGATGGAAAGTATTACCGAAGTTAATAATGATTAACAGACTAAATGTAATTATATAACAAATGTGAACAAAATACATTGTACAAAAGTTAGTGATCTGCATTCAAATTTAAGTGATATCCATATTACAAATTTAAATGATCTACCCGCAATACATGCATGGAGAATGATATACAAGAAAAAAAAGAATCTGGTTACAAAGTAATTTCAACCAATGTGATCTGCATAGATAGAAACAGGAGACTGGTTGTCAAACCAAGTAATTTACATACAGAAACTCTCTGGAATAGGAGACTGGTTGTCAAACATAGTGATCTACATACACAGAGGAGACTGGTTGTCAAACATAGTGATCTACATACACAGAAGCTCCATGAAACTGGAGACTGGTTGTCAAACCAAGTAATTTACATACTCTCTGGAATAGGAGAGTGGTTGTCAAACATAGTGATCTACATACACAGAAGCTCTATGAAACTGGAGACTGGTTGTCAAACCAAGTAATTTGCATACTCTCTGGAATAGGAGAGTGGTTGTCAAACATAGTGATCTACATACACAGAAGCTCTATGAAACTGGAGACTGGTTGTCAAACCAAGTAATTTACATACTCTCTGGAATAGGAGACTGGTTGTCAAACATAGTGATCTACATACACAGAAGCTCCATGAAACAGGAGACTGGTTGTCAGACATAGTGATCTACATACACAGAAGCTCCATGAAACAGGAGACTGGTTGTCAAACATAGTGATCTACATACACAGAAGCTCCATGAAACAGGAGACTGGTTGTCAAACCAAGTAATTTACATACAGAAACTCTCCGGAATAAGAGACTGGTTGTCAAACAAATGGAGTTACATACATAGTAATCCCCTAAAACATGAGACTGATTCTCAAACCAAGTGATTTACATACAGAAACTCCCTGAAAAACAAGAGACTGGTTGACAAACAAAGTGAACTGCATACACAGACGCTTCCTGAAACAGGAGACTGGTTATTAAACTAAGTGATTTACATACAGAAACCCCCAGAAATAGGAGACTGGTTGTCAAACTAAATGATTTACATATACAGAAATCCAAGAAACAGGAGACTGGTTGTCAGACATAGTGATCTTCATACACAGACACTTCCTGAAACAGGAGACTGCTTATCAAACTAAGTGATTTACATACAGAAAAAAATTCCCTGGAACAAGAGAACGTTTTCAGATCCTGTTTGTGGATAACTTACTCTCGATAAAAACAAAAGCAATTTAAGGTATGTATAATCACGGTCAGTTTAATTAACTCTATAAAATCTTGATACTGTGATATGGGTTCTTCCGAAGATGATGGTGGTTTGGATGAGGGCTGTTTATACTTTGACAACCTCTCAATATTATGGGCAGGAGAGCACAATAATAGTTATAATCTTAACGTTATCGCGCATTTAACACAAGGTCATGGTCCAATATTTTAATGCAAATAAGATTATATACAATTACAGTGAGGGGATTATCTGCTTATTTTGTCATTTTATGGTTGTTGGATTGGGGAGTACATCAGTTATCTAGCTAACAATTTCAATAATTTTAACTATATTTGCCAAAAATTAAGGGATGGAGTTGGGCGAGCATAAGTAAGGGTCATCAATTATTTTGTAAAGAATTTTACTGATTTGTAATGTATCATAACCCACTTTGACAGCAGTGCATCAATCGCATAAAGATATACCAATAGGGAAATGTAGATGTACAACATTGTTCAACATTTTTTTCAGATTGGTAATTTTCATCAAATAGCTGAAAAAAAGTTGACTGCCATAGCTAAAATGAAATAAGTAAGAATATTTCAATCAAAATCTTATAATAAAATTATATATTTTAAGAAAATTATTGTTTTTTAGCTCTACTGGCCAAAGGCCAGAAGTGGTTATGCGATGGCGTGTTGTCTGTCATCCGTCGTCTGTCGTCTGTTAGCAGCACTTTCTCTGCAACCACTAGGCCAGTTAAACTGAAACTTCACATGGGTGTTTCTATTGCATAGTAGACTATACAGAAGATTTTTTTTTTTCGATCTGAAATTCAAGATGGCCGCCATTACTAAAAATAGTCCAAAACTTAAAAAATCTTCTTCTCATGAACGGCCCAACAGATTTTCAAAATGTTTATGTAGAAATGATGACCAACTATAGTTTTGTTAGATTTGTTCAAATGGTATCCCTAGGGTTAAATATGACCCCGTCCCGAGGGTTCAAATTAGGGAACACATGTCAATATAATATTTTTTTTTTTTTTTTTTTAAAATGGAAATGATTTTGCCTATATCTTCACAGAAGCATCATTTGGTGAAGGAGGTTCAGATTTGTAAAAATGACTGGGTTCCACTGTCTCAAGGGGTCAGGAGGGGTCCCAAAAGTATACAAATTGGGAATTACTAAATTCGTTTTTTAAGAACCGGTATGTCAGATTTGTTCATATTTTGCATAAATTATCCCTATGTGTAGGGGTTTGATTGCAGATAAGAATTTAGGGGCTAAAATTTATAGGGGCCCTGTAAGGGGACTTAAAATTTTACATAGGGATACTATGGGAAAACAGAAAATTCTCTTTTCTTTCATCTGTTCTGAAACCACCAGGCCAGATAAACTGAAACTTCACATGGGTGTTTCTATTGCATAGGAGACTATACCCAAGATTTTTTTTTTCGATCTGAAATTCAAGATGGCCACCGTTACTAAAAATAGTCCAAAACTTAAAAAAATCTTCCTCTCATGATGGCCCAACAGATTTTCAAAATGTTTATGTAGTAATGATGACCAACTATAGTTTTGTTAGATTTGTTCAAATGGTGTCCCTAGGGTTAAATATGACCCCGCCCCGAGCGTTCAATTAGGGGACACATGTCATTATAATATTTTTTTATTTTTATTTTTTTAAATGGAAATGATTTTGCCTATATCTTCACAGAAGCATTATTTGGTAAAGGAGGTTCAGATTTGTAAAACTGACTGGGTTCCACTGTCTTAAGGGGTCAGGAGCGGCCCTAAAAGGGTACCAATTGGGAATTACTAAATTCGTTTTCTTAAAAACTGGTATGTCAGATTTGTTCATATTTTGCATTAATTATCCCTATGTGTAGGGGTTTGATTGCAGATAAGAATTTAGGGGCTAATATTTATAGGGGCCCTGTAAGGGAACTTAAAATTTTACATAGGGATACTACGGGAAAACAGAAAATTCTCTTTTTCTTTCATCTGTTCTGAAACCACTAGGCCAGTTAAACTGAAACTTCACATGGGTGTTTCTATTGCATAGGAGACTATACCGAAGATTTTTTTTTTTTTTCGATCTGAAATTCAAGATGGCCGCCATTACTAAAAATAGTCCAAAACTTAAAAAATCTTCTAATGACGGCCCAACAGATTTTCAAAATATTTATGTAGTAATGATGACCAACTATAGTTCTGTTAGAATTGTTCAAATGGTGTCCCTAGGGTTAAAAATGACCCTGCCCCAAGAGTTCAATTAGGGGACACATGTCAATATAATATATATATTTTTTTTTAAAATGGAAATGATTTTGCCTATATTTTCACTTAAGCATTGTTAGGTGAAGGACGTTAAGATTTGTAAAAATGACTAGGTTCTTATGTCTTAAGGGGTCAGGAGGGGCCCCAAAAGGATACAAATTGATAATTAGCAAAATTGTTTTCTTAAGCACCGGTATGTCAGATTTGTACATATTTGATATAAATTATCCTTAAGTGTAGGAGTTTGATTGCAGATAAGAATTTAGGGGCTAAAATATATAGGGGCCCTGTAAGGGGACTTAGAATTTTACGTAGGGATACTGTGGGAAAACAGAAAATTCTCTTTTTTTTTATACCCCCGACAAACGAAGTTTTGAGGGGGTATATTGGAGTCACCCTGAGGTCGGTCTGTCGGTCTGTTGGTCCGTCGGTCTGTCGGTCGGTCTGTCTGTTGCAATTTTCCTTGTCCGGAGCATCACTTGAAAAGTACTGGATGGAATTTCATCAAACGTCATACAATGGTAGAATATAATGAGAGGAAGTGCAGTGTACAAGAAACATAACTCTATTCTTGCTAATTACAGAGTTATTGCCCTTTGATATTTTTTCTTGTCCGGAGCATAACTTGAAAAGTACCGGATGGAATTTCATCAAGCTTCATACAATGGTAGAATATAATGAGAGGAAGTGCAGTGTACAGGAAACATAACTCTATTCTTGCTAATTACAGAGTTATTGCCCTTTGATATATTTCCCTTGTCCGGAGCATTACTTTTAAAGTACTGGATGGAATTTCATCAAACTTCATACAATGGTAGAATATAATGACAGGAAGTGCAGTGTACAAGAAACATAACTTTATTCTTGCTAATTACAGAGTTATTGCCCTTTGATATATTTCCCTTGTCTGGAGCATTTCTTTTAGAGTACTGGATGGAATTTCATCAAACTTCATACAATGGTAGAATATAATGAGAGGAAGTGCAGTGTACAAGAAACATAACTCTATTCTTGCTAATTACAGAGTTATTGCCCTTTGATATATTTCCCTTGTCTGGAGCATTACTTTTAAAGTACTGGATGGAATTTCATCAAACTTCATACAATGGTAGAATATAATAAGAGGAAGTGCAGTGTACAGGAAACATAACTCTATTCTTGCTAATTACAGAGTTATTGCCCTTTGATATATTTCCCTTGTCCGGAGCATTACTTTTAAAGTACTGGATGGAATTTCATCAAACTTCATACAATGGTAGAATATGACAGGAAGTGCAGTGTACAAGAAACATAACTCTATTCTTGCTAATTACAGAGTTATTGCCCTTTGATATATTTCCCTTGTCTGGTGCAGTACTTTTAAAGTACTTTTAAAGCCATCAGTGATAACATTTTTAATAAAGTTCATGAAAGAACCAAGTTGATGAATACATGGAGTTCGAGCACAGCAGGTTCGATATTGTATTCCTAGTGCTCTTGTTTGTTTCTTATCCATAAAATTGTTGTCCCTCAACATAACTCGAAAAAGTATAACATTTATTGATTGCCATGAAAGCTTGTACACTGCACAATAATTAAAAAGACCGTTTTTAATTTAAACAAAACCATAAAAAAATTAACAATACAAAAAACTCAATCCATAACATTCTCTTTTATTAAGAATTTTTTTTGTCTGGAGCATAACTTTAAAACTATTGGATATAATTTAATAAATCTTCATACAATGGTTAACCATTTTCTGTCATGGCGGCGTTCGGGGGTATTCATCACCTTCAGTGATAGGTCTAGTTTCATTTGTTCTGAAACCACTATGCCAATTAAACTGAAACTTCACATGGATGTTTCTATTGCATAGGAGACTATACAAAAGATTTTTTTTTCTATCTAAAATTCAAGATGGCCGATGTTTCTATTGCATAGTAGAATTTCAAAAAGTGCTATGGCCACTATGAGTCAGTAGAGCGTCCTCAGGCCCTCTTGGGCCTCTTGTTTTTATGAAATATCAGTGTTACGCAATATTTCTGAAACATCGGTTCTTTATTAATTATTCTTTATTTTTTAATTATGTAGACTTTCCTTTTTGATAGATGTTTATTTTTTGTTTTTTTCTCTTTAGTTTCTTCAATCATTGTGGACAACCTTTTAATTATAAGACAAGAATTATAATAACTTTATAAGCAAAATTATGTTATTTTATCTTAAAAGTTGATATACGACATTATGTCTCATTATCATTCGTCTCTCATAGCTGATTCAAGTGGGAAAGTTATCAGGTACTGGCGGAGATGGAGGTGTGCTGTTTAACCCTCCAGGATCCCAGGAAACGGTGGTTCGGTTAACTGATCGCCTGTTAGCCCTCAATGGCATAAAATGATGCTAAATATTCAATCAATCAATTATCTTAAAGTCAGTTCATATAAATTAATAGTTTTCAAAGTTTCCAAAAATATGAAACAGATCAGTGGTTATTATACGAGGTGAATCACAATATTGTGTTTATATTTTCAAGTCTGTTACAGTTTGAGGGGTCACATAAGCTAATAAATTGTTTTCGTTTTTAGGCCACAGCAAATACCGGGTTCAGCGACTTCTTGAATGCCTGATTGGATAGATTCCTTGGCCAGAACTGTTAGCACAAAACTCCATGTATTCATAACATAACATCTGGGAGACACATGTGGTATTAGAACAGCATATTGTATGAGGAATCTATTTTATGAGGACAACCTTTTGTACGAGAAATACATTGTATGATAACAATCTATTGTATGAGAGAAACATTGTATGTGAGGTCGACCCATTGCAAAATACGTTGTATGAGGACCATATGCTGTATGAGAATTACATTGTGTAAGGACAATGTATTGTAAAAAATCATTATATGAGGACAATATAGTGTATAAGATATACAGTGTTGGAACAGTTAATGCTGATGATATATAATATAAAAGGTGCTCTGTGGACACAAACACACCTACTCACACATACACATACATCAGACATACACCTACCTCACACATACACATACATCAGACATACACCTACCTCACACATACACATACATCAGACATACACCTACCTCACACATACGTCAGACATACATACACTATCACAAAGTCATATACATGCAACAATTAAAAAAAAAAAAATAATAATGGGAAACTTAACAATGGAAGTCCATGTATTACAATAAAATGAAAAATGCTCAAAAAATGAGACTATAGCAAAAAAAAATCAAAAGCTCTGAAAAAAAAAAGAAAAAAAATAGAAAAAAGAATATACAAAATCAAAGCTAAAAAACAACAACAGAAGAGCAGAAAAAATAAAAACAAAAGAGCATAAAAAAGAATGAAAAAAATGTATCTATACATTGTAAAAAAGGAAAATAGTAATAAAAAAAGATTTTATTATGTGCATTATATTAAAAGGTCTAATAATTTCTGGGACGACCCTTAAGCTACAATATATTCTTTTACATTATGTAAAATGTGCAACCTCCCACCCTCCACAAGCGTTTGAAATATATTTAAAATATATTTATTTCTGAAGTTTTATACACTCATATTTTGGATTGCCGGTACTCTGTTATTCTCTAGAGTGAGTGAAGTTCCTTTCCTGTTGATGCAACATTTCTATGAGATAGAGATAAAGGTCGTTTTGATTTAATTACACATGATGTATCCGTAGAACTTCGTGTAAGCAGAGCCCGTGTGGTTCCAGCTAAGAATAGAATCACTGCCGATCTCTGCAGAGGGGTAGGAATCCTCCAAATAGCTAGGTGTCATGTTCATTTTATCATTTTTTTGTCATGTTCACTATTGTGGTTAAATTATCAACCCCTGTGTGGTTTCAGGGAGCCATGTGTGATGGCAAGAATAGGATCACTGGCTCATACATGTCGAAAGAAGCGATAATTTGAGTAATGCGATAGAATTTGCTGAAACTCTGCAGTTCTTCAGGTATCAAGGTTCTAGGTTCATTCTGCATATACATTTGTTGGTGTATTTTTGTTTAAATCTGTATGTTAATTTGTTGTTTTTGTACATGTAGAGTGAACCTGGAATCTTCCTTCTTGTTGGCGTCGATTAACCTATAATGTGTTATAAACTGCAGAATAATGGCGACATATCACATCATTTTGTGTATTTTAAGTTCAGGTAATTGGTTGTCGTTTCAATATAAAAGATGCTGTTAGACCTTATAAATAACTGTTCACCACTTTCCTGAAAGTTTACCCAGTTTACCTATTTGGGTGCCTTTCACAAATGAACTTAAACAAACATCATTGTAAACGTAAACCAACAATTATTCATTATATTTTTAATATCCATCCAAAATAAACAAAAGTAGGTTCAAATGTTACAGAAAGTTGTGTATTTTCTGTCAATACAATAATTTTAAACATCGATCAAAGTATGAACATACAACAAAAAAACTATCAAGTTGACTTACGGCAATTTATATTGTAAGATTTTTTAAGGTTTCAATTGATCCAGACTTACATGCACATTGTCACAACAAGCACACAATGGTGTATTTTGTTTGTATAAAAAAACTAGTATATTTGTTTCCCAAATGGTGTTTTCGAAAACAATGTTCAGTTTGTTAAATATTATTTAAATCTTTTAACTGAATATATTTTGGTAAGATATATAACACAGTTAATTGGTGACTGAAGACCTCAGAATGAATTGGAGTACAACCATTGTCCTTCTGCAAGGAACTGGCAAACATACTCGCATAAAGTGTTGGACTGAGCAAGGCTGGAACCTACGACCACATCGGTGAGAGATATATATCAACATATACTGATATTCTTCATAAAATTTGTCAAATGAAATATTCACACTTTAAATGATTTCTAAATGAACAGGTTGCTTTCATTTGTGTGACTTTCGTCTTTATGATGTTTTGTTTTTCAATCTTTTGGTAAATGATATCATTTTTAAGCATATTATAAACTTTGGAGTGCAGGTTCTCAAATTGTGATGTTTGTTTCAGTTTTATTCGCAGATAATGTCTGTTTTTGTTGTCAGCTATCATCATACTTTAGAGGGTGGGGAGCATGTTAGGTGGATACTAATCATGTCATGATTCGAAAGTTGTTTCAATGACAGTTAAGACTACATGTTAATTATCCTGCCTGAAGTGAATAATCCTTTAGTGAATCTTTTTAGTTGTGCTATTTTCTAAGACTCAAATGGCTGTAGCCGACCGGATTCTGATTAGCTCAGTAGATATTGCGACTGACTATCTAGTATCTAGGGGTCGCAAGTTCAAATCCCTGCCAAACAACAGACTTGTGTTCTTAACAGGATAAAACCTGAAAATCACAACAATGTCTTTAACAGGTCAAAACCTGAAAATCGCAACAATTTTCTTACCAGGTTCAGACTTGAAAATCACAATGTCCTTAACAGGTCAAATCCTGAAACTCTCAAAATGTCCTTAACTGGTTAAAACCTGAAAATCACAAAAACTACTTAACAGGTTAAAACCTGAAAATCGCAACAATTTCCTTATCAGATCAAAACCTGAAAATCACAACGACCTGAATATTATTTTTGAACAATGACTGACCTTATCAGTTTCAAACCTGAGAATCAAAACAACATTTTTAACAGGTTATATCTTAAGCAGGTTAAAATCTGAAAATCACAACATTGTCCTTAACAGGTTAAAACATTAAAATCACAACATAGTCCTTAACAGGTTAAAAATCACAGTAATGTCATAAACAGGTTAAAACCTAAAAATCACAATGTCCTTTACAGGTTAAAATGTGAAAGTCACAGCAAAGCCCTTAACAGGTTAAAACCTGAAAATCACAACAATGTCCTTAACAGGTTGCAATCAAAAAATTACAACAATGTTCCTAACAGGTTAAAACCCGGAAATCACAACAATGTCCTTAACAGATTTTAATTTGAAAATCACAACAACGTCCTCAACAGGTTAAAACCTAAAAATCTCAAAATGTCCTAAACAGCTTAAAACCTGAAAATGCCAATGTCCTTAACACGTTTAAACCTTAAAATCTCAAAATGTCCTTGTAACAGGTTAAAACCTGAAAATCTCAATGTCCTTAACAGGTTAAAACCTGAAAATCACAACAATGTCCTTAACAGCTTAAAACCTAAAAATCTCAAAATATCCTTAACGGGTTAAAACCTGAAAATCCCAATGTCCATAACAGGTTAAAACCTGAAAATCACAACAAAGTCCTTAACAGGTTAAAACCTGAAAATTACAACAATGTCCTTAACAGATTTAAATTTGAAAATCACAACGTCCTCAACAGGTTAATACCTAAAAATCTCAAAATATCCTTAATAGGTTAAAACCAAAAATCACAACGTTATTAACAAAACCTAAAAGTCACAACAACATTGTAAACAGGTTAAAACCTGCAAATTACAACAACAGCATTAAAAGGTTAAAACCTAAAAATCACAACCATGTCCCTAATAGGTAAAAACTTGAAAATCAAAACCTGAAAATCACAACAACATCATTAACAGGTTAAAACTGGAAAATAATAACAACATCTTGACTGGTTTAAACTTAAAATCACGAAAATTTCCTTAACGGATTAAAACCTGAAAATCACAACAACATCAGTAACAGGTTAAAATCTAAAAATTACAAGTCCTCAACATGTTAAAACCTGAAAATTACATCACCATCCTTAAGAGGTTCAAACACATGGGGTAAGCATATATTTAACAGGTCACAACCAGAAGTACATAGCAGGACATATATAACAAGTTAAAACAAGAAATCCATAAATAACATATAACAGTAATGAAAACATTATCTGTTACAAATTCCTAAATTAGTCAGCCTTTTATGACATGTCTTGGCTAAATAGTGGCCCGTTTCTTTGCTGGTTTAAGCAACTGGGTGCACCTGGGTACCACACGGGGTATGCATATCATTACCAGTTCAAAACAGGAAATACTGAACAGACCAGCATAACAAGTTAAAACAATTCATCCATAAGTAATGTATAACAGTAATCAAAACGTATTATATTCAACAAATACCCTAATTAGTCGCCTTTTACGACATGCCTGGGCTAAACAGTGGCCCAATTCTTTCCTCTTTTTAGTACCTGGGTACCACATGGGGTATGCAAATCTTTAACAGTTCAAAACCAGAAATACCGAACAGATCTGCATAACAAGTTAAAACGAGTAATCAATAAGTAATGTATAACAGTAATCAAAACATTTTATCTTCAGCAAATTGGCAAATTGGTCAGCCTTTTACGACATGCCAGTGGGCTAAAGAGTGGTCTTATTCTTTGCTCTTTTGAACACCTTGGTGCCACATGGGGTTTACATATCTGTAAAAGGTCAAAACCAGAAATACCCAACATCCATACATAACAAGTTAAAACAAGTAATCCATAAGTAATGTATAACAGTAATCAAAACATCTTATCTTCAACAAATACCCTAATTAGTCGCCTTTTACGACATGCCTGGGCTTAACAGTGGCTCAAAACAAGAAATACTGAACAGACCATCATAACAAGTTAAAACAGGTAATCCATAAGTAATGTATAACAGTAATCAAAACATATTATATTCAACAAATATCCTAATTAGTCGCCTTTTACGACATGCCTGGGCTTAACAGTGGCCCAATCCTTTCGTCTTTTTAGCACCTGTTTACCCCATCGGGTATGCATATCTTTAACAGTTCAAAACAAGAAATACTGAACAGACCTGCATAACAAGTTAAAACAATTAATCCAGAAGTAATGTATAACAGTAATCAAAACATATTATATTCAACAAATACTCAAGTTAGTCAGCCTTTTACGACATGCCTGGGCTTCACAGTGGCCCAAACCTTTCCTCTTTTTAGCACCTGGGTACCACACGGGGTATGCAAATTTTTAACAGTTCAAAACAAGAAATACTGAACAGACCTGCATAACAAGTTAAAACAATTAATCCATAAGTAATGTATAACAGTAATCAAAACATCTTATCTTCAACAAATACTCAAGTTAGTCAGCCTTTTACGACATGCCTGGGCTACAGTGGTATTATTCTTTGCTCTTTTGAGCACCTGGGTACCACACGGAGTATGCAAATCTTTAACAGGTCAAAACAAGAAATACTGGAACAGACCTGCATAACAAGTTAAAACAATTAATCCATAAGTATGTATAACAGTAATCAAAACATCTTATCTTCAACAAATACTCAAGTTAGTCAGCCTTTTACGACATGCCTTGGCTACAGTGGTATTATTCCTTGCTCTTTTGAGCACCTAGGTACCATGTGGGGTATGCATATCTTTAACAGGTCAAAATCAACTATACCGAGCAGACATACAATGTACATAACAATCCATAAGTAATGTATAACAGATTAACAGTAATCAAAACATAATATATTCAACAAATACCTAAGTTAGCCGGCATTTTACAACATGCCCGGGCTCAACAGCGGTAAAATTCTTTGCTGTTTTGCAATATATACCAGTAATCAAAACAAATTATCTTCAATAAATCAGCAAACTTGTACGACATGCCTCTGCTAAACTGTGGCCCATTTCTTTGCTCCTTGATGTACCCATTTATTTTCTCCTTGATGCACCTGGGTACCGCACGGGGTATGTATATATTTAACTGGTAAATTCCAGAAATACAGAACATTCATAACAAGTTAAAACAAGTAATCCACCAATAATACGTTGAGGGACTTTAAAACGCAAAATTCAGATTTTGTGAAAATAAACAGTTTTGTATTTATCAATACAATTACATTGTCAACACTCATAAAAATATTTGAATTTTTTTTAAATCTGACAATGGCAGTTTATTTTGAACAGAATTCCTGCATCTGTCGAATACATACATGCCGCTCAATATCGCTGTTGGTATATTTTGACGCTGTTTGTTCATGATTGTAATATTATCATCCGGCTTGTCATATTTTGCATACCATTACCGGTAATATTTCTTTACTCATTTTACCGGTGGCGTTAAATTCAGATTTATCATTAGCTTAACTGGTAGAGCTACATGTAAAATTAACTTCAGATATGTTCTATGTCAACTTTAATATTGTTAGCAGGTGCAGGTTTCAATTTAATAACATAAGTCTCATTAATATTACTTATGATGGTTTTTACTCTGTTTTCGTTAAGCACTATGTCATTGTCAATAGGACTGATAACATTCAACTACCCGTCTTTCTTTTTAATTGTAACTTAGCATTAAGCACCAATCAATGAACATGTTGCTAATACTGATGATAGCTCAAGTCAAACTTTGAAGAATGGAAAATAATGAAACAGTTTTTAAATGACCTGCTTCTAGTGTCCTTTGCGTATTGTCAGTGTACGGCTGTGATTGCTGTTGGCACTGCTTGTTACCATTGTTTTGATGTTGTCTCTGATTACCTTTCTATTGTCTCACCTCTGATGGTGGTTGGTACCTGTTTGTGGGTTTGTATTGTGACTGACGTTGGTGTTGGAGAAACTAACATCTTGATTGGTGTATGCTGTCACAATAACCGTCTGGGTATTAAAATATATTAGAGGAGGAATCCATTTCTGTAAGTGTAAACATTACCGGTTCCTTTAAAAGGGGATTGGATATCCATAAAGCTCCAGCTATGGGTCCGAAAACAGTATATAATTTTCTACCTGTCTTTTTTTCTTGCTGAAATTTTGAAATTGCCAATAAACATAATTAAACCTTTCATTCAGATGGCTATTATTAAGCTTAGATGTTAAATCTCCTGTTGATACATTTCTTATTTAAACTGTAGATTTATGACCATTACATACATATAATATAACAAAATAAACTTTGCGTTTCTGAACTGGGTTAAACCCCTGGATATCAGACGTAGTGTTTGCTACGCAGAAACTGCAATTTGATGTTGTTCAACTTTAATTTTGGGTATGATGATGTTATGTCATCAAATACAAGAATGTTTCTCTTCTGTGCCTTCATTTTCCTGTTAAACCATTAGTAGTATTTCCCAGAAATGTAAATGTTGTCCAGGCTTTTTTTTAATAATCTAATAATGGATATGAAGTGACGCCATATTCATTCTACCAATGCACCTCGGGTTATGTGACTTTCCAATCACCATTGGCGTTTCTTTTCCACCTGTCATGCTTGCAAGCAAGACAACAATTATACATTCTTTAGACTGCTTTCAACCAGCACAATCAACACATTTAAATTAAAGTGCACTTTTTATTGTGTCGCGATAACACAGACCCGTTTCGAGCATCTTAGAAATATCCCATGAATTTAACTAAATTTTATTTTTCAAAAAAAACATTCAAGCCATCGCTTTGAAGCTTTGAACTCGTGCTTTCCCATGTGCGATCCACTCTGGTGCCTTGGCTAGAAGCAAAGGCCCAGTAATAGGAATATTCCTGTTAACGCAATCCTTAAACCATTCATAAGTGAGTTGATTTCCTCAACCGAAACATTGTTTTCGAATTCAGTTAACACTTCATGGTTTCTTTATTTTTTCATTAAATTCGTTTGTTTTTTTGGCTTGCCTCTATTAGTATCAAGATAAGTTTTGGTTTCCTGTTAGGTACTCTGTTTAACATTAAATAAATCAATACAACAGGTACTATTAAAACCCGGCCAGGTTCCGGCTGATCCAGCCACTTTTCCGGCACAAGTTTTCCAGCCATCAACCCTACTTCAATAACTAAGTTAGATAACTCTTGCATGAATATAATGCAAATTCTGGTTAAAGTTTTGTGTGCAAGTACCATCAAGTCTGTATCTCACCAACCAATCAATGTATTTGATCAAACTTTACACAAGCCTTACCAGTCATCAAACCTACTACAGTAACTTAGTTAGATAACTCTTGCATGAATATAATGCAAATTATTGCCCTTGTTTGACTTAGAAAATCTGTTAAAGTTTTGCGTGCAAGTACCATCAAGTCGATATCTCAGTAACTAATGCATGTATTGTCTTGAAACTTTACACAAGCTTTCCTAATTATCAACTCTACTACAATTATTAAGTTAGATAACTCTTGCATGAATGTAATGCAAATTATTGCTCTTGTTTGACATAAAATTTCTGGTTAAAGTTTTGCCAGCAAGTACCATCAAGTCCATATCTCACCAACCACTCATTGACAAATGTATTTGATTGAAACTTTACACAAGTCTTTTTAGTCACTAACTTGCGTGCAAGTACAATCAAGTCCATATTACACCAACCACTCTGTATTTGGTTGAAACTTTACACATGACTTTGTAGTCATGAAATCAATCTAAATTGATCAAGTCAGATAACTATTGCCAGACTTTTTGCAAATTAGGACTTTGTTTTACTTAGAAATTTTATAACTCAGCAGTCACTGCATGTATTTGATTGAAACTTCATACAAGATATTGCAGTATAAGACCTACTGGTTTTGTAAGTTACATAACTCTTATTTGCTTGGATTTGTCATCAGTCTCAATCAAATTTTGTACTTCTGTGACAAATATTCGAACAGTCGAGCGCACTGTCCCTTCGACAGCTCTTGTTATTATTGTAATTCAAATCTTAGCAACAAAATACTGTATGAATTTTAATGAGAAACCTGAGCACCATTCATATCACCAACTTTTATATAATATATAATTTTACATACCCTCTACATCATTGTTTGTGCCGACTGTCCAGTTTGATGGCTTCCACATTGTCCAGTCTATCCGTGTTGTTCGGAGGTATCCTGTCAATTGTTTCAGTGGCTCACAGCTTAATTCTTTTGCTTGGTCATCCAGTGCGTTGAATGTTGGCACGATGTGTTCCCATGGTAGGAATGGGAGTGACAACAGTTTTCTGATAAAGTGGTACTTATTCTCCTTCTGTATGTATGCCGTAGCAAGACCCAGATGCTGTACCTGGTGATAGATTCTTTGCGACCAGAGGAAAACACCCTCCTTTATCGTCACCTCTGGGAATACGGCACATACTGCCTGCCAAGCAGCTGAAAGTATAAAATAAATATTTAATAATGATTGCAGATAATCACTGTGGGTGAAGTTAATGTGATGATTTGTTTATTATTACTATTGTTTATTTTGTATATTTGCAGAATATTTTGAAAGCATTTAAATAGATAATAATATTATGAATATCAAACTATCTCGTACATAACTGCCTCAAAATCCAACATGGAGTCTTGAACAATTGGGTTGTTGAGCACTTCTTTTAACCGTTGTTACAAAGTACCTATAATGATAAAATTAAAATGTAAATTATCATACATCATAGTGAAACACTGAAACTGGATTGATATTATTTAATACTACTGTGATATAAATAGAATGTATTATACTGAATGAATATAGGTCACCAATATAGTATTAATGTACATATTATTCAGTTATAAATATAGAATATAATAATAATAACTTAAATATAGTCTTTCTTTTGACACCTCAACATAAGACAAAATGCCAATGAAACTTGTTTGGTATCGTCGCCTTTCTTCACAAAGACACGGATCGACATCGTCTGATAGAACGGATCTTTTGTTATCTTGAATGTGCCGTCCATGTACCAACGCTTTTCCTTTGACAGTTTGGACAACTGTTCCGGCGTGGCCAATATATATACCGTGTCTGGCGCCGTCTACTGCAATGTCATTTACTAAGAATCCATCAGCCTGGATGAAGTCCCGATTTATCTAGAAATATAAAGACAAACTACATGAAGACAGTTGTTTAATACTATTATAAATAATATACTCAATTGATATAATAACTTTTGTTATTATATAATTACTGTAATATGTTTAATAATAAAATAGTTAAAATGTTAATTATTTCTCTATTAATTACTTAATTAAATACTTGTGGCTTACCTCAAAAGAAATATCTCATGGTTCATCTGGTGTCTGTTTTTGTCGATGTAAGTTTGCTACTCTCGTTAGGTTGTCAATTTTGGGAAGACAGTGGTCTGTTTCTTGGATGGTGTCCCTCATCACCGTTTCAACTATATCCACAGCTGGTCTGAAAATTTGTGAAAATGCCAGTTCTTTCACCTGAATAGATAATTCACACTTAATTACCCCCACTTTATATTACAGTTTTATATCATGAATATACGATTTATGAAACGGGGAAATTATGTATTTTGATATTCTTACTATCATATATAGACATAACAATGCATGTCAACTTTTTTAATTTAAAAATATAAGCTTACAGAAAAAATATGCATACCTTTGTTATCTTCAGCGTAGCAGCTGGGGCAGGATGACCCGCCTATCACAATGTTCAGGTTGGTTGAGGTGAGTGGGGTCAACATATATGCTGTCCCAGCATATCTTAATGGTGTAGCTGCAAGATACATAAAACACTGTACCTGGCACACTAATTATTCCCGGCGGCAGCGAATCCAGTGCTTGTTTAATGGTAGTGGCACACCGGCGTTGCAACACGTAGGCACTGCAGGCCCCTGATAATGCACCATTGGCCATTTACATTTTAAAAAAAGATATGTTGGAGTATCCCAGAGCCCCCATCAAAAGTTCTAGGCCTGTAGGTTTTTTTGACCAAGCTAGACCCCTGCAATATACAAACCACCTACTCACATTTGCAGGAGGGTGGGGGACACTCTCCGCTACGTCTTAGCTCATAGTACTGGAAGTTAAACTCGATTGAGATTCAATTTTAATACATCTTATTGTTTAGTCCTGAGTATCTTATGTGTGTGTTAGTTTCTTTAATGCGTTTTAAAGTTGCAAACTATTGGAGTATATAATATTCATACCCTCCCCGTAAAACTCCAGAATAAAACGATTTGATCGTCTATGTCTTGACTCGCTTTGCATGGTGTACTGGATTAGATACTCATTGGAGATTCACGTTTAAATACATCTAAGTGGGGAGTGGGGATGGAATTGCGTGAATAACAACCATATCTTCTAAGAAATGAGTAGAATTCAGCAGTTAATGCTTAAGACATCAAACATTTTTCAGAGCGGTTCACCGTATCCCAATAGCGGGAATAGAGTAAATTTACCGCCATCAGCGGGAGAGGGACAATCTTCCCACACACTACCCCAGGTTGCCTCTTCCCAATAATTGAAGTGCTCTTATGCCCATTAAAGTATTGTTTACTTACAAAATATTTATAATTACGCTAAGTTACTTAAAAAGGCAAGCCGTTCCTTTCAAAAGAAAATTTTATTCTATTTGCGATCTTCCATTTGTTCTGTGACCTTGTATGCTGGAGATGAGTGGCCAAGCCACGAGGTCGTGGGATCAGTCCGCTCTTTGTGTCTGAGTAGAATTAGCTTGTGTGCAAACCAACACCCACATCTACAGGCTCGTTACAGATGTTGTGTTTAAGGCAGATGCTCAGATTCAAGAGAGCATGACAAATTTAAATAAATCAATACCAGTTGATGTTTGTTTTCATTTCCAGTTCTTTGCTCTTTAAGCACCCAGGAACCCTACGGGGCCAAACACATTTCATTTACCCAATACAATTTCAGAATCATAGAAAATATATTTAATGGTTCCCACATATTTATCACAAACACAACAATTTGCAGAAATGGAAATGTTCATTTTTTAAGTAAATAATTCGTTCCTAAAATTCTGTGGTTAATTTTATACTGGAACCATTGTAATTTTGTTTCTCAATTTATCTTAAAAAGTAATGCAAATATTTATGTCCAGTTTTCAATATGTATTTTTGTTCTTTTTTTCATTTGTTTTGTGCTTGTGGTGTTTATTTGTTATAATCATATATTTGTTATAATCATGGTGTCATATATCAACCTGCTGCCTTTAGTATCTTTTAAGATAGTTGCTAAATAAAATGATAGGGTTATAACTTTTTATGCCCCCCCAAAAATTTTTTGGGTGGCATATAGTAATTGCAGCGTCCGTCCGTCTGTCCGTCCATCTGGGCGGACAAATGGGTATTTAAGTGTATAGGGTTTAGGGTTAGTAATTTTTATGGACAGTTGAAAAGCTGTTGTAAAATCATTACGTGGCTGTTCTAGACACTTAAAAAACAGCTCTTAGGTGGCTTTTTTTCTCTTACGTGGCTAAAATTTAGCCACACAAGTAATACGATTGACGCAAAGAAGCCACTTAAATACCCATTTGTGAGAATGTCCGTCCTTTCGTCCAGTATTTCGTTTCCGGCCTGTAACTTTGTCATGCATAAATGGATTTTGTTGATACTTGCTACAAATGATCAACATAGTATAACAACGTGTTGCGAGTAAGACCCACACCCGTACCTCAAAGGTCAAAGTCACAATTTGAGTTTGTTTGACAACACTTTGAGTTTGTGTGAGATTTCGTTTCCGGCCTGTAACTTTCTCATGCATAGATAGATTTTGTTGATACTTGCTACAAATGATCAACATAACATGACGACGTGTTGCGAGTAAGACCCACACCCATACATCAAAGGTCAAGGTCACAATTTGAGTTTGTTTGACAACACTTTGAGTTTGTGTGAGATTTATTTTCCGGCCTGTAACTTTGTCATGCATTGATGGATTTTGTTGATACTTGCTACAAATGATCAACATAACATATCATATATTTTTATTTTCACAGACCATTTGGAGGCATGTGACACTTAACAGTGACATTTCTTGTTCCTGTCAAATTTGGGAACATTTTAGTATTCAGAAGTCTTTTTAATTGATGCTTTGAAGCCTTCATATTCTATGAAATTTGATCTAACACCATAATTATGTTTCTTTAAAACATTTGGAAGATAATAGTCCACCTTGTTTATCAAATCATTTATAAATTATATGTCTTATTGAAACCTGTGTTTATAAAAAATAGATGCTCCACCGACCTTAATATTTTCATTATGCCATAGAGGAATGGTATGAAAATGATACCATGACAATAGCGAGACATTACATGAAAAATAAATAGAACTTTCAAAAACATCTTTCCTAAAAGGTTTTCTATTGATTTTAATTTATTTGATATGTAATTACTTCAAAACATGTAAAGTCCTTAATCCAAGGTTTCATTTCTTTAAAAATATTGAGATAATCATCATCACTTGTTGATAATCGTCTTATTCAAGACATTTTCATAGACTTAAAGGACATTCAATATCAATCATTCCCAAACCTCATAGTTTTGTCTCTTGAGTAATGACTTTGCGTTTTATGTTATCTACTTTGCCACTCCATAAAAATTAAAAAAATAAAGGGTTTAGATCTTTTATTATATTTGGATTTGGGTTAGGTAATGAAGATTTTAGATGATTTATTTTTGAGATAGTTAAACATTTTATAATTGTTTATTTACCAAAATGGAGTAAGATTGTTTTGACCAGCATACAAGTAATATTTTTATGTCTTCTAATTGATTTTTTAATATAGTAAATTTCATCGCCATTGCTCCGTTGGTAAGAAATATGAAAATTATATAAGAACTTAAAATGTTACGTTTAAATTTGCCATTTAAAGAGCATTCTATTACCTTTTATCACTTGTACTTTTATTTTTAATAATGCATACAAATAAAGTAATGTAGTGATAAATGGCATCCAGACCACATCAACGAGGAGGTGCTCTTGCCATGGCCCATTTTCTCCTGGGTAAAACCAGTACGTTGTTCCTTAGATAGCAGTATTTTTTATTTCTTCAATCTTTTACAAGTCGTCGTTTAGAAGACGGGGTCGTTGAGTGTTCTGTCCACTTTCTCTTTATCTGAATTGTTTTTTTTCCCAGCCGCCATTCTCTTCATGATGATTCTCTGCCCATTTGATAATATCACTTCATTTATATGTGAACGGCCTTTATCGGATTGAAATCGTTTTAATATTTTTGCTCTTCACTAAGACATGACCATGTTGATATGGACACCAAATGGTGCTCAAAAGATAGATCTAATTTATTGTGCCCCATATAGCTAACAGCCCGTTCCCGCTCCTTAAACTTGCTGTGCACGATCGATTGCCAGGAAGCTATAAATTTGGGCAGATCATTTAACTTCCAGCTGGCAGTCGATTTAAGGAAATGGTTCGCGCTTTCTGAATTGTTGCTTGTCCAGTTAGTTGGTATTTTCCCCTGTCTAGCAGGC